>JAYKAV010001742.1:958554-1295780 GCA_035582835.1 Phoebastria nigripes
AAAAAAAAAAAAAAAAAAACAACAAAAACACGTAAAACATTTCAGAGTTCGTGGCTCACTAATCTGACAGACTAACAGAACAATTGTTTATCACGTCAGGGAAAACATTGCCAATGTGTGAATCATTAACATCAGACTGAAAAACGCTCACTTTTGAAGACGTGATTTGCAAGAATTAAAGAAAGAAATTTTAGCTAAGGGGGGGGGGGGGGGGAAGCCACCAGATAACTTGCCCATCACGCCAAAGGGTATGCGCTCACATTAAGCACCTGCAATCATGGCTAGAAATACTGAGGGGAGAAAAAAAAAAATTATATCCCCCTCCCAAGCAAATTTATGGCCAAGATTTAAAATGCTAAATATAACAAACACCAACAGACCCTAAACTATAACATCTACTAGGGCACCAACGGGATTTCAGTATGGTGTAATGGCTGGTAAAATTGTCTTGCCCAACTCTACACTGAAGAGAAGCATGTCTTAATGATAACCAGAAAAGCAAAACAAAGACGAACCCAAAACAGATAAAGTAACAAAGATGGCATTTCCACGAAAAGTCACAAGCCTCATCAAATCACCATCTTCTGTAAGACACAGACATTTTCAACCTGAGCCACAAGACCTGTAGTGAGTAAATAGAGCGCAGTCTCATACTCTATTTTATTACTGTAAAATAAAAGCTTGAATCGTGTGGTTCATATTTAATAAAGACTACAGATTCCTTTCAACTAATTGAAAAAGAGAAAGAAGTGTGTGACAGCCAGCCTGCCACAGAAGGTGATTCTGGCAACACATCTCCAACATTTCCTGAATAAAGAAAGAGAAATTTGACTTTTCTTCTGTCTTTTCTCAACTTTCAAACTTTAAACACTCATTTGGATATTCAACACTTTTCCTATTTGCAAAATGAGCAACTCTATTTCATTTGAAACTTAATACTAAAACTAAGGACAGGCACAAATTGTAAGATTTTAAGTTAAGAAGCCAAACACAGAGTATCAGAAGTGGACATGAATTAAAAGCTTTACTAGATTTATATAACCTGTCATTTTATGGAAGGAGTTATCAAATAGTACYCATAAAAGCTGTACCGATCATCATTATGCAGCACAAAGCTGCATTATACAACTAAGTTAAATTTTTAATTTTTTAAAAATAAATCTGTCAGTGTTTAACATTTAGTTTCATCATTTCCCTATGCATGATCAGCACCTCCTTTGCTGACCGAGTCAATGGCGAACTATAAGAGAGAGCTCAGAGACCTGAACCAGGCAGGAAATACTATATAAAACATTATCTACTAAATACTGGATTTACATCAAGACAGACACTGATTGTTGGGGGTTTTTTCAATCAAATTGGCAAGATCTCTTATTTTAAAGCACAGTCAGGATCCGAGACAGATACTTACCAGCCAACAGTGAAAAAGAGACAAACTGATGTACGCTTAACACTTAGAATCATAGAATCATAAAGGGTGGAAAAGACCTCTAAGATCATCRAGTCCAACCATCAACCCAACACCACCATGCCCACTAAACCATGTCCCTAAGCGCCTCATCTACACGTCTTTTAAATACTTCCAGGGATAGTGACTCCACCACTTCCCYGGGCAGCCTGTTCCAATGCTTAACCACTCTTTCAGTAAAGAAATTTTTCCTAAKGTCCAATCTAAACCTCCCCTGGCACAACTTGAGGCCATTTCCTCTCGTCCTATCGCTAGTTGCTTGGCAGAAGAGACCAACACCCACCTYGCTGCAACCTCCTTTCAGGGAGTTGTAGAGGGCAATAAGGTCTCCCCTCAGCCTCCTCTTCTCCAGACTAAACAGTCCCAGTTCCCTCAGCCGCTCCTCGTAAGACTTGCTCTCCAGACCCTTCACCAGCTTCGTTGCCCTCCTCTGGACACGCTCCAGCACCTCAATGTCCTTCTTGTAGTGAGGGGCCCAAAACTGAACACAGTATTCGAGGTGCGGCCTCACCAGTGCCGAGTACAGGGGCACGATCACTTCCCTACTCCTGCTGGCCACACTATTTCTGATACAGGCCAAGATGCCGTTGGCCTTCATTTTTTTGGCCACTTTTTTTTAGTGGAGAAAGCTTTTGGATTTTTGGGGGTTTTATTTTTTGAGAAGTATATCTTTGAAATCTGATCCTGATTTGCAGGTCTCAAGTCAGATTTTTTATTATTAATCACTGATTTATGTAACATTTACAGTAGATTGGCTATTTCAAGACTGACTTTGCTCATCTCCTACTTTCAGTGCCCAGGTTTCATTGTAACTGCTCACTGGAAATATAGTGGTTTCCCACATTTCTAGCAGGTTGGGTAGGCACTTTTTTGCCCTGGCAAATCYGTGCTGAATCCTCCCGGCCACCTTCCCAACCATGGAAGCAGCTTCCACAAAGACATGTCCCATAATGTTCTTGGGGACCAAGGCGAGGCTCACCAGCCTGTAGTTCTCCTTCTCACCCTCTTGAAGACAGACACGACATTTCCAGTCACTGGGGACCTCTCAGTTGTCACGATCTCTCCAAGGTGAGATGGAGCTGCCTCACCCATCCCCTTCCACAGAMTTGCATGTGTCCAATTTGCTGGTGGTGTCCAATGCAATCCTCTGCCATGGGCACTACCTCTCACCCCAAATTGCCACCTAGCAAGAGCAGATCTTGCAAATAAAGACCGAGGCAAAGAAACACTGCCTTTTCCTGTGTCCTTCATAACAGAGTTGCCTGCCTCATCCAGCAGCAGACCCACATTTTCTTTTGTCTTCATTTGCTGACAAACGTACCTATGGAAGTCCTTCCTGTTGCCCTATGATCCCTTGGAGTTTCAACTCCAGCTAAACTTTCCTAATGTGCTCTCCGCCTGCCTGTATCCCTCCTGGGCATCCCATACCTCCTTTCACCTTCTGCACACAGTCCTTTTTACATGTTTGAGCTCCATCAGGACTTCCCCATTAACCAGTTAAGCAAAGCTGTTGACCTGTCGTGCCTGCTTGGCTTCCTGCACATCAGGATGCACTGTCTTTGCAATTTGAGGAGGTTGTCCTGGAAGATCAGCTAAACTCACCTGGGCTTATTCACCCTTCAGGGCATCCTCCTACAGGATCCTGCCTTTTGGTTCCCTGGAAATGTTCAAGTCTGTTGTCTCTAATTCTGACGTCTTTATTCTGCTACTCGCATCCCTCAGGATCTTAAGCTCTAACATCTCAGAGTCATTGCAGCCAAGGCCACATCCCTCCCTCAACCAGCTCTTTGCAAGTAGCAGATCCAGGAAAGCACCTCTCCTAGGCACTGGATGAGCCAACGATTTCAAAATATCATCATAATGCACTCCAGAAGTCTCCTAAATTAGTTGTGTTCCATCATGCTGCCATTCTAGCAGGTATCAGGGTGTCAGACTAGATTCAAGGAGTTTTGTATATTGTTCATTAAGTGCATATATTCTAATGCTTACATCATTTTCATACCTTTTCTTAGCACTATCTCCAGTTTTTAAGCATTTTTCTTGTTGCCTTTGATACCAAAAACAGCAACAGAACTTTGCAGACACACCGGTACTATATCCAGATGGAAAATTATTTGCCTATTCCTATCCAATTTTCCACTATTTATACAGTCAAGGGTAATTTGGCTGCTGAATCATACAGAAAGCTCATGATAATGCAACTTAACTCCTAAATATTTTCTAGATATTTCGCTGCTTCTCAGAATAGAATCCTGTACCATTCCTAGAAAAACAGCTTTACATTTTCCCCATAATAAAGTACACAGCTTGCTCATATACAGCTTACTATGGAGTACAGATTTATCCCTTATTTGCCCATCTCCAATATTGATAGCTGCTGCCAACCCTTAGAAATTACTATTTTAACACAAGTATTAAACACAAGGCCCAGAGGCAAAAACAACCGAATCCTATTAGAAACCATTCAGGTCAATGACAATAGTTTTCTGCTATGCCTGTTTTGAAAACCAATGTAATGGGTGACATGCTGTTCTAGTCTCTTTTGTAATGTCAAAATATCTCACTGTACCAAGTCAATTCTCTTGCAGAAGTTTATGCATATTACACTTCATTTCTCCAAAACCCCCTGTAAGCTCACTGGCAGGATACAGTGACTTATCATGATAACGGACATGATGGATTTGCCTTCACTTAATCTTTAAAAACAACAGACATCTAGCCACATAACCTGCAGGAATGGCATGCTAGCCAAGGCAGATATGAAGAGGGAACAGACTCTATCCAACTAGGCAGACAGCCTGAAAAGCAGATATCTAGAGCTCTGAAGAGAGTGACTTCAGGATACTTAGACACAAGAGGTTAAGACGACCTTGATGATGACCAAGACAAGCAAAACTATTACTAAATGAAGACCAAGAGAAGCAAAATAGAGAAAGCCCTGAGAAATCAGATGAATCCAAGTTGGAAACTCCACCCATGATGGTCTTGTATATACAAGTTCACCTGATTTCCAGGTTCATTCTGGCACTAATATTTATGATGTGCATTTCTTCTGGAACCTGAGAGTGGAGATGGATTTTATCTTCTCAAGCAGCAACAAACATCTTACAGTATTTCTCCTCCTTCCCTGGAACAGTCTTATTTGTTATTTGTAATACAGCAGTGCTGAGGAACCCCACATAATCAAAAGAATAGTCACAAATCAAGACAAGTGTATAGCACAAGGTGACAGTGGGGCACTTTTAATAACGGACTGACCACAGAGGTGAATTATGCAAATAAAATAGATGCTAAACCATACAACTGAAGGAAATGAGATACAGAGAAACCTTAAGATTTGCACAGACATAGCTATTGTAAAGTCAGTTCTTTTCAGCATGATTACAGAACTGTCTGAAATAGGAAGAAGCAAAGGAGAGATTATTAATTTTAATCATTAGAGAATATTTGACTGAATTTTCAGAGAAAGCTGGTACATTAAGCAGACCTTCAAATCGCAATCTGCCTCTAAAATAAGCTCATTTTTTTCAGATCAAAAAGGCACCTACCTCTGCACCAGACACAGCAGTTTGACATAGGGTCTCAGGTACTTTCTTACTTAGGGAAAAAACAGACAGCACAGTTCTGGCATAAAACAACTCATTTAACAAAGCCTCTACTCGCTCTCGATCAAACTTTAGTCTACGGACAAAAGTCTCACCAGCTAAGAGACCTGAACATCAAAGACTCGATTATTTACAATCCATACTACAGCAGCTTCCAAACTCCCTGGTTGGGATCAGAGGCAGGATGCCAGACAACACAGAAAGACTTGCCTCATCCCAACAAGCTCAGAAAAGATAAACTATAAGAATAAAGCAGGTGGGTTAACACAGTGCGTATACAGCACGTTAATCACACGCCTTTAAACCATTTATCTGTTTTACACATTTCAGAGTAGGAGAGTACATAAAGAGGAGGCAAACGGAGAGGCAAAAGAGCAGAAAAAGGCACAAGAAGCAGCAGAAACAGTTCAAAGGCAGCATCAAAGAGAACCAATCACCAAGAGCAAGAAGTGTTTAGGTGTACCCATCTATATGGAAAGAAGGGAAGGATCTAGAACAACTCATCCAAACTAACAGTCCCCAAAAACTTGCCTGCAGGACATTCCAGCATTACTTCAAAAGCCAAAGAAAACCTTCTTGAAGGTGAAGATGGAATAAATTATGAAGATGCTCATATGACTTGATCACCATTGTTGCTAATGGATTATCCAACAGCAGCAACTTCCACAAAATGTGGTGCTCCATACTCATACACATTGCAATGAGTGGTCACAGCTTAGCTGGGAAGGKGAAGGCACTGCTGCTCACCTACCCTTAGCCTATCCCCGAGAAAAAAACCCAACAGTTGCAAACCTGCCTTAGAAGAGGTGCTTAGAGTCTTGTGGAAAGAGGGAAGTGTTGGAGGGCTGGGTGGGATAATCAAGAATTTTAATCAGCGACCAAAGGAGTTCTCGGCAGAAGGTTCCTGGCCTTAACTTTGTGAACAACAAAGATTGTGAACATCCAGCATCTCAAACAAGTCTAACATCTTGGAAAAAAACCTTCTTGTGCCCTTGACTACAARGAGCATGGTCCTAGGTGTAACACAATTACAGGTGTTCAAGACAGACAATGATGTCTATACACGTGGAATTAAGACAAAAAGTGACACCACGCGTTTCTGAAGAAGAAACTGCTGATATAATACAAAAGTATTTTACGTACAACATCCTCACCTATTACTTAAATGACCTCCTTCTTGATCTCTAATAGCTCTGCTTTATCACAATGACAATCTCTGAAACACAGCTAGCAATAATTAATTCAATATCTACAATTTCCTGCTAGTAAACAAAACAGGTGGCATCTTACTCATCCGTTATGTTTCAAAAGTTGTATGTTTGATGATTGCCCAGAGCAGATATTTCTGAAAGCTCAAATGCCAGTTATTTGGCTTTGTACCGCTCCCTTTTTATTACAACATTTCAGTGTTTTCTTTATCACCACTACCAGGAGTATGACAGACTGCTTTGGTTTCTTAGCAGCAGTAGTTTCCCGAGGTTCAGTTTTCAAATACTGAAAAACTTACAGTTACTTAAAATACAGTCATTTATTGACTAGAATATAATTTTCCAATTTTGATAAAGTAACAGTATTTATACCTGCTAAAAGATAAGTGAGAACAAATCCTTTTTTTTTTTCGTGAAATGCCACTAACAGATAAGTCATATGTAATTATGCTCCCTCCTGCCGTGTCACTTGGTGTTAGAAATCCATGATAGGATCTGTGTTCAAAATAGTATCCATTCTGAAGCAAAAAACCTAGAACTTACCAGTTATTTCTCTTTCTCAATTTGTTTACCAAGTTGTAACCACAATAAATAGATCTGATATCTGAAAATCCTCCAAAGAAAAAGCACAGCATGAGCAGAAGCAGCACAGTTACGTTAACACACTTCAGGCCTAATCAAAGTAGGGCTATTTGCATGGACTAATTAAACGCCTGGCTGTAACGACAAGGAGGTAATGATGTTGGCTATAGAGGGAAGGGGGCGGGGGTTGTTTGGTTTATTTTTATATCATTCACAGCTTTCATAGAGCAACGTCATGTAGAGGACCTCTGGGCACGGAGGCTTTAGCTTTGCTGGAGAGATCCTGCTGTTCACAACAGCCAGGACAGAGCCGTGCACGAGAGCTGCTCTGCTCTTACCATGCTGGGCTAATAAATGCACAATTATTTTGAAAGCCATAATCACTGCCTATTCTCAGAGGACATCTGAGCAGGCCCTGAAAGGTTTGTCTTAGCTCAGGAGGCAAGAAAAGGACACTGAACAGAAAACCCCGACAGGACCTTCTAACACCGCAGGCTTCTTTTCTAAGCTCCCATCCATCAAGTTCAAGGCAAGAGCAATACAGATAATGTTTTTTTCAGCAACAAATTATTAGCAAGCCGTAACTGAAAACACCAGGATGAATAAGCATATGCTAGAGTGAAATATTTCAAACAAGAAAAATCGCATATGCGTGGGTCTAACAGGAGCTGAGTTGCAGCCTCTTTTTTACCTATGTCTGTCAAAACTAAAGGTTTAAGGGAAAAAAGCTGAAACAAAGCTAATATGGGCAAGAGAGTGCTTATCTCCTCCTCCCTTACACTAGCTCAAACCTGTCCCAGTGAGCAGAGCCAAAATATAGTCTTGGAGACCGAAGTCTTCACGTTTTTCCCAGAACAGAAGCAGTGACACAAGCTACCAGCTTCCTTGCACCAAGGCTTAGGGAGACCCGAATCTCTGAACCGCCTTCAGATGGCAACTGGGGTGCCACTAACAAACTGACCTGGTCTGGAGGTGGAACAAGGGACCTGCACGCTCCAGAAACACACAAACAGTGCCTGGGGCAAGTCCAAAGGTCTATTTAGCCCAATATCCCATCCACTCATGGCCGTTGCAGATGCTTAGACTAGAGCAGTAGCAGCAGGGCAAGCTGCAGTGGTATTTTCCTTGAATACTCTCACAGTTGCAAATTATTCCTCTTCAGGGACTCCCTGATCCAGAGGTGATGTCTTTAGTAGTAGTAGGTGTCTTTAGGACTTCGCAGCTCTCAATGGATATTCTTCCTCTGAATGTGTTTGGTCGCCCCTCAGCCTARCTATGTACCACACAAAGAAGTGCCTCCTTTGTATTTAATTCCCATTTCATCTGATAGCCCTAGTTCTTGTGCTGTAGGAGATAATCAACGTTTATCCTTTTTTTGTCTTCTCCATGCCACTCAGGATTTCATCGATCTCTATTATATCACTCTCAAATATTTTTCCCCAGTTCCGCAGTATCATTTTCCTTCTCCCCTCCCTTATTTTTAAAAAGAAGAACTGAACATAGGTTCAAGCTGTGAAGGCACTGCTGAATTACATGGCAGCATAACAATATTTCCCAGTTTGCTCTCTATTCCCTTCGTTATAATTCCTCACATTGAGTTTGTCTTTTAACTAATACCAAGCATCAAGCCTGTGTTTCTCATGGTTATCTACTATAACTTTAAAATCTTGTTCCTGAGTGCCATTAGCCAACTTGGAGCTCTTTGTTCTGTAGTAAAATAAGGAAAAATCTGTCTTATACACATCGCTCTATATCTACACTGATTTTCACCTGCCCCTTCCACCACCCACCCAACATGGTCAAGATCACCTATTTCAGCACAGATTCCTCTGGGACACCACTAATAACCTTCTCCTGTTGTGTAAATTGATCATTTATTCCCTTTCCCAATATCTTTCAATTATTTATGCATGCAAGGCCTTCACTCTTATTCCCACAATCTTTAAATAGGTTTTGGTGAAGGACCTCATTTTTGGAAATCCAGGTAAAGTTCCATATATTTGTCAAATGCTTCAAAGACAACAACTACAACCTAGAAGTTTCATTGAAATATTAGCCCATTTCAAGCAGCCAGAGGAAAAGAGTTCATCTGCTATAACATGAAAACGTGTACTATGGAAACAAGAATCTCTCTATACTCATTCTACATAAAGAGGGAGGTGGTTTGGTTTTTTAGCAGCTAAAGAAAACAAAACCTGTTATCCTAATAAAGACAACTGAGATCCAACACATCAGCAAAACACAACTTTTGCCAAGATGTCTGAAAGAAGAAAATACATAAAGTGCTTGTAACATGTCCACTTCCTAAGCCCATGCTCAATCTATTAAATGAGGAGTGTACACACTTTCCTTCACCACGAGCCAGGCATTTTAAATTTCAGACTAATATGAATGCCAGCAAAAAAACCAACCATCCATCTTATATGTGGAAGATGCAGCTAGTCCAACACACCATGCTGATCATTCCAGCTTGGGTTTTCAGCAGCCATGACAAGCAGAACAATGAGCCACATGTGGATGAAATGATAGGTTGGTTGCCTGTGCACTCAACCAGCCATTCTAAAACTCCCGTCCTTGCTCTCAGGACCCTTGTACAGACTTTTCATCTCCTTGGATTACCACTAATAGCATTTGAAAATGACAGCTAAAGAAAAGAAGCCATGAATGTCATCCCGAAAGTCTTGATAAAACTTCAAAAAGGAAGAAGTGGTTCAGATGACCAGAAGCTTGAAGGCGCTATGAAGCTCTGGGCTCGCTACAAAAGAGGGCAAGATCTCCTGTGCCAAACAGCAGCTCCTCTCCTATTTAAGAAAATAAAATAGTTTACAAGTAATTACATGCCCTCCCAGGCTACCAAAACCAACAAAATAACTTCTGAAGTGGGAAAAAAGCCCACGCATGAGGGTTATCAACCCCAAACAGTATTATTTTCAAAACCATTTGTCAGTTTATGATGCAGAAGAAAAGCTTGGAAAAAAATATGCTCAGCACAATGAGAGAAAATTGGAGACACTTTAAGCTATGAAGTTTTAGAAAGAATCAAATGCATTTCTCAGTAACAATTTGGGAATTTCTGTCCAGTAATCCAGAACAAACACTAAATACAGAGTCCCACTGTTTGCTTTAAGCATCAGTTCTGTGCAGCGTGGTGGCCTTAACCCACACAGTATTTCAAGGGCAGAAAAGCAGAAGGCTGTAGGCTGTGTTTGGTTAATATTTCATTTTGGTCAATTTTGCCTTCCTGGTATCTTTTCACCAAGCAATATAAAATCTAGAAATAAGTAGCTCTTAGTCCCATTTCAGCTGTCCCTTATGTGGATTCCAGTACAATTTTATCTGACCTTTAGTTAAATTCCACCTCTACCAGGCAATCGATATCAGCTATTCCCACAGGACAGGTTTTACTCTACGTCCCTTTCTCTTTTTATCCAAGTGTACAGAAGCAGATAACACATCCCATGAACAACAAACCATGTCACCACAGTGACACCGAAGTGCAAGCAGCTCATCAGCCTGCCACGTACAGTGAAACAAAGACTGCTATAAAACTTGCATGAGGAGATGCCCAAGATTTGCCCTTGATTTCTCACGTCTTTGCTGTGCAATTTAGTTCAGGGAAACTTGAGAGAGCAACAATTTAAATGTCGGTTGCCAAATCAATATGATCAATGATTAGGTCATAATTATACAGACAGTTTGCCACGGAATAGTCAATATATAGTTACAGACGCAGGCTAAAAAGGGATTTGGGAGAAAAAAATCCTTGTATCTAAAATTATGGAAGAAATGACACGACAGTCTCTTTTATTAAATCTAAACTGAAGTTCAAGGTTTTCTTGCTCCAGTTGATGAGAGAGACAGCACTAGGTGAGACTTAGACGTATTAAAAAAAAAAAATCTAGTTCCAATTTCAGTTCTGATATTGACTCACTGTGGCCTAGGGAAAGTTGCATATTCTTAGTAACAACCACTTCCTAGCTGTTATTGAGGAAAATAACCACTTCTGCCACTGCGGTGCTGCTTATAGTTCCAACAACTAAGTGCCCTAAAAGCTACTGTTGCACAAAGAGAGCGTCCACCTTGCTTCATAGTTTCTGCATCTACGTATTAAACAGAATTCATCTCGCCCCCATCTGACACTCCGATATAAACATTTAGCTTGAGGAAGGAAAACAGCTTGATTGCTGCTTTGAGGAAACAAAGAAATTGTATCAATAAAATTATAAACAGAGCCAATAAAAAGCAGTCATCAGCCAAAACTGCCAGGGAAAAGCTATGGTTTAGCTAATCTTGTTGTCTTGCCAAAGCAACTCCCTCACCTATAAAGCTGCAATATGATCTCTCTCAAAAAAAGTGCCACAAAAACATACATGCGCTTGTTTTCTCCGTGCTTGCAAAACCAGAGCTTCAGGAAGAGGCTTGCTGCAGTAGACTATAAGAACTGACAGTGCCATTTCCCCGGCTCCATTTGCCGTCCGTCATAGCTCCAACTAAGGTGCCAACAGCTACTCAATTTTTAATGGTGATCGAGCTCATTGCTTTGGAAAAGTATCTCAGTTTTAGCTGCTACAGTAGCTTAAAACTGCATCCTCCCTAGGCACAGACATCCCTCGCAACTCCTGTGAAGATGTGTTGGGTCCCAAAGAGCAAGTTCCTGCTAAGGAGTGAAGTCAAACATTTCCTATCATGGCTACAACCCCCTGCAAATGGCACAACCTGGCTTACAACGAGATAAATACACCAGAGAGGAGACAGAACAGAAAAAGAGAGTACAACCAAAGATGTGTGACAACTTGTGTCTTCCTAGGAGGTGGGGAAAAGCAAAGACCTGGAAAGGAGAACGGGACCGAGAACCAACGCTGCAAGAAATGGGAGTATCTTGCAAAAAGTGACGCTGCATCAAAAACCAGCACGAGCTCTAGGAGTCAGAAGTCAGAGACGAAGAAGAAAACACCTCCTGCTCGAGCCTGCAATGGAGCCAAGACTCTTGGTGCGGGATCCAGCTCATGGATGCAAACACCTACATTGAGCTGGGGCTCTCATCTCCCGTGGCGGTCAGTGGTGCCCGGTCAACAGAGCCCAGAGAACGATGCAGACCCAGCGCGGATGCCTGCTTCAGCACGAGCTGGATCCCTCGCTGGGCTCCGCTGACTACGTCTCCACTGGCTGTAAGGGGAGATCAGGCACCCAGTTCACACGGAAACACCTGAATTGAGCTGCCCTAACCCACAAGTTGAACCCACATCTTGCCTCAGAGCTATTAGAGAAAAGGTGAATCTTATTTATATTGAAGGAACAAAGGCTCTTCCCACTAATTTTTGAATTTTTAGAGCAGCACACAACCTATCTCTGGAGGCRAACCAGGCAAAGGTCTTGCAGAAAGCGAAAAAAGTAGGTAATCGTATAATCCAAGGCCCAGACAGGGGATGACCAAATTAAGGCTGCACAAACACCCCCAGCTCTGCCAGTTCCCAGCTTTTCAGTACTTGACTTCGCAAACTGATGGGCCACGAGGAGGCACAGGGTCCCAGAGCGCATTAGCTGCAACATATTGCAGAAAGACGTATTTCAAAAGCAAAACGGCCTCTGCTCTGCCTAGTGACTGTTTTGCCAACGCTGTACAGGAAAACCACTTCTTGACATCCTTCCATAAAAGTATGAAAATTAAACCTGCCTTTTTTTTTGCGTGCCTACTATACCCACCATGTTACCAGAAAATGACTTTTCTTTCAAATTAATTTAGCACTGTTGAAAGGCAGTGGATCTCAGTTTACGATATCAATGAGGCAAGCACAGCACAGCTGAGGGAACTATAAACTGCATCTCACTATTTTACCAGCCCATTTTAATTTGGGCTGGAAAGCAATCTCTGCTGAAAGAAGGAAAAAAAGGTAGTGCAGGTCCCATGTTAGCTCTTCAGGGCATGGGAGCATCAGTCTAGGATCGCTTGCATCCTTATGGAGCTCAAAGCAATCGCTAATGTTTGATCTTCCGCACACTTGGAAAACCAGAATACAACAGCAACTAAGGCAATACTTCCGTAATACACAGGATGGTGTAATACTTTCTGTGTCAGGGAGGAAATTAACCCAGAAAGCTTATTTAGTACATGCCACACTGTCTCTTTGTGACATTACCTTTGGATCACCAGCACCATTTGGACTAGAACCGAATAATAATCAGGCCAGGTTCATATTCATACAGGTGACCAAGCCATGAATAAAAATCCATCTCCAGTTACCAATCCCAGCTGACCGCTCAGATCCCATCCTAGTGATAACATTTTAGTGCAGGTCACCGGAGAACTTGTTATGCTTGCCAAATTACACACGCACAGCAGTGAAGCAGCAAAAATGAGAAAAGTATTCCCTTTGGCAGGTGTTCAGCAGTAATTTGCTGAAAATGTACAAAAAAAGGCACTGAAATTCATTATTTAGCTTTGACAATGTCATGACCGCTAGGGCCATCATCCCTTCCACCAGCGTAGGATAAAATACGGATCAACAGCATTTACAAATATTGCTAAATTTGGTGTAGCTCAAATTTCTGTTACGAACAAACACTACCACCTCATAAACCTTTGACAAAGATATATTTGGTTCCAGCATCCACCTTAGAAAACATGAAGTCACATAATATCAGACGTGCTGTTGCACATGCACAGAAATATGTGGGTATGGCTTCCTTGTATCTACCTTCCCTAGTCGTCTACGTTCAGTCACAAACCTGAATATTTTACACGCAGGAGAAAATGCTGCGGAAGCACTGAACAGGACAGATAACTGGATAGGCAATCACTTTCCATAGCTGCAGGAGGAAAAAAGATGAACAGCTACCCATAACAAGATTAGGATCTGATGAAATGACTTTCACTTATATATCTTCCAAATAACACACACTTCAGCAGCTAAAAGTTGGGTCTTGTAGTAGAAAATAAGCAACGCAAAAGTAACAGGATGCCAACAAAGGCCAGCCAGCTTTGGGGTAAATTTCCCCAAATTCTGCAAGCTGGAAAGACGTTATCCATACTGAAGGCATTTAGGGGTAAACACTCAGCAACAAACAGGTTTTAATGGCAAACATGGCTCCTGCACCATGGAAGAGTCGCATCCAAAGCTGGAAAACAGAAAATCTGCCTGCTTCTCCAGAACGTTAGGAACTAGTCTCCAAATCTCTGGGAATAAAAGGCAATTTGGGCAGAATCTCTGTTGTAAACGACCTGGCACTAAAACAATAGCCAGTTATCTCCTGCCTGGCACGGAGGCACAGAAAAATCACTGCCCAGTCAGATGTCCTGAGGGATTTGACAGACAAGCTCTGATGGATACAGCCACAGCAATTTGCAATGTTGCTGCCTCCTGCTACTCACTTCCTTCTCTGCCAGAAGCTGCTGCCTGCACAGGAGGGGATGCAGAACCGGGTAAGTATCCACGCACCTCAGCTGCCCAAATTACTGCAGGAATAGGAGCTTAAGCCAACAATTACAGCGGTTTGTGCCGGAGCTGCTAGAGCTGCAAGAGCCTACCTGTCACAGTACCTACTCATTACGGCAAGTCAAGAGGTGAGATCTGACTATCAAATTCTGGMAATTTGTAGCGGGGCAATTTAACRGGCTGGGCTCCCTGCAGCCAAAGAAGAAGCATATCTTCTTAAATCGCTATCCGGTCCAGATTACATTAATTTGCCACAGGGTGAACTCTGGCAGCTGAAGGGTGGACGACTATGTTTAGCTGCCTGTTTCGGAAGTGGTAACCTCAAGCAGAGGGTCAAGGTAGATAAAAGGAGAACAGTAACCTCTTAAATCGCCCCAGCATGAATCACTGGAGCTAGTGAGTCAAAGCTCTTGGTTATTTTTGCTAGAGTCACAATTAGTACCAGAAAGCACAATTAAGATACATTAGTGTAACAAGCAACCATATGTCAATTGAGCCATCTGAATTGTAGGAGAGCGTCTTCTTTGCCTATACTAACCGCAAGGTAAAGCATTGCATTGGGTTTGCGTGGCAAGGTTTTGGTCATGGGGGTGGGCTGCAGGGGTGGCTTCCTGAGAAGCTGCTAGAAGCTTYCCCTGTGTCCAAYAGAGCCAATGCCAGCCAGCTCCAAGACGGACCCGCCRCTGGCCAAGGCCRAGCCCATCAGTGATGGTGGTAGAGCCTCTGGGATAACATAGTTAAGAAGGGGGGRAAAAAACTGCACAACTGCAGCCGAAGAGAGGAGTGAGAATATGTGAAAGGAACAACTCTGCAGACACCAAGGTCAGTGAAGAAGGAGGGGGAGGAGGTGCTCCAGGCGCCGGAGCAGACATTCCCCTGCAGCCCGAGGTGAAGACCATGGTGAGGAAGGCTGTCCCCCTGCAGCCCATGGAGGTCCACGGTGGAGCAGATCTCCACCTGCAGCCCRTGGAGGACCCCACACCAGAGCTGGTGGATGTGCCYGAAGGAGGCTGTGACCCCATGGGAAGCCCACGCTGGAGCAGGCTCCCGGCAGGACCTGTGGCCCCATGGAGAGGAGCCCACGCTGGAGCAGGTTTGCTGGCAGGACTTRTGACCCCRYGGGGGACCCACGCTGRAGCMGTTCMTGAAGAACTGCAGCCCATGGGAAGGACTCACATTGGAGAAGTTCGTGGAGGACTCTCTCCCGTGGGAGGGACCCCACGCTGGAGCAGGGGAGGAGTGTGAGGAGTCCTCCCCCTGGGGAGGAAGGAGAGGCAGAGACAACRTGTGATGAACTGACCGCAACCCCCATTCCCTGTCCCCCTGAGCCGCTCAGAGGAGGTAGAGAATTTGGGAGTGAAGTTGAGCCCAGGAAGAAGGGAGGGGTGGGGGGAAGGTGTTTTAAGATTTATTTTTTATTTCTCATTATCCTACTCTGATTTGATTGGTAATAAATTAATTTCCCCAAGTCGAGTCTGTTTTGCCTGTGACAGTGATTGCTGAGTGATCTCCCCGTCCTTACCTCGAMTCATGAGCCTTTCGTGACATTTTCTCTCCCCTGTCCYRCTGAGGAGGGCAGTGATAGAGTGGCTTTGGTGGGCACCTGGAGTCCAGCCTGGGWCAACCTTCGTCTTCTAACAAAACTCTTAAAGTCTTATTTGGGAAATTTAAAACAGACTTACTTCAAAAATAAAGAGCGACCTTTTGAAAGTAGKTTTATTCCTCACTATTGAAAAGCAAAATTAGGAGTTGCTTAGCTGTCAACCTTCACCATCACTATATTTCTTGTGGAGAAACTGCAGCTTCTATTAGAAGAATTACTGATACATGAGACCTAATGTAGGTATTTGAGAAAAGAATATAACGATTTTTCCAGAAAACATATCATCTGATAACCACACAAAACACATTTTTCATGGGTTGCTCTCATCTGGCATGTTCAAGAGTGATTTCCAGCTGGGTTTTAAAATGTGTCAGGAGCTCCACATATCAAACCAACTGCTGCTGAAACTGCCCCAGTGCTYGGGGCTTTTCTTCTTCCTCGGATGGGCTAAGAGGTCTTAAACTGGACACACAATAATCCAAGCCCTAAGCAGTGGTTATTTAAAACCCGTGTCTTCTCTTTTAGCAAAGGCTCTAAAGTAGCTGGATCTATCTGCTTACTGCTTGCCAAAAGATCAATACGGCTTTTGGGATACCTAAAGGAAATTTCCTCGTGCATAATGAAAACATTTGTGGCAGCGGGAAGCATCGCTGCCTGCTCACCAGCTCAGCGGAAGACACAGCTAATGGTGGAAACACAAAAGGACACTTGGCAAAAGCAATCGATGACAAGGCTAAGAAAAAGGCAACCTCACAGTGTCATTCGGTATTAGGAGCTGCAATTTCTCCACGAGGAATCAAACGCAGCCGACAGTACTCACTTCTGCAAGTTCTGGGCTTCAATGCATGATGCAAGTGGAAAATGAGCCTTTTAAGAGACTACTGACTGATGAGTGGATGTAAAGCCGAACCAGTCTTGGATTACAGACCTATTATGGAAATAGTTATTATGTCTGCTGTGCACCTGAATATTGTCACATAAATATCAGGTACACAAGACACTTGAATTGCAGAACATGAGGTTCCAGCAATTTTATCCCCTTCTTACTTTGCCATTAACAACGTGATTTACGACCAGATCGAACATCAGACAATGCATGATACTGTTAAAATAAAATTTTAAAAATAATTTCTGTGCATTTTTAAATACACTAAGAGAAGCCAGGCTTGATGTTGCAGTCCAAGGAGCTACACGGGTGCGTAGCCTAGGGGGACCTTTCTGACACCTGCCTTTCTCAACACAGGCAAGTTCTCCTTTGGCCTCATTCACTAATTAAAAGTCAGATCCTGGCTCAGAGAAGAGGTGCTCAGCCCTTGGAGCTAAGTGGTGAGTCACAGTGGCAGTTAAATATGCCCAGCACCTCTAATGACTCATTGGTCAGGTGAGAGGAGCAAAACGATGGGGAGCAGCAATTCTCATTTGCATGTGTATTTTATACCTTCTTGGTTCATTGTCCTCACGAAAGAGCAAAGGCAGCCGCCATCAGTGATCAAGTCAATGCTTTGGCTTAATGGGAACAACTCCCAGGGAAAGATGTATTTCTCTAGTGCACAAAAACAAAAATCTATCTTATAGTCAGTAATTACAAATCTCCTGCTAAAGAAGGGAAGCTTATCACCAAGTCCACAGCCTTGCTTGATAGGCATCCAGAAGTGCACTGAACTCGCCTAAGTGGTGTTCTCAGCAGATAAAAGTTAAAACTTCTCAGGCTCATTGCACACTCTTCTACAAAACAAAGATCCCCTCTGGCTCTGCAATTCTTTACTCACTCCTCAGCCAACTCATTTCTCAAGCATACTGAAGCACCTCAAGCAAAGACTTCTGTCTGAATAGTCTAGAAAGTGTTTATTACCTCAATAGGGAGGTCCTACAGAAATATTAAACACCAGCAACACTTTCTCAGAGAAGTCATTTCCTTCCTCCACTCGCAACAGAGTCGCTATGAAAGCCTAGCAGTTTATCTTTTTAAAAATCACACTTTTGGTTGGCGAGTTCATGTATATAAATACGGTCACTTCTACACTCATGTTCTGTTCATGCATCCATAAAAACCAAAATCTTAACTCACTTGAGGTCCACTCAAGCAAAAAAGATCTCCTACCGCTTTATAAATACAGGTATAAAGGGAGCACTTCACACCTCCTAAGTTAGATGCCCAGTTTACCTGGAAACAATTTAAAGCAGCAACCTAGCTCAGATGCTCTGAGCCATCCCATGAAGATCCTGCTCTCTCCACTGACTACAAAGCCACAGTTTCAGACTTATTTATCTGGCAGCAGCTGGCTAGAGCAGTGCCCCGCCTCCCTGAGACAGATCAYTCCCAGTCCCACATAATTTCTCTCATATAGGCACTGCTGGGTTTGCAGCTGTGTGATTTACCACGGGGGCAGATTCACCACAAGACTCTGAATCCATAAGAAAGCCAGAAGCCAACTYAGAACATCAGCTGGAGTCCAAGGGCCAACACAGTTTCAGGACTTATTTCTTCAGGCAGACTTGCAGTGCTGGTTCCTGGTGAGGAACAGCCTCCATGGCAGGCTACGGTCGTACTGTACTGGTTGAAACCGCACAGAGTCATATCCTTTTTATCAGATTAACTGGGACCAGAAGCTGCAGTGGGCTGGTCAAGACAAAGTATTATATGAAGAAAATTCAAAATTACGTCAAGAGGGGGATGCCAGACTGATGAGCCCTTCAGTGCTGCGCAATTCAGACCATATAGGTTAGCATATCACTATCACTGGAAAGACAGCATTGGACATAAAAGCAGAGCTCAAGTTTAGGACAACGTAAAGAAATGACTGGACAAAAGGGGAAAAAAATGTGTTCGCAGTTAAGTGGACTGAAGCCTATATAGATAGATGCTGCACTGGTTTAATCAAAGGTCATGCTCAGGAAAACTTTTTAAGAAGTATTCTGGCTGAAGGTCTTTTTCCCTATTAGGGAATCACTGTACAAAATCTAAAATTAACTAATGATTTGCACAAGGAGGAAAAATTTCAAGGCTACCATAATCGCATTTGAAGTAAGGGATGAGAGAGACCATATCTCAGGTTACCGCCTAACGCAGTGCCCACAATATAAAACAAGTAAAATATTGTCAATATTCCCCATGTAACATGGCCTCTGTTGATGGAAGTAGCAAGAGAGAAGGGCTGAATCCTCATGCACAAAGAGAAATAAATTCAACCTTGACTGTTTATTCCAAGTGTCATTGACCATCTCAAAACAGTACTGCAGTGACACAGTATAACTACTAAATGCAAGCAGCACAAAAAGTAAAAGGTCTGATTCATCTTGAACCCAATTTTCTCGCCTCTAGAATATTTAGGAAGTGCAACTTGAATAACTCCCACATACCTCCATTTACTAAGCATTTAACATGAATTTTATGTTAAAAATATAAACCTTTATTTATCCGCTGGAAAAAAACCACAAATTGTTAGTGCAGGTTTTCTCACATTGCTCAATCTGCGTGCTTGCAAGGCAGTACACTGACTTCAGAGTTACTTCATTTTTGCATGCACTTAAAATTACTTGGTCACACGGTCTGTGTCGTAAATAGTTCCCTCAATAATCTGCAGAGCAAAGGACAGGCTACTCCAAAAGCAATTTGGGGTCCAGTAAAATTAGCTAGACACCTGCAGCAGAAACAAATATGGAATAACCATGTTCTGAACCACCTGACGTACGTATAAGCACAGCACTAATTTGAATAGACAACCTGCAAACTCCACCCTTCTTCCATAATGAGCTGGGTCCTTCTGCACTCACAACCAGAACACTAGAGCAAAAGAAAAGCAATTCTTTTCCCAACTTGTTTGTGATTTTATCTTGATAAAATCCACTTGGGAAGAGCAGCATAGCATTTTTTGTCTGGTCTTTGAATGACAAGAAAAAAAAAAAAAACAAAGAAAACCAGCAGAAGTGTTTGCTGCCCTCCAGAGGAAAACCAAATGAAATTACAGCTTTAAAATACGAAGGTAGACATGAAGCTAGACAAGAGCTAGTCCTACACAGTTTTAAAACCTCTTTCTTCAGTAGATGATAATGGTATCAAGGAAAATCCATTGCACTGAAAGATGACAAGGTAGCAAACTAAAACTGTCAGTAGGGATGTTCACCTAGTTTTAACAACTCCAAAACGTCAAATCTTTCTCATTTTTCTTCTCAGTTTTATACTGCAAAATGCACTGGAAAGTTATGTATTTAATGACCCAAAATGACATGCAAATAAATCAGCCTCTGATTTTCAGTTCATCTACTGTAAAATGAGAAGAGGAGCATCTCCCTGTCGCACCGAAATACTGCAAGGGTAACTGCACTTGAGACTGCAAGGGGCTCGGAGCTCCTGAGCACTGACGCTCTCCGGGGTGAGTCATCCCTTACGGAGCTGACATCTGGCCTCCCTCCAAGCCAGGATCAGGTCCTCTTCCCAGCTAAAGGAAATAAATCCCATGGCAATATGATTCGTCACCAACTCCAAATCAAGATGATGAGGCATAAAAGGTAGAAGTCCAGATGGAATGCCAAGAAGTTAGAATTACCTGAGGAAATAGATAAACCATGGCCCTATCTTCTGCTGGTGCTATGCAGTACACAGAGCAATGCTGCAAGTTGAGCTATAAATATTCTGTGCCTAAACACGTATTTGGATAAACATTGCCTTCCAAAGAAAAATGAGGCCTGAATTTCTGTCTTCAGTCTTTTCTGTTCTCACATCAGTTAAAGAACACTTTTAAATAATTACATTAAAGAAAACCAAGATGCTTACCTGACGGCCTCTGCTACGTTATTGGAAGTGTGACCTGATAAGGCATCATGAAGGTTTCTGATGAAGTAATCTCTGTACTCTTCAGGCAGGGCCATGAATGTTCCACCCATCACAATGAACTCTACTTTATCCACACTGTGGCCCAACTGCTTCAGCTGTAAAATTAAAAGTACCAGGGAAAAATTACCGATCAGGGACTTACCTAAAAGACTTCTCTGAAAACCCTGACATTCCTACATGGCATTTCCTTCTTTAGTTGTCATATCTTTTATGAATGACAAACCATTAATACTTTTGCAGAGATTTCTTATAATCCCCCCAAAAAAACCCCTCAAGAATTATTTTTCTACTGCAAGAACACAGTACAGATATTCAGCCCAGCATAACAGGTTTCCTTGACAAAGCAGACTTATTTGAGCCTAGCATCTTGCTGATGGGAGTTACACGGGTTCCAGTTTGAAGCTGGCTTAGATATGACCAGTAGGAAAAGTTTCCTCGCATCTGCTTCAATCCATGTAGAACTAACTTTCCTTAAAAACTTGTGGGAGAAAACGACTACAATGAATCCATGGAGAATTTTCCAATGGATTTGGAGATAAACAGGAAACCAGTCAAAGCAGAACAGGATTGAGAAACTCTTCAGATCTTTAATTCTCCAGCGGAGACCCAAAAAAAATCATTTTGGTAGGAAAGYCACTATTTCAGTACTAAATTCTCCATGTAAGTAATTATCAAGAACTAGCAACTGCCACAGAAGTTCAGTACAATTTTGTTGTAATAGGGTCTCCTATCAGTAATCAGGTATTGTCCAGAACAGATGACATCTTATAAGAAGTTCAAAATTTGTCATTTATCTAATGGAAATGACTGTTAGACAGTTAAAAGGTCTAAAAATAATTCTTTTATGGGGATCAAGTCAGGCTAACGTAGAATTATAGAATCATGAAATGTTGAGGTTGGAAGGGACCTCTGGAGATCACCTAGTCCAATCTCTCTTCTCAAAGCAGCATCAGCTACAGCAGTTTGTTCGGCGCTGTGTCCGGACAGGCTTTGAGTATCTCACAGGATGAAGACTGCACAACCTCTCTGGGCAACCTGGTCCAGTGCTCAGTCACCCTCACAATTAAAAACCGTTTCCTGATGTTCAAATGGAATTTCTCATGTTTCAGTTTGTGCCTGTTGCATCCCGTCCTGTCACTGGGCACCACTGAGCACCACTGAGAAGAGCCTGGCTCCATCTTCTTAGTGTCTTTCACCAGGTATTTATACACATTGGTAATATTCCCCCAAGCCTTCTCCTCCCCAGCCTAAACAGTCTTGGCGCTCTCAGCTCTCAGATGCTCCAGTCCCTTCATCATCTTAGCGGCCCTTTGCTAGACTTGCTCCAGTATGTTCGTGTCTGTCTTCTGGGGAGCACAGAACTGGACACAGCTCTCCAGATGAGGCGTCAATACTGCTGAGCCCAGAGGAAGGATCCCCTCCCTTGACCTGCTGGCAACACTTATCCTAATGCAGCCCAGGAGGCTGTTGGCCTTCTTTGCCTCAAGGTCACAATGCTGCTCATGGTCAACTTGGTGTCCACCAGGACCCCCAGGTCTTTTTCTGTCAAGCTGCCTTCCAGCTGGTCAACCCTCAGCATGTACTAGTGCCTGGGGTTGTTCCTCCCCTGAGGCAGGACTTGGCATTTCCCTTTGTTGAACTTCAAGAGGTTCCCACCAGCCCATTTCTCCAGCCTTGTCCAGGTCTCTCTGAATGGCAGCACAATCCTCTGGTCTATCATCCACTCCTCCCAATTCTGTACCATCTACAAACTTGCTGCCAGTGTGCTCTGTCCCAACATCCAGGTCATTAATAGAGAGGTTAAACACTATTGGCCCCCAATACTGACAGCTGGGTTCTATCACTAGAGACTGGCCTCCAGCTGGACTTAGTGCTACTGATCACAACCCTTTCAGCCCACCAGTTCAGGCAATTAAAAGCATTATCATTATTTTCATCACAATCACAATGCAGTCCCCTTTCACTGTAAACATTTACCTGTTCCACTCTGTGTCTTGTCTGGAGATAGGGGTCATATCTAGCCCGAATGGCCCTCATGGACGTTGGCTAAAAAAAAAAAAAAAAAAAACCACAAGGAGATCCATTTTGTAAACTTTTTTTTTTTTTTAAAAAGCCATAGTGAAAAAGAACAAAAGACAACTTTTAGCAGTGAAATGCAAAGTTTTCAAATCCTAATGGACCCTATAGTCTTCAAACTCACAACCAGAGAATCCATCCAATTGTAAATTTGAATTTGGCTCCTTAACGCATTTTTTTATCCTTAGATAGTAATATGACATACAGAGAATGACACAATTTTTCAAATTTTTAGTGCCTTACGGCAGATAAAGAATCTCTGTACTGAGTCTCAAAAAATATTGCAAAAAAAATCACAAAGTGTTTTTCAAAACACAAGTTCTTCTGTCCTGTTCATTTCAGTTTTTCTTCACTTGCACAACAGTTATCCCAGGAGTGTCCTCTAGAACTCAGTCTAAACTTCAAATATTCTTTCATCTAAACATATTCTTTCAATTGAAATCCCCAATAACTTACTTTTTATATTACTAGCTGATGTAAGTCTATTAATAATACTCTAAGATAAGGTTTTCAAGTATCTTGTGTATCCTGGATTTGTTTGGTATTTCATATCTGTTATATTAAAAGCTCTAAAGGATGAGGACTCTTTAAATCTTGCGTAACTCCCACATGCTGTTAGTATTAAACAAATGAAGACAACATATCCAAAACAACATGAATTATAAAGTAATATAAATATACACAGGATTTTCCTACTTTGCACTAACGGGACAAGTTTCAAGCCACTGAAAAACGGAAAACAGACAAAATCCATACTAAAAGGATGCTGCATCACTGTTTACCAAATTAATCCAGTTTGTATTTTACCTCATTTTACTGCTTTTTATCTGTGCAATAGCTACGAGTTGTTTTGTGAAAATCAGTCACAATAATTTAGTCACAACAAGATCTTTTGCTATTAAACTTTTGGCATACACCAGGAGACTGCTATTTTGCTTATATGTATTTAGCGAGATATCACTGCAGATACAGACATATAAGGGCACAGATGTAATTTCAGAGGCACTAACAGCTAAATAATGGGCTTTTTCCCAGAGCTTGACCTTTGTTAATCCACAGGGTCCTGTAGGTTGGGCAGGACTGAAAGCAGGTCCAGTTAGGGCAGGCTGYTCAGGGCTGTGTCCAGTCAGTATTTGACTATCTTTAAGAATAGAGTTCCCAAAACCTCTCTAGATCCCTACGCAAGCATTTGACAACTGTCATGTTAAAACATTCTTTTCTTATATTAAGGCACACTTTTCCACATTCCAACTCATGTTTGTTGCCTCTCCTCCTTCCACTGGGCAGCTCCGAGGAGTCTGGCTCTGCCTTCTCTGTACCCTTCCCTTAAACCCATATTGAGCCTCAAGTGAAACTGTTTCTGCGGGATTGTTTAGTTAGGCAAATTTTGACGCAGATTGATAACTGCTGTAGGAATCACAGCTAGCATTCATTTCAACAAACTGCGTGCAGCAGTGTCCCATGGGAGACAGCAATGTCACCTTCAACTGCTCTTACTCACTCATCGCTTTCCACAGCTGGAGATTCAGATTAACAGCTGTTCCCACACCAGCAAGTCATGGGGTACAGCCACGATGCTGCACTTGCCCTGCTCAGAATCACAGGCTGCTCGCTCCTGCTCTACAGCATATTACACGTATAACAGTACAAACAGCAGCAAGGTGAGGAGAAAGAAACAACTGCTACAATAATTGAGAAGAATTTCCAGTCTGGTAGTTGAGCTGCTTTAGWTCTTGAAGTTTATGAAGTCTGTTTTTGTTTTTTATTCTTGCAACATGGGTGAATTTGTAGAAATAAAGAGCAGCCTAACCCAAGTTTATAGAGAGTGTAGGCGATGCATTATGGCAGACCGAAGTAATACCTCATATCCAGTGTAAGACTGTGTTGAATATTCAAAATCAGAATCAGGTCCACCTGGGCAGTATCTGCAAACATTAAAAGACAGAAAACAGGCATCAAACTCATACAATTGCAATGACTTAATCTGTCTGAGGTACGGGTACACAGAGGGTGCAGGCTGAGCAGACACCACTCTAACTACCCCATCTCTCATCAGAAACGCAGGGGAACACAAATTCAAGACAGCCTGACCACAGCAACATGCCAACCACTCTCCTGGCATTCGGGAGCTCTCATATAGGCAAAAACAAATCCACAAAAGGAAGGCCTTATTAGCTTAAGCACTACAGTACCTTAATGCTGCAATACAGCTTCTAGACTAAAGCTGGCTCACGACTGGTCAGCTGAGAGCACAGGATGAATGAATGAATTCCTGTGTTTCTGCATCACCCGATGTAAATATAGGTACAGACCCAAACACACATGCTGAAGGCAACAGTTCTGTGATATCCAGTAACACCGAGAGGAACTGAGCCTACGTATGTTTACAAACGCTAAGTATACAGTGCAAAACAGTTGTTTCATTTAATTTTAATGAGAATGGGATGTCAAAAAACAGTTCAGACCTGTCAAACGACTACATCCACATAAAACAATTTGATAAGACTTACTAGAAGCAAAATGTACTGTCAACATATTTCTAGAACATGGCATTATTTTAGGGAGCTGCCACACAGTTTTGGAGTAATAGTTACACACAGATTATTAGATTTGAAAAAGTAATTTTACAATCATAAACAATTTAAATATTTTCCACCATTCTATCAAAAACATAGTTTCATTTGATGTAAAATATGATTTTTGTGTGGCATGGAAAGACATAAAATAGAGACATTGTCCTGTTACACAATCTGCATTTCTTTTCCAGAAATTTATAGAATTTAAATATCTTGATGTTGAGAAAGCTCATTTACATTTGTTTTCTGAACTTAGGGACATGCTATTTAATGAATACAGCATTCTAAGACCATTTCGAAAGAATACAGTCCATCTGCTCTGGATAACTGCATGGCAGTTTGGCATTAAACTACAGTTTCTGCATCTAGAGGGTTGTTTGAAACTCTTATTCTGTGACATAGCAAGACAGACTTGCGGCTATCACAGCATGACTGCTAGCCAGGAGAGGAACGGTACACAGCAGAGAGTAATTAAAAGGAATATAAATTTATTCTGAAGGGTCCTTAGCTTTCTTTTGAGGGCTGTGGGATGAATGACCGATCTACAGTCATTCTGTGCTCAAAGACAACCCGAGACAGGGGGGGCTGACAATCCCTTCAACATTAGCTGCAGGCGCTGAGCATCTCCAACAGACAAGGTAATAGAGCAGTCAGCGTATTGTTACTTACAGTGAGCAGATCTCAAACGCACAGACTAAGATAATGCCATCTCTATCAAATCAGACACATTCAGTTCACAGTATAACTGATTAGTTTCCTCACCGCCTGCCCTGCAAACTCAACCCAAGTCATCTGTCACCATTATAAAATTAATTACCAAATTAATTTGCTGGCAAAAGTTGTGCAATCCAATTGAAAACATTTCATATATGTAATTACCTGGAACATCTCAAACAGAATAGCTGCTCATGCAAAACCAAGAATGGAGCCAGCTCACCCTGTGTTAGGCAGCTGGTAGTGAAATACACTGATGTTTTGGGAGTGACAAGCGGGAAAGAGCAGCAATGTTTTGAAATAGATGAACTGATATGGTTAGAAAAAAACCAGACAAGATTTCAGGTACACAGACTCTTAAGTCAAACAGAGGTAACATACTTCAAGATAAACGCAGCTTGGGTTTCTCAATTCAAATAAAACTGAAGCTATTCCCCCTTAATGCCACAAGCTCTTGGCAGTTGGAGGCCTTCCCCTCCATCTGTGCTCTCGTTTCATTCCAGAGCCAGGCAGAGCCAGACTGTCACACCAAGCAAGTCTTTGCAGACAACACCTGCACCTCCTCAGGTGGGTCTCAGTTCAGCAGTTTTCAAACTTTTCAGATTGAGCCCTGTTTCTTTTCTGTAATAGTCTTCTCCAATCTGCTTACGTGCYCAGTCATATGCACAACACACCTGCGCGCCCTGCCACAGTAATACAACTTACATTTGATCATCAATACATTCTCCTGGTTACTGTATTCACTAAAGTGTGTATCTACTAAGGCAAGCAGGGTTTGGCCCATAAAAGAAAAAGGTTTCCTCCTTGAAGAAAAACTGAAAACAAGTGGACTTTTTTAGCGTAATGTGCAGATATCAGCAATCTCCAACTTTGCRCTTGTGCGGAAAGGAAGCCTGTCCCCAACACAATGCTACTGCCATACTAGATTTATACAGAAATACTGGAAAACAGTCCTCTTCGGTCATCTAAGCTGTCATACTTACACACATATGTTGCCTGTAAAGTTAATGTGTGGACACCTGTGTGGTTTACACATCACAGCCACGACAGCAATCTGTAAGAAGCAGAGTTACAGAGGAGAGAAATTATAGTAATTGCTTCCGAAGTTACTAAAATAAAGTGCATCTGTGAGAGACTATTTAAAGATGTTTTCTGCTTAGTCTGCCACCTAGAATATCTGTGCGTTAACTCTTGAAGGAGGTAACACTGGATAAACAGCTAAGGAGATAAACACTGGCACAGGKTGCCCAGAGAGGTGGTCGATGCCCCCTCCCTGGAAACATCCAAGGTCAAGTTGGATGGGGCTCTGAGCAACCTGATCTGGTTGAAGATGTCCCTGCCCGTGGCAGGGGGGTTGGACTGGATGGCCTTTAAAGGTCCCTTCCAGCCCAAACCATTCTGTGATTCGGTAATTTTATGATAACAAAGATATCAAGAAATAGGAATCCTATTATTTAATGTTTTCACAATTCAGAATAAACTAGCAGTATATTATAAAGAACCAGGTGTCTTATACCAAATCTGATTAACCACCTTACTGAAAAGATGCAGACTGACATTCAGGTATTCACTAGGACCATCTAACATGCATCTAAAACAGTGCAAGGGTGAGAGTGTGCCACCAAGCATATCAAACACCACCTGGAAGATGAAAATCGGGGAGAGATGAAGAGAAACARAAAGATATAAACCAAAGCTAATAAAAATAGCTTCCTCCTTCCACCTAACCCAGCGAAGCCTTTTTTTCCCAGGTTGATCTCAGACAGCTTTTCACACATTAAATGCAAGCGTAATGTAAGATGCTATCTTCTTTTTTTAAAAAGGACCAGAGGGAAGAAGASACAGACACACTAAGATTTTCTAGCGTCCAATGATTTGGGGCACCCAACTTGGAATACCTCATTTCCAGTTTTCAGAAATCCTGGTTGGAGTAAGAGTTTAATGAAATATTCTACAGCCAGAAAGAATAAATTAAAGAAATTAAGGGTTTTTTTGGGGGTGGGGGGTTTTTTTGTGGTTTTGTTTGGGTGTTTTTGTTTTTGTTTTTTAAGTTCTAAAAACTGAACACTTCCTGGGATTTTGGTTTCTGGTTTGGTGGTTTCTTCTGTTAACTTGAGTTTAGGCATGCTATACATACAGTAGGGAAGCTTAAAAAAACCCAGCTGAATGTCTGCTATACCTCTATTCCTGCTTTCAGTCTGAACTACCTGTCAAAGAAACAGGTTAAATACGAACATTTTACCTTTGTTCACTGAGAGGGCCTGCGGATTAAACCGCACTGTTTCTACAGCAACTAAAAAGCAAGACAAGCTGCTCTGAAACAAAATCTCCAGACCTCCCCTTTCTCTTCTCCCAAATGCTTTGAAAGCAATAGCCCTGCAGGCACAACATCACAGAAAAGGCAACCTGGAAGCTGGCAATGCAGCCAGCACATCTTCATTAAAGCTTCTGGAAATTCAATATCCTGGTCTTTGAAAACAATTAAATACAATTTATTGATGAGAGCAGGGGAAGATGGTGGTGGATGGAGAGAATGATGTACATGCTTACCCCGCTAGCAGTTCTTATAGGCTTGGCCTTCAGCTTTGGTACCAGCACCTTGCGGTACTGTGGTGGAACAGCAGCGATGATGTCAACCAAACGTGGCTGCGCTGAAAGTCCATACTTTGCTGACGTCTTGGTTTTCAGCCTGAAAGCAGAAATACCTCAAATTAACAACTCCATTCTGACTTGCATACCCATATTCCACAGAAGTGCTATTGTATTACTGTTTGGTTACATGGAGATCTAGGTAGGTTCTCCCAGTTTGCCTTTCCAGGTAACTTACTTAAAAAGCGTACAGTAATTCCTTGCAACAGTTGCATTGTTTATTAAGATACCGAAAATAAACTCCAAATAAAGTTGATATGCACCAATTGCCAATGTTTTGAGTTTCTGTATATTTTACTTCTAAGTATGATTTTATCAAAACATTGTGAAAGCTGCCCACAGACTCTGGCTTACCCGTTTTCAGTGATTTAATTCTTTTCATAAGACTTCCATCTGATTAACCCCTACATACACAGACTCTAGCTGAGGTAACTTCTAAGACATTCATGTCAGCTATTTCCAGCATCAGCAAAAAGTTGGCAGTTATACCATGTAAATGAAATAGAAACAGTGGAAGAAATTCAGGTTTTATTATTCCACATACGTGAAGAAGGAAGAACTTTCTGTAAACAACAACTTCATTTATAACACATTGCTAAGAAAATCTGATTTAAACTTTATCCCTAAATTAATGTCTCCTTTCCCTGATGGAACTGACTTTRGGACTACTCAAGGGTGAACACAGGTGGAAACACAAAAAGGCAATGACAAGTTTCTTGGAGTTTTTCACCAAACAACCCATTTCGTTCTCTGAGCACTGCCAATGAAGTAGCAAGGCATGATTTTAAATCACCACAGAATTTACAAATCTTGGTGGTATTTTTTATCAGATAACAGTAAGAGAAATGACAGTAGCCTGTGAAAATAAAACATTTTAAAATAAAACCTGAACATAACAGACTGTACAGGACACGTTCATCACCGGTGGATCAGCTCTTCAGTGTCATCCCAGAATGACTTACTTGTTTAGATTCACATCTTTTCCCTGCTCGTGAGCCTCAATTAATTGCTTTATGATGTCAGCTATCGTCATCATCATCAGCTCTGCATGGCTGAGGTCTCCTGAAATGAGAACAAAACAACAAACCACGTGTATAGCCAGTGCTTTCTAACCGCTTGTGACGACCAAGGCGCATCTGCTCTGTAACTCATTTTTAGTATTTCCTACAACTGTTGCCTACAGAGGGAATTTTGCCACTGTGTATCACTCTTGATTTGCAGCATTCCTCAAACAAATGACAGTCACCACCTTGTATCACTAATTTTCTTCTACTTCTAGAACAAACTCCACCTTCTTATGTCAGAGCAACCTGCACAACAGGTAGAAATAAAGAGTCACTGGAAGTTAAACACAATTTGTAGACTAGCCTGATGCTACCAGTACACGTGGCAAGGGACAGAATGCATTCATGAGAAGGACAGTGGGGCAARCCAAACGCAGAGGCCAGGTCTGTGAACTCCCCTCCATCACAGAGAGGGTACACTGCATCAGGCAGTGCTATCAGTGCCTTAAAGCTTCCCAGCTGCGCCTCATAGACCCACCCCATGCTGCAACGAGGGTTTGCACTGTATAGACTGTATACATTGCTTACATTTCTTCCACACCAGTTTTGGGAGAAGAGGGGCATTGCTATTAAGAGATCCATCCACGTTTCCTAACAACAACGTGCATTTATTTCACCTTGTGAGGCTCCGTCTACACCAGCAAGTGCTGGGACAGTAAAATATACACACCAAACTTGTCAGAAAAGCCACTAACAGGAACATAGCTGGGTGCACAACCGCTCCAACAAGTTTTTGTTCTGCCAGCTGTTCTGAAATCCGGCAGCACTTACACCCACCCGGGAGAAGCACCGCACCAATGCTCCCATCTGGTCTCTCTCTGCAGGTAGTTTTTCGGGACAAACCATACCACTGCTAGCCCCGCGCTGCCCTGCATCATCTTTGCTGCCCCATATCCTTTCCCGTGTTGTTTTTTTTTTTTTTTTTCCTTTTGCCACGAGGGAAAAGCCCAGCAACACTCAGACTGCCCTGCCCCCAGCACCCCATTCTGTGTCTGACAGTCAGGGCACCGGTCAGGAGCAAGGCAAACTCCTGAGCACCCACACGGATGTAAATGACTCTGCCTCCCAGTGACAGCGCCCAATTCAACAGAGGGGAGAGAAAACGGGTGGCTCACAGAGGGGTGCCAAGTCCCTCCAACCCTCAAGCAAGACTGGGGCTGGCCCTTCACCCGCCCCCAAAAGAACATGGAGGGGGGAAAGCAAGGTCTTGCCTCGTTTTCCCACTCCACACACACGCACAGCGTCAGGGTAGGTGGTAAAGCCCTGCCACCCCACAGCTCCCACCCCTCACAGGGCTGGGGGGGAAGCATGAGGAGCCCCGTCCCACAGACCCCCCGCCATGCCCAAACACAGGGTAAAGTGTTGCTCCTCAGTACCCCCCTTACACACACACACAAGGCCGGGGAAGGCGGCAAAGCCCTGCCCCACTGCCCCCTACACAGGGCCGGGGGAGGAGGGCACAGCCCTGTCCCACAGCCCCTCCTCCCCTCCCCTTCCCTCCCCCCCCCGCCCTCATTCCCAGGGCCGGGGGAGGCAGCAAAGCCCTGCCCTACTGCCCTCAGCTCCTGGTAGAGGGGCAGGGGCCACCCTGGCGCCAGCCCCCGGGCACTGCGATCCCCCCACACCCCAGTACCTTTTCTCTTCTGCTTCATGCTGGCGGCACCCCCTCAGCCGCTCCCCTCACGGGCCAGGCCAGCGCCTCCTGCCGTGAAGCGACACGGTTCCTCCACACGCGCCGTCGTGAAAACGTCGCGCCTCCGGCTGCCCTGCCGGAAAGCGACAGGAGGACGGCGCAGGGAGAGGGCATGCGCACACCGCGGGCGAGGCGGTGCGGTGCCTCCGCCAGCCGCCGGGGGGCGCTGTGGGGAGACCCTGAGCCGGGGGGGGGAGGGCCCTGTCCCTCCCCCCCTCCCCCCCGCCCCCGCCGCCCTTCGGGCCCCGCGCCCCTTCAGCGCTAGATGGTAGCAAAGCATCGACGTGAGGAGGGGAAAACGAGCTGGGTTTTTCCTGACAAAAGGCTAAAAGTCCCTCCCCGAGAGGTGCTTGGAGACCTGCGGGCTCCTGAGGAGGGCAAGGTGGGGAGCTGGGGGCCGGGGGTGGTGGAAGGGAGCGGGGGGAGGGGAAGGGGGGGGTTGTTTGAGGGGCTCCCTGTGGGGAGAGGCTGAGGGAAAGGGCTCAGCCCTGACAGCAGCCCCCTGTACCTCCAAGGAGGTTATGTCTTCACAGTAGTGGGAGGTAACAGGCATAAAAATTTAAGGGGAGAGGTTCAGACTGGGTGTAAGGAGAAGCTTTTTCATCGCCAGGCCAGCCAAGTGTCAGAGTGGGTTGCTCACAGCRGTTGTGTCATCTCCTTTGGAGGGGAGATTCAGACTAGATAGAAGGAAGACGTTGTTTACAGTGAGGGTGGTGAAACCCTGGCACAGGTTGCCCAGAGAGGTGGTYGATGCCCCCTCCCTGGAAACATCCAAGGTCAGGTTGGACGGGGCTCTGAGCAACCTGATCTGGTTGAAGATGTCCCTGCTCATTGCAGGGGGGTTGGACTGGATGGCCTTTAAAGGTCCCTTCCAGCCCAAACCATTCTGTGATTCTATGAAGACCCAAGTGGGTGAAGCCCCCAGCAACCTGGGCTGATCCCAGAGCTGACCCTGCTTAGAGCAGGAGGTTGGACCAGAGACCTCCTGGGGTCCCTTCCAGCCCAAATTCTCCTACGGTCCTATGAAATGAACTCAAGATCCTTCCATGAATCTCCAGTAACTTCTAGAGCCCACATGAGCTTCAACATCTACAGCTTTTCCGGGCAGGGAGTTCCATGGCTGAATTACATCTCATGTGGGGAACTACCCACTTTTGTTTGTTTGTTGCTGTTAGCCAGAGCCTCGCTGATGCCGCCAGCTCCTGCTTCTCCTTGCTGGTGACATCCTGGTCAACTGCTAGATTCTGGTGGATCTCTTTGTGAGTAACGTGAACCTAGCAGTGAGCAGAGGGGAGAGAAAATAGGACTGCAGAGGCAGAGAGAACAGACAGCAAGGAAAAACAGGCCACCAAAAAGAAAAACAAAACACCAAATGACAGAAAAAAATGAAGAGAAAAAATGCTGGCAATGGCCAAGTGACCTGCTCTTGTGATTTGTGGGCTGGTAAAAACTTTTATTTGAAAACCTCTTGATCTGGGGGCAGATCTRAAGATTTTTGGCATCACGCCGATGACTGGTGTGCGCCTGGGGACTGACGGGTCAGCAGGGTTTGCAGGGAGGGAAGAGGGCACGTGGAAGGAGCCACAGGTCGGCTGTTCCCACTGCGTGGGTTGGCTTATAAAGCAACCGGAGCCTGCTCTGGTGCTTGAGGTCAGCACGGGCAGCCTGGCAGGCAGCTTGTACTGGGGCGTATGTGTGTGTGCACGTGTTGTGAGACCATCCTGCCTCCCCCACCTTGCTGGGTGGATTTGGCAGTGTTCTGCCTATACAAAGCAAGATCCCAGGATGGAACAGGTTGAAAACATGGTTTAGACCATCTGCTCCTGTTGCTACCTCTCTCCTGCCTTCAGGGCTTTTTGGAGAGCTGAATTCAGTTTCCTTCCTACGGGATGTGCTGGGAGTGCCCTGCAATGTCTGGACCTGTCTATAGCTGTGATTTTACCTCCCTGGGGGTCTCCCAAGCATCCTGTGCCAACCAGCGATTTATCTGTGGTTTGGAGAGTGGTTGTGCTCAGGATAAGGGCTGTGCATCTATCCAGACATGCATCTTCTGCCATCACCTTTCTCAAACCTACTGCAGCAGCTGCTGTGCAGCAGGGGACATTTCAGATGCGGCCACGCAGTCAGGGGTTGTCTGTGTGTCTAGCCGTGTCCTGCTTTGGGCTGGCTGGAGTATGAAAGCAATTCCTTCCCCTGAATTATTTGGTGGTGCACATAATACACAGCATCCATCTGGAGGATGTCTTTGTATGTTGTTGGGGGTAGCACAGAGCACAGGACAGGTAGGATGCCCGTGCTAGATGCACGGTAAGGCAATCAGTCTAAGAGCATGCCAGCAGGGACAAGGCAACTGATTTCAAACCAATTCCCATACCCCCCACCCTCCCCTTAATCCACACCCCCCTAAACACAACCCTACGCACCGAGTCACTGCCTCCTCATCTCCTCAGCCCTTCGTTATGTGAGCTGAGCCATGCTTTGCATTCGTTATCAGCTTCATCCACCTATTACAACAACTTTTTATCTTGCGCTTAGSTACTACCATTGGCTGCTTTCCCTTTCCTGCAAGGTCTCCACGCTCTTCGGTAACAGTCCTTTAACGTATTATAACCCTAACGCTGCTGCTGAGACTTCGCTCTCTGAATGCTCTTACTTCCCTGGCAACAGCTCACGTTCACTCATCTTCCATCTTGCCACACAAGTTGGATGTTTGCACAAATCCTCAGTTTTAATCCAACTGTGCTCCCACCTGCAACTCCCATCAACTTCAGTTACACATATTCCTTTTTCCAAGTTTTTGTTTCTTTAGCTCAGAAGAGCAGTAATTAGGAAAACTTCATTTTGGCTACAAAGCCAAACTACAGTACCAAACTCTGCCATTGCTCCCGGCAAGGAACACCGGGTAAATGCAGGTGGAGTTTTGGGCAGAAACGGATGGTAAAGCTTGGGTAAGAGGGCGGCTGGCATGTTTGGGTTTGTTCCCCACATCTGAGCAGGGCTGTAGCCTAGGGCTCACATTCTGATCTTGCTTGTACTGGTGGAATTCAGATGCAGCAATGCTGATTCATTGGCCTCTGGGGTTTAAAAGGTACTTTCAGTTCTTTAATCAAAGGCTGTGGCTAATGAGAGTTGTGCAGGACCTGGAAATGCCAAGCAGTGCAGGGAAATGCGCATCTACAAGGAAGGGTGAAGGCATAACAACCTTCCTCTGTACTTGTTTAGCAATTTCTTATCAGCATATCTGGAAGCGCGCTATAAAGGTGGGTAAATAACCATCTGCCTCTGCAGATCAGCAGCCCGGGGCACGGACGGTGATACGGCTTGCCTGAGGCCAGCCAGCAGCTCAGCAGCAGAGGCAGGTGATGGAGACTCTGTCTCTCTGTGTCTTTTCTCTCCATTTCACATTCTGACCCATTTTGTGACCTCGGGAATGATTGTAAAGTCTGTTGTAAGTACATACATTTTTATTCTAGTAACATAATCGGTAGGAGTTACATCAAGGCGTTATGTAGGTCTGCTGTTACTTCAAGGATAGACTACTTGGCTTGGTACGTTCCTGGACATTACTGTTAGTTATTTTACAGCATCATAAATACAAAAACTTTATAAATCAGAGAAAGCCTAAGCCTTAAAATGTATAGTGAGCACTTAAGACACATGATCTGCTGCAGCAAAGGCACAGAGTCTGCAGTAATGCCTGAGCACTCAGCTCCAAGACCAGTCAGACCCTGGGAACTTTCCGTTTCCAGCGAGTACGCTCATTGATAAGAAAAACCATTGCTGCAGGGTTACATCATTTCCTTGCGTAGCCACTTGCTGTTTGTAACATGGACCTAGCACTGAACTGCTGCCGCAAGAAGCTACACGCTGCCTAATGGAGACAAAAAAAAAGCTGGAACAAGAGTTTGGACTTAAGAAGCCAAGGAAACACCCATGAAGCAGTCAGTTTAACTTGGTTTCCTGGGGGAAAAGGCTTGTGTGGAGAGATTTGCAATACCAGGGAATGATGCCAATGAATGTTTCGGATGGGATTTACCCCACCTCACTTTAAATGCTCAAAAGTTACCTTTCTTAATCAAAATTAGTCCTGTCTCTTGCATAATCAACAGATCCTAAGATATATGAGATAATTGCCATCTGCAAGTTCCTATTTCAGCTGATCGCTTGAGAGGTGACCAGCTTAGACTTAACTAGCTCTTAGGCCACCGTGTTGGTTGAGATGAACTCCCCCTTCCAAGCATCCAGGGCAACTAGAAAAATGAAAGAACAAGGTCTGGGAGAAGGAGGTGCACTGAGTTACCTAATCATTGATTTGGAGCTGGAATTCACATGGCACTCGACCAAGTACCCCAACAGGCAGAGTCTCCTGCTGGATTCTCTCCCTTCAGGGTAGGATCCATGGTGCGCCGTGCCTGGTGCCTGGTCTTGACAATGGTCAATGTCTCTCGTGCCRAAAAACTTGAAACCCTCAAGTGACACAGGGCAGAATAATCTGCTCACAGAGCAGAAGTCTTCTAATCTTTGTTGATCAGTAGTTGGCGTTTTCTCTGAAACATGATTTCTAGTCTATAAATGTTGAGACTTCATGGATGTACTGTGACTCTTCCTAACGTGGAAAGGTTCAGTTTTATCCCAGCTCTCTCACTCTGGGCTATGATAAGGCAATGAGTTACAGTTGCTGTGCATTCAGTCCCCTTATCCTTAAAAACTGCTATTTGTTACRTTTACTGGATATTTCCTTAATTGCAGAAAAGACAAATAAGAGCACATGATTTACATTCTCTTAAATAACTAGACTAGTGCCAGCTCCCCACACAGAGCCATGTGCAATGCTGTAATCCAGTGTGTGGGATTTGATTTCCTTCTCACTAACATGATTGAAAAGATGGAGTTGCCTTGTTTAATATGAGAAAGAAATTCTGTCTTCAGTACAGCCCTAACTAGGTTTTTCTTGAAGCATTTTCCCTGAGCCTCCTTTCTCCCACATATTAAAGGCTTTTCCCTTGAACGCTGTGGTGCTTTCTTCACAGTCTAGCTGATTTGGCAGGGGCTGTAGGTTACAGCTGAGGGATCGCATTAACATTGGTGGTAAACCGCTCACTTTGTAGGGAGGGTACAGTTTCCATCCCTCAGGTGGCTGGTAGTCCTCCCTTGTCTTCCACAATCCCCTTGGTGCCCACAGAGACAGACAACTTCTGTAATTCACTGGCAAACCATCACAGAGCAGCTCAGGCCATGGGATATGCCCCAAGATGTCCGAGTGACAGACAGGCAAGCTCACATGAGGTCCAGCACCTCTAGCAAGGATCTACGCAAGTGTCTCCATGGTCAAAAGCCTAGGTGAACTCTGCAGAGACGACATACCCAGAAGAAAAAAAGAATATAGCACCATCTCGAGAGCAGCAGCGACAGGAAACCAGGCTGAGAAGCACAACAGGAAAACAGACTTGGACTGTACTCCAGTTTGGAAACGGGAGATCCCACCTGGAGATCCCAAAGGCCGGCAGGAGTCATTGCACCAAGTACTGTACTTCCAAAAAAAAAGTATAAAGCCATTGCTCCAACACCTTTCTATCTAAACTGGCTGCAAGGCAGTTAAGATTTCTTTTGGACAGCCTAATTGAGAATAGACACAGGACCTCCATGCCCATTTCTTTGCATTGGGTGGTGAGGTCAATGAAGAAAGTCGTTTCTAGCAACAGTTGAAAAAAAAATTAAGCTGGGTCCTTATGAAGGATCAAAAGCAGCCGTTCTTCACCGAGCACAGCCTGTGACTCGGGTAACATTGCTGTTGTTTCCCCAGTGCCAGGCAGATAAGTTTCTGTTCTGCTGGGATGAAAGATACTATGGATCCTCCCTTACTCTGTGTCAGATCCTTGGTTAGATGGAGGAATGTGCCAGGGCTGAGCCTCAAACAGCGGAGATGCTAGATGAAAGAGAAATAATGTAAGAATCAGACAGATTAATTTAGTCAGAGGATTCAGATTCTAAACGTATTTAGGTACTCAGCCAATCCTTGGGATTTTGGTGGCATTTAATACCTCAAATACCTTTACAAATCTGGATTGAATGGGAAGACGGTTTCCATTCATCATCTCATTATAGAGAAAATAATCATCAATCAAAACATCTTTACTTTTCCTGCCCACCTTTCTGACAATCTGCAAACATGCCCTGGTAAAGCCCAGCTGGAGCACTATCTAAAGTTGGTAAGTTTACCTTGGGAAAAGCCTGGCAGAGATCACAAAGGTCCAGGAGAGGTCACTGAAGGAATTAAGATAGGATTTGTCTCTCTCTGATACAAAAAACCCCATAGTTTTGCCTTGCAAATTGCCCCTAATCCAAATGCAATCCCTCAGGGATAATCTACCTTGGTAGTTTTTATACTACAGCAATGGTGTTTGTAGGTAGGTTGCTTACCCCCTCTCCCCAGCACTTTCCTCGTGCGCAGGTTTTAAATTTCTGATCATGTAGAAGACAGTGACTGCAGCAGAGATCAGACAGGACACTGCACATCCCTGCATGCGCCATTATCCTCCACCCATATGGAATCATTAATAATCACTGGGTGGCCACTTCCCTGCAGAAGCTCCCCTTACTCCATCCCCCACATCTTCTTTGACAACACTAAACCGCACAGATTGGTTCACAGAAGTTAAGAGACTTAAGAAACACCTTCGTCCCATTCCCAGTGCCTCCGGGATGGCAGCAGTTGGAGCTGAGTGCTGCATTCCTGGGAGGCCACAACACTGCTGCCAGACCAGCGGAATTCCCTTGATTGACTGGAACAACCAATAACTCAGCCAAGGCCCAGAGCCTACGCTTAACTTGTTGCTTTGACTTGGCCCCAGTCCAGCGTATAACCTTCCTAAGGCTCTGTCCAGGCAACGTGACTTCAGGATGAGGGTCCTATTTTATAGAAACCTTGTATTGCTTTAGAAATATGCGGTGCTGTAACCCTCTAGCCTAATCTTGATGCTTTCCTCTCTTGGCTTTTATGACCAGGATGCATTTAGGTACTTCAGTACCTTCAGTCTTCATGTGTTTTCCTTGGGCCTCATCTTACTCATTCCAGTGCTTTCCCCTATGAATCATCCTTCTGCTGTGTTTGGATTCTTTCTTTCATCTCCCACAGAAGGATTTGTGATCACTCATTCCCACTGTGGGTCCTCCTCATGCAGCCTATGCACCTGCTAAAAACGCTAGATGCTAGGGAGATCCAAATGGGTGCTGGAGGTCTCCACGTGCTCCATTATCTCACTTCTAGATGGGATCATCAATAATTACTGGATAGTCGCTGCCCTGTAGGAGCTCCCCTCGCTCTACCCCTGTGTTCTTTTTGAAAATCCTAGCAGTATCACATCAGAAGCCTCTTTTCCTTTGTTTGTTCCAGGTTCTTTATCCACTACCCTCCTTGTGCTATTAAAAATCATCAGGTGTCACAAATTGCAATCCTTATGTGGACAGCCTGCTTGTGAACTAATAGGACGTTCACCAAAGCCTGCACAAATGTTGTGTGCCTCTGAAAGATATCCAGTACTTTCCCAGCCAGCTGCAGACACAGAGGACCTTGAGGAGGTGCTGGGTATATCGAGAGGTGAGTTCTTCGTGAATAGCTGCCAAAGCCAACCCTAGACTGAAATGGCATAAAATTGTTTTTGATCGTGTCAGTCTGCCTCCTTATTTTTGGAAGCGTTCACAGGTCAGCTGCTTTCTCAGCTGTTGTCTCCCTGGAGTTGATTGCTTTCTCCTGTAATTTGCTGAATGCTCCAATTCCAACCCAACCATACCAGCTCCTCCTGGCACCTATCCAGGACCTGGCAGAATCCATGGACTTTGGACCGAGCCCACTGTCACTTCTGATCTAAGATCTCTTGCTCTGCCATTGAGTATTAGTKAGTTAAACCCATGTGAAGCCCCTACCAGTGTTCAATACCAAGATGACAGTCATGACAGACAGGTGGATCTAGCAAGTGCTAGATGTGACGTCTTTGGCCATATGTTCTCTTTTGATGCAGCAAATCACTGTCATCTGGATTCCCACCATCCAGAATGACTGCCTTCTCCTTCGCCTACAGAAATATACTGCCAGCACCATCTCCTTCCCTCTGCGCGCTAGATTTGGATATTGGCAATCTCTACAATAGCCTCCACACGGGACAGGGCAGCATACTAACATGGAGACCTGGTGTTCATCCTTGTGAAGTCTTTCTTTCCTCTTCCATGTGGCTTTGGCGCTGGAGCTCGAACAGGTGCTGGTCGTATCCCGGCATTCCACTGGGAGCTCTGGGCTAGGGTCTTTGCTGCTGCTTTGGAGGACAGGTTCCCGGTTGACTGGTGAGTGGCCCAGCTGGGACGAACTGGTGTTTTTGGAACAGACTCAAGATCTGCAGAAAGTGATAGCTAGGAAGAGAAGGCAGTAAATATCATATCATCGCAACAGCTTCAGAGGGACTGAAAACGTTGGACTCCATTGAGAACTTCTATAAATTCTATACATTCTATATACATTCTATAAATAATATTCCTAAATGATCTCCCTAAATGATATTCCTAAATGATACAAGCATAATCTGCATTACTTGCAGTGACCTGTGCTCTGGTATAAGTTTACCTTAAGGACAAAAGGACCCAATTAGAAATTGATGCTAGTAAAGCCAAACCCACATTAATTGATTCTCCACATCAATTCATATGTTAATGCACAAATTCTCCGCCAAGCATATGGCTGCGACTGATCCCAGTCTTGCTTGCTTTGAAGTCTCGCAGTGTAAAGGATGAAGTTTATTTTAACATACTGTTCAATGAACATTCTACTAAACAGGATGGAAATGAAGAAAAAAAAATCTTAGCAACACAGTGATTGTTTATTCCTTGAGAAAGATCCCAAATATTCAAAATGCACAGGTTCTGCAGACCAAGAGCTTTGGCTTTTTTTTTACTGATACAAATTATTTGGTAAGAATAGTGAACAAACATTAACAAAACCAAACATTTACATAGCAACTCATTAAAAAGTAATGTGGGCAGATAGTCTTATGTGAAAATAGTGTCCATAGTAAAATGGTTGTGCAGAAAAGTCAATGCTGTTCTGTAATTCCTGCCCGCCTGTTTCCCCTTTCCATTATTTGAATTGGCAGTAGTGGCAGATATATGGTGCTTCATGCCTAATTGTCTAGTTATAAATAAGCAATCCAACAACTGCTGAATATCAACCGAAAGAAAGGCCAGTGATTATACAACTGCCGAAAGTGGTCCAGGTTTTTAGCAGTACTTGACGTGTGACAGAGATGGTGTGATAAAAGCAGCTGCAGTTTTTTTGTCCTAGTGAGAAAAGCACAATACTATAGAAGCAGTAGTAGTTGCAGCACAGATCTGACTATTCCTTGCTTTTCATCTCCTGTGTTGTTGGTGGTTCAATTTTAGAGCTCATAGGGACAGATAGGCATAGACTATTAAAGCCAGGCTATACTTTTAAAATTAGGGTGACATACATAAGCTGAGTTTGAATATGCAAACATTATAGTGAGTTATTTTCACTCTTAAGAATAGTCCCATGAAGTTCAATAGGGTTTCTTGTATGAATAAATAAAATTCAAAATAAGGTTTGCAGAATATAAATATTCTCTGGACCGGATGGTGTCTCAGTGCTGAGAGCCCTGGATCTTCATGTGGGCTATACCCACGCAGTACATAAATGTGATTCTACCCACACAGTACATAAATGCGATTCAAACATCAATTCCCTGTCAATATGTCATAGGAAAATTTATTCCTGACTTCAAATGCTGCAATCTTATTACCTTAGGATATAGGCAGTGAGGCAAGAATGACTGATCCTGTCAAAAAGATGTTATTTAGTAAGTACTAAAAATAAGTCAGTAATTCAGGAACAGCTGTGAGGGTGGAGCAGTCTCTCAAACAGAAACAAGCAGACAGCCTGAAAGGCAAAACCAGCTCCTAATTGCTGACATTGCAGTCATTTGCAAAGCTGTCAAAAGCATCAATCAAATTTTACCTTCCTAATAAAGTATCTGGGAATTTTGACATTTGGGCATGAGGCTGCCTATTTTGCTGAGAAGCTGCAGAAGACTCCTCGTTGGAAGTCCTCAAGGACTTGTGTAAAGGACACTGATGTGGCAGCAGTGACGCCTGCGAAGGGACCTGTAGGGCCAGAGCTCAGAATTCACAGCAGGGCAACACAGCTCCATGTCAGAGTGAACAGGAAGGATGATACAGTGGCCCGAAACAGAGATCAGGTTTCCATGCCCAGCCTGGTGAAAGCTTGGAGAAGTCACCGAACTCGTTGCATTCTTTACTTTTCTTTATATAATACTGGGACAGTAGCTGCTGAAGGCAATGTGAGCATCAAGGTGGTATAGACAAGCCATAGAGCCTTGATTCAGCAAAGTGCTTAAAGAGATGGTTAACACTGAAACTATACATATCCTTAAAGTAAGGCATTTCCCTGGATAAAGATAGAGCAGGTATTCGCTCCCCACTGTAGAGACATGGGGGTTGCATGTGCATTCATAAGAAAGAATGTGGCCCTTCATTCAGAGACCTAATTAACTTAATTTATTGTAATTTACTACTTATTGTAATTTAGCTAATTTACTTTAATTTATTCTAAATTAAGTGTGAGCCTGGTCACATTTCATGCTACTGTTTCCATGATTACTAATAAACTCCAAAACCTCACAAGTTTACTAGGAGAACTGATTCACTGCATGCAAACGTGGAGCCAGTGGATGTAATTCCAGGACTCAGGTCATCGCCTTAATTATGTTTATTCTATTTTGGTGTGCTGTTGTTCAGCCTCCTGAGCTTGGAGCTCCCTATAATAGCCCTTTTCACATCTTCATTGTTGGCTGTAATATACTTTATTCTCACCTACTTTCTGCACTTGGATCATTGATCTATTTAAGAGCTTCATTTTAATTTGACTTGATGTTTGCTTGGGGCACTTATTCTTTCATCATAGTCTATTCTTCTTCTAAGGATTTACTAAAAGATTTGAGCATTAAGCCTCTTTATTTGGACTTGATTAAGTAAGAGTCTTTTCACAGGTCTTCTTTTCAACAATGTTTCCCAATGCTACCTTAATAATAAATGGAAATTAATTTTGGATTATTCCTAGTGAGTTATATATGTATTCTTTTTCTATGCATCAGCCTACCGTAACCTAACCTTTATTGTCATGTAGTGTTGTAGTCATTAATGGCCAGCATAACAGCAGGCTTATACATCAGAGAATAAGGAACACAGCTCTTCTACTGAAATTTGGACAACTCTAAACTCAAGAGAAATACAAGCCTATTTTCAACATAAAGGTCTAGGAAAGAGTGACACAGCAACACAGGCTGCCCCAGATTTTTAACACAGATAGAGGCCAGTGCTACCAAGATTGTATAGCACAAAGGCATGGAGCTCTGTTCTGGGCTGACGTCACCAAGGTGTAACCCCGTGGGTTTCAGGACACTTACCCCTGGGTTAGGCTGTCCTAACTGCCTAGGAGGGACCAAGGGAGGATGGTGGACCTGTCAGGCCTCGGCAGCAGGCAGTGGCTTTAAGACTCTTTGTAGGGTGAGAATTCAGTACCCACTAACTCTGCGTGCTCCCCCAGACTTCTGTCCATGAGCAGTTTGTGTCAGCTAAATGCTTTCTGGTGACTATTTGCTACAGGAATAATAATGTCCCTTTTAAACTGTGAGCAGCCAACAGAAGGTGACACATACATACACACTGTTCAGCCCTGTATTGCTGCAATTTATAGCAAAAACTCCCACTGATGTTGTGCAGGAGGGTTTGGACTTCATGGTGGGAGTCAGACTAGGTGCTTGTGCCTTCCTGATTGTGGGTTGCAGGTTAAGTAACTTCGAAGAACACATAATTCTACTAAAATCTGGGGAAAGAAGAAACAAATTCACCTCTTTTTACCCTGAACTAAGATTCTTTCACTTCTAGACTGACAATAAAACAGCTTTAAATTTGAAATGGGAAGCCGTGGTGGAATGAAACCGTGTAAGGGCGCTCTGATCTAAGGGCTACAGAGGAAGCCATTGGAGAATGGAAATTGTAAGACACAGGCTGAAAAACTTTAATTATATTTTCAGTTCTTTAACACTGACTGAATTTATTTCCTTGCAAACAGGCTGTATTTGGGTCAGGAGAATGCCTCCCAATCTCAGGAGACAATGCCTCTCTTTTATGTAAACCTTCTTTAGCTCAACTCACATGCGTTCCCTGGCTTTCGTCGCTTAGGAAACACGCTTCCAGGTCTGCAAAAACCCCCGATACGCTTGTGAGCACGTCCTTCTTCTGGCAGTTATTTGTTGCCGTATCTACAAAAGCTTAGACCCATGATGCTTTCTGGAAGCCTGACTTCCCTAGACTCCTTTCATGTGAGGATGCCCTATTTTACCAGCGATGAGCACAATGAATCCTCAGTATTAAGACCTTGGGGCTGCTTGCTCAGGCTGAGTGCAATGAACAGAGAATAAACTAACATCAAACTGCAATGATCAAAAGTTGCGAGCACAGGAGAGAAGCTTTGGGAAGAGATGCAAGTGTCATAAGAGAATTGATCCAGTGCTTTGTAAAGCGTGGAAGCGGACTATCGGGATAATGTGCAGTAAGCAATGTGAGGGAGGAGCGGATAACAAGGTCACTGCCTACATACAGACAGTTGCTGTCCTTTTCCCACCGAAGGCAGATGGACTATGTCTAGGCTGCAATGAGAGATTGCCCCCGGAACAGCCAGACACGGTGTGCTTTGTGTCCTCCTCCTGCCCAGGTATCTCCCTCAGGGATAGGCAGCAAACGTGCCTGGCAGACTACTTATAGCAGGAGCAAAACTTCACAGTTACCTAAGTTAAGTAAAAGCTCCGAGCTAAAATGTTCCTGGGTGTACCTGACACTGGGCACCAGCTGATATAATTACAAGCCGGTGATACTTGCCAGTGATTTTGCCTTCTGGAGCTTATTAGATCCATGACCCGCTCTCTTTTTTTTCTCAGCTGCCTGCCGGCTAAGGTCTGGGGTCTCCCCTCCTCCTTTCTTTCTCCTGCAGAGTAGAACAGAATAGTATTAGCAAGTGCCATGGAGTTAGTTCCCTGGGGTTGAGAAAAAGAAAATCCCTTATGATATTGCCACCCAAAAAGACATGGTTTAAGACAATACATTTTATCTTGCACCTGGGGCAGACCAAGAGCACACAATCAGATACCGTGGCTCAGAGGAGGGTGGTAACTTGCTATTTTTTAAGTTATGATAACTTTATAGCACTCAAACACATGCTCTTAGCTCAAGACTTACCAATTTAAGCTAAACCCACATAACGTTACATCAGCTTAGGGGAATTCACAGAAGGGCAAGTTTAGCTAAATCAATTTGAGAGTTTTCAGTGAAGTCCATGGAACTTGTAACATAAATAAGGCTAGAGGACTGCCCCTGCAACAAGTTATTTATTCATTGTTTTTATAGCCCAATACTTCTTGTATATGTATATAAATTCATAAATTTATATGCAGCTATTATTAAAGTCAATACAATTAACTGGCAGCACAGGAATATTCCAGAGTGTGAAAATTAAGTGGAGTACACTGGAATATGGCCAGTTGTCACATTTTTCCAATATCAGGAGTAAATATGGATTTACTATGAGGAAGTTTTTTTAAGAACTCAGGCAGGTTCATAAACACATTTGCTCTGAAGGTGTTCATTCCCCTTCCACATTCAAATTCTGCAATACAGAATTAGTGAATTTAAAGCAGCAACTCTGTGTGCTCTCTGAGTGCGTCTCCCAGCTCCATCACCAGCATCTCTGGGCTCCTGGAAGGCATGCTAAAAAGCACAGTATGAATACAAAATCCCAAATATAAAGGGTGGAAACAGACTCTAAAAGCAACATTTATCCTATAAAGAAACAGAGCCACACCACATAACACACACGTCCTCAAAAGCAGCCAACACCAGCACGTATTTGGTATTCACTCATCCCAGACCAGCTGCAGATCAAGAACCATAAAGACAAATCAGACATTATTTCAAATAGCAAATTGGGGAAAACTGCAATCTGTTTATAAACACTTCACTAACAGTCACGAGATAAAATTCAATCCAAAATATCATTATGGGGAATGAACTGGTCATCTTGGTGGACTTGGCAGTGTTAGGTTTATGGTTGGACTCGATGATCTGAAAGGTCTTTTCTAACCTAAACAATTCTATGATTCTATGATCTTTAGATAGAACGCAGACCTGGCCTTGTGGTCATAAATTAAGGTATTAACCTCTACTGCTGTATTCTAGTGTCCATGCTCATGGTGTCAGAGCATCCCCCTGCAGCGGGTCACCACCACGATCTCACTTCAAGGTGAGGAAAATGTAAGTAGTGAGGATGAGTTTCTCAAGGCTGCAAAGGAAAAGGGCATCAGAGCCGAGATGAGGATGGCAAGTCTCTCACTCCCAGTGCTGAACTGGGTGTTTCTCACCCCACTTTCCTCCCTTAAGGAACATTTTTAATTCCCACAAGCCTAACAGGCAGAGAGTACTGGGCTGGCTATTCAGAAACATGAAAAGCAAGAGACAAGCGTTAGGATTCGGAAGGACAGTGAAACACCATGCCCTTCTCACGCAAGTGAGACCCTTTTTTGTCAGAAACTGGGCCCAGGCTGCTGACAGAACAATTACTGAAAGTAATTATTTTCTCATTGGGTAAACACTCCAGTACAATATGCAACTGTTTTTAGAGCCGGCCTATGTCCATAAATTATCTAACTGAATTAGAGCTGGCTTCCAGAAGCCCGAGCTGGTTGCGGGGGGGCAAGAAGCTTGCATTTTGGCTGAGCTGTTGTCATGAGAAGTAGCAGGGCTCTTTCTTGAGGCACAAGGACACAATCTTGGCGGGGGTCCAGTGCTAGGCTAGAATCAGAATTCATTATTCATGATGAAGCGGGACACAAATCTTTTGATTTATTGGCAACAAGCAGCACAAACACCAGATGCCTTCCAGCAGAACCGTACATGCATGGACTGAAAGAAACGCCCCTCCTGGTCCTTTTTAGGCAGATCAGAGTCCCAGAGAAAATGTGCTAACTTGGTTCCACACTTTAGATAAAAATGTTTCACTTCACCTTTGCAATATTGCTTTGTGCCCAAAGAGACAAATCCATCCTTGCTGGTTTCTGTTGTGTTTGTATATAAACAAATACCTGGACAATTCAGGCAGAAAACAAACTAGAAATCATCTGTATGATAAATTGCACACATACATGCAGCAACACCAAAAGTCACAGCTATAATTCTACCGAGGGATTTCGATAACCCCTTCCAGGCAATTTGTAATTCAACCCCTGTCTGTATCTCTTCTCTTCTCTATCGCCTCACCACTCCCTCGACTGATCATTGCTATTCTTAATTTCACTGCTCAGTGACTATGAAGCTTTTCCCACACCATCCTGTCTAAACCAAGCAACCTCCCAGTGAACACACTCAGGGGTCTCTGTCCCATCTCCTTCATGCTGCAGTGATGTTTGTCACTGAGGCTCTGGGGTGCCGTTCAGTTTTTATTGTACAAGCTTATGCCTTTCTGAGCAAGCAGCAAAAAAATCCATCAGAAGAAAACCCAGTCAAGTCTCAATTATCATCCAGATTGCAAATTAACACCATTCTGCCATTTTTTTGGGCACTACCCAGCTGTGGCACAGTGTTATGGTTCTCCTCCGAGTGACATGAAGCACCAGCACTGTCCAGGCCAAACCCTCACCCAATTGCTCTAGAGAAACCTATTTATTTGTTTTTCAAAGGTAAATACCCAATTATGGTCTTATAGCCCAAAGTATATGTTTTGTGTTACCTCTTTCAGGACTCCCTTCATCTCAGCTCCCCTGCATAATTGAGAATTGCCCGTAGCTTGTTACACTTCCCATGTTTCACTTTTTTTGGCTAAGCAAGGGTAAGTTCTCTGCTATGAATTCACAGCAGTGTAGTTTTGATACTGCTGTGGAAGGGAGCATGTAGCTAATGACTCCTCTCAAAAGGCCAACAAAGAAACAGATGACAACTCTGCCATTTAAATGACAATATTTCAGCTGCAGCGTGGACACCCTGTTACGATGAACAGGAGAGTTCTCACCTCTCTTTGGATCAGAAAGCACGTGTAGAGTGAGGTCCAGCTCAGAGGAGATTTTAACCAGGTCCAAGAGCTAGGAAAAACTTTATTTTTTCGTTACCTCTTAAATTCTGCAAAATTTAACCTGACACTAGGCAGATTAACTTTGATTCAAAGAAGTAGCCAGTGACTAGTCTCACACATTGCTTTGATGATGGCGTCAGGTATTCCTTTGATGTAATCTTGTTTATCCACAAAGAATTTTCTACAAGTCCAGTTTTCCTCAGCACAGCAGAACTCAAATGGAAAGAATGGTTTGTTGGCTTACAGCCTTCCAGTCAACCTGCTGGCCTACAAGTGCTCTCTCTAGTCCTTCTCTCTCAGCCATCGCTTTGGCTTTCTGCTGCTTTTCTGCTGGTTCTGCTGCGTCTTTTCACACATGCTCATGACCTCAAGAAAGTACTCGTTCCTCTCTATATGCATTCAGACTGCAGCAAAACTCATTTCCTCTCCCAGACTACCTTTGCAAAACCCTGTATTTTGGGAAATCACTCCTATTGTTTTAGGAATCTCATTTTACATAAATTTAATTACTTGTGACATTCATTTTACAGGAAGAGTGGTTGTTATGCCCTTGAGCTCCAAGAATTCATCTAATCTGAAGAATAACTATACCTACCACAGCCTGGGGGGTCAGAGATTTTTATCTTGGTTCTCTGTTCTACTTTACAACCCTTTACACTGGTCAGGCAGGGTCTGCCTGAGCCTGTAGGCTGCAGGGAGGTAGATCATCTTGCATAGCATTCACATGAGACTCCCTCGCTCAACCGACTAGACATTCACTCACAGTTGGCTGAGCATGGCCTTCATCAGCCGTCCAAAACAAAGCTTGGCATCACAGAGGGGCACTCTGACCACTTTGCCATTGTGCTACCGTTGATAGGCACCCTACACCTGCCCAAGCCACCCATTAGCTGCCACTGCCACCTCCACCAAAAGTCTACACTTGAGGAACATTCAAGCATGAAATGTGGTTCTACTGTTCCTGGAGACTGGGGTGGTCAAGCATGAAAGGTGGTCCTACTGCAGACAGGGAGCCGGGTGAAGTGCTGAAGACCCAATCCCCAGGGAGCTGCCCAGAAGCAAAGGTTGGAGGATGCAATATTTAGATGGGACATTAGGAAGCATTTGTTTACTGAGAGGGTGGTCAAACACTGGAACAGGCTTCCTAGAGAGGTGGTCGATGCCCCAAGGCTGTCAGTGTTTAAGAGGCATTTGGACAATGCCCTTAGTAACATGCTTTAACTTYTGGTCAGCCCTGAATTGGTCAGGCAGTTGGACTACAAGATTGTTGTAGGTCCCTTCCAACTGAAATAGTCTATTCTATTCTATTCTATTCTATTCTATTCTATTCTATATAGACACTTAACAGGAGGACTTCTGGGAAGGGGCTGCAGAGGGGACTCTGCCGGCAATATGTCCACAGAAAAAAAGCACCAGAATATTGTTTTGTGAGGGGATGCCGGGTCAGCACCTGAAACGGCACACCTGCATTGCTGAATAATCATTACAGACGGACTACACACTAGCAATTACTTTCAGCTTAAGTGATATTAAAGGGAGATCCTTGATAAACAAGCAAATCTCATATAATTCATTTCTATCCTTGCAATAATCCTCTATAATTATGGATAAATGCCAAATTTGCTAGAACACTAGGCATTAAAATATTTTCCATTGCACAAATGTGTAGAGACTCAAATCTCACTTAGGAGAAGAAAACAGTCAGTGTGCTTACTGTATCGTTAGCAACTCAGAATCATTTGCATCTGGTTGTCAGCTGCATCTACAGCTCAATGCTGGAACAAGCGACTTTTAAACTCTTCAAACAAGGCTCGTCCCACTTTTGACACTGGGTCATGGCCAGCACAAGGGAACCCTAAACCTCACAGAAACCTTTGGGAGCCGCTACATAGAAACATTTAGCACAGCTGAAAAATAGTATCAGGACATCCATTTGCAACAAGAGGCATTTTGTCAAAATATTTAGTTAAAAGCCTCAAAGAGGTGCTACCCAAAATGGTGCTAGAGTTTGGAAACATACCACAGAAAGAGGGTGAGGTGGAAACTGGAAAGCTCTTTGAAGTACTGCAGTATCCTAGGACTAGGGGACGCGGATTAAAAAGTGATTCATAAAAGGCTTTTGCGCAGACACTGGGAACTTTGTGGAACACCCCAGAGGAGTGGTGGGTCCGGCAAAGTTAATCACATGGAGAAAGAGCCTATGCGAGTGCACGACTGCTTAGCCAAATAATCACTCAGCTGGGGTAATTCATGGGTTGACTGTTCCTGTGCACAGGGCTAATCTCAGCTCTATCAGTTATTTACTTAAAGTACAATCTGGATACTTCCATTGTGGCTCAGTTGGTTCCCAAGGTTTTTGTTGGCACAGTGAAGAGGAATCTCCTTCTCTCTGCAGTCAGTTGGGTGAGAGTCTGTGCAGTCCTTTTCACAGGGACTCGCACAGGAACTAGGCAACGGTCAAGCTAATCCATTACCTGTTCACCAGGCTCAGATTAATGATGGTATTACCAGTTTCACAAGTTACTGCACATCAGCTGAATTGAGGTAACTGCTGTGAGCCCATGAAAAATGATAGGTGGTATTAAGAGAGACTTAAACGAGAAATGGGCCAAACACTGCACACAGGTGACTACCGCAGCCTCCTTGCAATAGCTAGGAGCAATAGCTCCTACTGATGCTTGTTAATGCACAGAAATTTGACCACAGATCTAAGATACTAAAAATATCTGATGCCAGGTGTGTCAAAGGAAAACATGGGGCAGTCCTAACACAAGTCGATGTGCAAAACTATACTTCGGGGTGGAAATGCCTTTCTTTTGCCAGTTGCTGACCAGATAGATAATCCTGGGAGCTCAAGAACTGATGGATCTAGGCAGTCTATCCCAGGCAGTGTAGATACAAATACTATCCATTACTTAAATGTTCTGTAGTACATACATACTCTTACACCTGCACCCCCATTCAATCATCTAAATCTCTTTTCAGCCAGGAGATCCTTGAAGTGATAGAATTCTATTTCATCACAATTAATTCATTCTTCCTCTTCTGTGCAAAAACCACTGATTCCTCTCAACCTTGCAGCTTTATTTAAAAACTCTTGAACAAACTCTTGTCCTGATTCTTCCCATTACAGCTCTGTAACATCCCCAGGAGTTACAGCCTATTTTATAGGCAACCACTAACAAGCTGTGCCCATGCTCTGCACTGAAAGGGCACAAAGTAGTGCAGCTGCAACTACAACAGGACCAAGATCAATCCAAGAAAAGCCAAAAGAGCAGCAAAGTAGGTTTGCAACCAGGTTGCTGAACTATAAGGCTTCCAGGCAGCTTGGAGCACAGGCAGAGTGAGCTTGCAAAGGACACAGACATACCCTACATCGCAGAAACAGCAAAAGGGAAGAGATCAAGCTCTTACGCCTGCCTAGCCTGCTCGATGGGATCGTAGTTGTCAAGGTAGTTGAATCGGATGGTGTCTGTCGGGTGCCTGTCTGATGAACGCCATGGTGGGAGCTCTTTTTTCTCCTTGTTTGTCCTCCTTCCTAGCACAGGAAGTTTTGCTTCTGGGATGTTGCTTCTTACTGGTTGCACATCAATAACTACAAACTCATCCTTTGAAGGAGTCTAATTAGAGAGAAGAAAAGAAGAAAATAAATTTTAGCCTATAATAAAAGTGAGATTTATTTTGCCTAACTTTAGACTTCTGAGAATTGGGTATTAACTCAAAATTAGTCTCTCCAGGCTCCATTATGGTCAGTGGACAGAAATAGGCACCCTGACAGTGCGTGTCATCGCCCATGTCCCAAAATCTGTATTAAGATGAGCTGAACTGCTTTTGAGATGCATTGGCTCCTCTCTGTTGACTACAAGAGAGTCTACGGGGGAGTTTGGTTAAAATTAGAGGGCTGAGTTTTAAATTCAGGGCAGAAGAATCCCACCCTCACAGCCCCGCAAACCAAGCATGGCATCAATGAATCTCAGGAGAAAGCAATGGCTACTGAGTAATGCTCCACCTCCCCAAAACGGCCCTGCCACCTTTGAAGAAGAGAGAAAGAGACAACACCAAGGGCTGTAACAGGCATAATGGGTGCTTTTTTCCTTTCCACCAGGTAAACTGACTCTGAAATGTCAGCAGGGGTGATGCTGGGTACCCCACCTCTGCTTATCAGATTGAGGCAAGCTATCATATGCTCTATAAACTGGGGAAAAAGAGAAACAGCCTTGAGTGCTGGAGAGGGAAATTTAGAGGATTACTCCAGAACACCTTGAAAGGATAGCAGAGTGAGACCTTGGTGATTGCTTCTCCTATCCAGTGAGATTTTCACTTCCCCCCTACCAGGGATGGATGATGAGAAAGCGCATGGCAACACAAGAGTTTAGATTCTAATTTAAAATGATGCATCTTCCATTTTACTGGTGGGAGATTACAGAAAGATAAAGAGGCAAAGGGGTTAGGCACCCAACCAGCCCAGTTGTCCCACTGGCCCCAAACATCTCTAGAGGTGGTAGGTATGTACCTTTGGTCTCATGACATGCAGCTCTTTCACCATCTCAATGTAATGTTTCTTCCAGATTCCTTGCTCAAAGGGGGTTGGAGAGAAGTTGATGTACCAGCCAAAACGTAGGCATTTCAGCATCCAGAGCTGATCCAGTTCAGACAGATACTTCCAGTACCAGCTTACCTGTGAATGCCCAGTAAGTTGAAAACCTTGGGGTTTCAAGCATCCAAGATTGCAGCTAGAGACTTCTGAGCTATGGATGTAATTCCCCTATGTCCTTAAACTAGTAAAATTCTTCAGCACTGTCTATGCTCCATTTAAACCTGTCATTAAACCATTTAAACCATTCAAGGTCTTCATGGTATGCTCAGTGTCTAAGGATTACCTGATCTCCAGCACATGGTGAAATCCTCCAAAAATCACGGGCCAAGAGAAAAAATGTCAGCTTGTTTGGGGCAATTTCCTGCACTTCTACTCAATAAGCATACTGTAGTTGGAATAAACCCTATATTAGTTTCCACTGAGAAAAACAGCATCAATAAACTCCCCAAGTCTGATAGACCCGTTCTGAACATTTTCTTCCTACTCATGTTCTGCTGTTATACTCCATCACACAGTCACCTTGCGTGCAATGCTTCTTCCAGCTTAAGGACAAACATCATCTATTAGCACTGCCATGCTTATAATAGCAGCTATCCATGATATGACACAAGTAGCACTGTAAAGACCTTTCTTTCTAAGTAAGTAATTTCCTAACCTGTCTTCTGCCTGCCTGTGAATGAATAGTGTGAGTTGCATCCACATAAAACATGAAAAGCTGGAGAAAGATACTAGAGCAAGCCTTAAACAAGCTGAGATTTTGATATATTCGTAGTAGTATATGGAGTACTATGTCAGTGCAGTAATAATGTCACCAATATCTGAACGTATTCATTCAGAACTACTTTGGGCATCACCTCACAGCACTTTATCTCATGCAAACATAGTTTTGGAGTCTTAGCCACTGTGCTCAAAAGACTGAAGCTCTAGCCACTGTGCTCAAGAGCGCATCTGTAACTTCTCTGCTTCTCCACATCCAATGCTTTACCCTCAAGCATTTTAAAGGATCTGGTTTTCTTAAAGCGTCGTGTGCAGTTCTTTGCAACTAGCACAAGCCAATACTTTTCAAAGCACTTAATGATTCTGCACACAGTGCAAGGTACTTTAAAAGAACATGATTTTCAGAAAGTACCAGGCCTCCTTCTTGGGAAGATGAGTCTTGTAAAGTGCCACATTTTAAATGTGTTAGAGCTAAGCATCTAAAATTACTCTTCACTTTTGTAAATCTTGGCCAGTGTGGCTTAATTTAGTATCTGTGGAAGCGTTGCATTCGGTCTCATACAAGCGTCATTAAGCATTTGGCACCAGACTGCCAAGTCAGAAGACATCCTTGCATTATGAAGAACAGCACTGGTATGTCTTTGCTGAAAACTAGTGCTGTTTCCTTTTTTTTAACTAGCTTGACCTGACTTTCTGAACCTTAGGTACGTGTTGGCTTTTTTACCTGTGCACATCGACAGAGGCTCCGTGGGTCCAGGAAGGAAAAGATGTATAAAGACAGGACTCTAGGAAGCTTTGTGGTAAAATCTAGAGCCTCAGTGGGGACTCGATCCTGTAGTTGCTTGGCACAGAATTTCTGCTGTGATGGGGAGCAGCGTTCCAACAGATCCACCAGGATCCTCCGCCTCTGACCATCTGTCCACTTGTCAAACTGAAAAAAGGAGTTTCAGGTTCTGAGAAACCGGAGGTACAGCTTCTTAAAATAAAGCACACATTTAAGGCAAGGAAAAGTGCATAAGCAGCAGCTTCTGGTGACTCATTCAAGAGCAAAGCATGTAGGAACTGGGAACAAATGGAAAGGCTACATTAAAAGAGACTCCGAAGCCACGTAACATATGATTTATAATCCTCAAAGGATCCAGGATGGCCTAGTCCAGGACACACTCATGCTCACAAGACTCGTTGCTCCTGGGACCAGCTCCGAGACTTGGCTTCACTCATGGAAAGGAGGAGACTCAGTTGTGTGTTTACAGGATCAGGTCCCAAATTACAATGGGTTCTCTGCTGATTCCTCATCTATCCTGACACTTCTATGGCCACCACTACTGCAATATTTGAGTGCCTCACAATTTGTAAAGTATTTATTCTCACAATCCCACTGCATAGGAGAGAAATCCCCACTACAGAGAAGTGGAGCAAAGAGAAACTAAATCAGCTGCCCATGTCTCACAACGAAAATCTGCGGCACAGATCCAGCAGCACAGTAACAAAGATTTTTCACAGCATTTCTATGCTTATGACAGGTATCTAAAGAGGAGGATTAAAAGGGTTGTGGGAAGAAATGAGGACTTAAGTAACCACACAAGCATGTATCGCTTTGCTACGATGGCAACAACAACGCTGCATTGAGCGGAGTGGGGCAGAGCTGTGTAAACAGGGTGGGAGCAACGGTGGCGGTAGCCAGTGTTTAACTTGTGTTGATAGCAGAGGATGGAAAGGGCCCTGTCAGCAGGAATCTCCTGGGAGGAGACTGACCTCATCACCACAATCTGTGCAATCTGTCTCAAAACCTGCAAGAGCAGTCCTGGCTGCGAGGGCAGCACAGAGTGCCAGGAGGGAGGAAATGTCAGAGGACCACGGCGGCTGCAGGCAGGATTGGCAGGAATCCCTGGTGGGAACTGCGGGCAGCACAACGGCACAGTTAAAGATGGCTTTCCGGAGGTGAAATACGGATTTCGGAGAAGTCCCACTTCATCCTCCTTCCTAGCACAGCAAGAGCAGCCTCAACCCAAACTCACCTTCTTTTCAAAGGGAAAACTGAACTGTGTGGGGAATTCCCCTGTTTGGGGAATGCTGCTTTTCCCCGTTTCTTTCTTTCTTTCTCACGCGTTGGCCATCCCCAAAACATGCACCCTGCTTTCACAGGACTGTTTCCTGAAGCCAGCTTTCCACAGCTGACAACTTGCTCTCCACAGGTCAAATCACAGCACATTCATTTTTGCATTTAACCTCAGGGGCATTTGAAGTCCTTATTTAAATGTGACCTCCAAAAATTAAAAATAATAAGAAAAACCATGCATTTCTTCCCATTTTTTTTTTATTATTGTGGGTAAATGGTTTAATGACCAATGTCCCTTCCTTTCCCTTTCAGAACAAAACAGACTAGAAATTCAGGTATTTTTTTTTCCTCTGCTTCCCCCCCTGCCCCAAATCTATGGTCAAGTGGAGGACTGGCAAAATAATACTTTAAAATATACCGTGCAGATGAAAGGTAATTGAGAAGTAATTTCTTTCCAGATAATTTTAAAGACTCTTTGTTTCTTTCTTTATTTTTACTTGGCTGTATTTAATTCCAGTACTGGAGAATGAACTCTAAGAAGTAAATATCTTCTCCTTCTTGCAAACACCTCTGCAAGACCTTCAAGAAGGTCAGCAAGAAGAAAAGGTGGAATTGGTATGCCTGACATCCCAGAGACAAAAAGCCAAATAGAAGAAAGCTCCCAAATGTCCATGCCTTTTCAGACACAGACAGTGAATTAAGGAATACGCCTTTTCCCTCCCATCCCTGTTTTGCATATAACTTTCACCTCTAATGACGTTTAGCAGAGTACTGAGGAAAAACTGAAGCAGGACCTTTGGATTTGGGGCTTAGAAACAAGAATAAAATCAGACAAAGGTGTACCAAAGGGGGACAGAGGAGGTTCTGCCTGTCCCCTTCTCACCTTCAGCTCGATATGAAAGGCTTTCTCTGTCACATGGTAAAGGGAGAAAGCTTCTGCTGCACAGACTCCCCATTCATGATCACAGCTACATCCTCTTCTCATTAAAACAATCCGCAATCACCCATTTGCAAAGATAAGTTTCTCCCATATAAGTTCCAGAGACAAGGGCGTAACTGGCTTACTCTCTTCCACACCAAGAGATTAAGTGAACTAATCAAAGCAAATCTAACTTCTCTTTAGAGGAGACAGAATATTTGCTCCTATTTAACTCTTCCCATTCTGCCACGGGTTTTGCAATAAAGCAATTCCTTCCAGCATCCTCAGCCTGTGCTTACTCTGCAAGGGAAGCTCCATTTAAATCAGCGCCACACAGTCAAGAGCATGGGAACACAGAGCTTCTTCTCCACTGCATTCAGCAGCAGCCAAGTAGTTAAGTAGGCATAATTTGTCTCCTTTCCAGTATTAACAAGCATGTCCCCATCCTACATTTGGCTGCCTTTCTCCACAGTTCCTCCCCTTGCATCTGATTACAGCAACCCAACCAGTTGGACTGGATTCCCCTTTTCAAGGCGCTGCACCTTCTCTATCCGCAGCTAGGAACATTTTTTCCCTTTTCTGTGCCTTTCCCGGAGCCCTGGTGAACAATGTCTCCCCAGGGACTGTATGACATAAGGCTACGCTAGCAATGCAGAGTGCTCAGTCCCTGCTTCTGCGATCAGTTTACAATTAATCCATGAGTGCACACACACAAATAATGCAGCCTGACACTAAGGGGAGAGCCCAGGACCTCAGCGCCAAAGTACAGAGGCTCTGCCGCTTAACCTAAAGAGGCCCCTCTCTGCTGTAAGAGACAGGTTGTTTTACTGACTTGAACTAGCCACTGAAATGGGACATAATCCTCATCTCCAAACCAGYGTATCAACATGAGTTCACAGGGTTACAATCACACACAGGCATCCCTGTGCTCTGCAAATGCAGGACCGAATTCGCTAGTCAACGAGGCTCTTTTGCAGAATGGCTTGCAAGGAGATGGAGATGATTCACTGAGGGAGAAGCAATTTTCCCCTCCCTCCCCAGCCATCTTATAGAATTATAGAATCATAGAATAGTTTGGGTTGGAAGGGACCTTTAAAGGCCATCCAGTCCAACCCCCCTGCCATGGGCAGGGACATCTTCAACCAGATCAGGTTGCTCAGAGCCCCGTCCAACCTGACCTTGAATGTTTCCAGGGATGGGGCATCGACCACCTCTCTGGGCAACCTGTGCCAGGGTTTCACCACCCTCACTGTAAAAAATTTCTTCCTTATATCTAGTCTATCTTCTCCCAGTCCTGATGAAGGGATTTGTTGGAGACCCGGGACCTGGGTGAGAAGAGAAGGGATGAAGCAGCCAGGCACCTGGTATCCATAAGATATACTAGYCCACCCCACAAAATCCTAAACATCTCTGCTGCCAAGCTGCTCCTTGTCAGCAATTAGCAACTAGCCCCTAGGATCTGTTCCTTTTTGCTTTCACCACTGTAGTTAAACAATTAAACTTGAAATAAGAGGAGACTCCTGAGAAGACTGCTGAGGAAGGCAAGCTGGCAGCCTGGTGACAAGAAGCACCCCTGAGCAGGAGCCATTGCTCCTGCACCTTGGCACCTAGCGTGGGGTCAGCTCCTGGGTAAAGAGGTGTCTATAGGTGGGGGTCTGCGGTGAGTAGGGACGGGGTTCAGCTGCCCAAACACCAGTGTCCTGTGTTGTGGGGTATCCTGCAAAGCCTAGAGCTGCCACTCCAAGGGTGACAGTTGTCTGCAAGTCCTGCATCATATCTGCCGTGATACGAGAGGTAATGAGACCAAGAGGTAGATAATGCATATGCCCACACTGTCATCCTCTTACCCTTCAAAATGAGGTGGCTGGATCCAAACCGTGTATTTGGCACGGTTCCTGGCCCAGGCTAATGTCCAAATTGTGTCTGAACAATGTCTGGAAGAGTGCTAACGGCCCAGGCCAAAATCGTGCCAGGGAGCGTGCTGACAATTTCATAGTGTGGATGAGCAAGTTCCAGTACCTGGGAACACTCAGATGTGCTGTATAAATTACTAGCAGAAGATGTAGCCCACAGGGTGAGCTGAATCACTCTCTGGGCTCCCCTGACTTGTCTACATCTCGTTTGGCTATAACGGAAGCTGAGATGCTCAAATCACCTGGAGACACTGAAGCTTAGGTGTCTTAATCTACAAGTTCAACCCCAGCTTCATTGTCAGCTTATTAACCTGGGTGTCAGCATGATAGTACTGAGCATTAAGGTAGAGCAAAATGCTTTTATGTTTTTTAAATTAATAGGAGGAATTTTTGGCTTGCAGAACACAGCAGAAGGGGAGGCTGAGAGGCAGCACGTCGAGGCATCTGCCCTGGGTGCAATATAGAATAAAAGCAACTAGAATAAAACAGAAAAATTAACAGAGGGATGTTAACCCTTTCACAGTTTAACCATCAAAAGGGTTTCAACTGAAAGACAGCCGCACAATTTCTCTTTTATATGTATCYGGATAGTATTTGGGTAAAGGAGTTGGTGTGAAGGAAATTCATCGCAAATGCCTCCAGCAGGATCAAAGCCTGCAAATACTCATGCACGGGAACAGCCATGTAAGACAGGCAGTCCACTGCCACGACACACCACCACTGCTTCCACTCTGTGCAGCAATAATACTTCGCAGAGCTGAATGCAATCTGAGACAGCCAAAAAATTGTAGAGGGTCCCATCGCGCATCTTGGATACTGCAGGTGATGGCATAGCCAGTCCCATGCCCTTTGGGGCTGCCCAGGAGCGCAGAAACAGGGAAATGAAATCCCTTCAGGTCAGCTAGTTCATTGTTTCTCAACCTGTGTTTTATGGACCACAACAGCCTGGGAGACATCAAAGATGTTCTGTGGCACAATTGGAAAAAAATAACTAAATGAAAATGCACATACATAGTCCCTGAATGCATGCAAATAAAATCAGGAAGAATAAAATAAACAATGAGCATCCAAAGTTTAATCTAATCTTTATTTGGCTGTAAAGGAAAACCACCGTGGCAATGCCGCACAAGGCAACCTGTTCTGCTTTCCCAGAAGGTTGGATGGTCCTTCAGTGTAAAAAGGTTCAGAAACACTGAGCTAGTTCATCTCCTGCTGCAAGGCAGGATCCACTCTACCTAAACCATTCCTGACAAGTGTTTGTCTAACCTGTTCTCAAAAGACTCCAGCGATGGAGATTCCACCCCTAACCCCCAGGCAAGCTATTCCGGCAGTGAATTATCTGTAGCATTGGATTTTGCTGGTGTCTAAATTGTGTCTCCATCATTGCAATTCAAGCCCATGTTTTCTTGTCCTATCCAATGTGAACACAGAGATCAGATCATTCCYTTCCTCTTTTCGGACATCTTTTGTGTGTTATTGGAAAGATGTTATTACGTCTTTTCTCCATCTTCCCTACAGTAAAGGGATTGTTTACATATTTTCTGGACCTGAGACTGTTCTCACATATGACTTGTTCTCAGTGGTATCTCCAATTGGTCCTCAGCTTTCTCAAAATGCAGGGACCACAACTGGGATGGCTCTGCCTTTCAGACAGCCCTTTGGGATATTTCCCTTTATTACAATTTTAAGACACTGTCAGCTTATATTCAGTTTGTGATCCACCATAATCCCCAGCAATTTTTTATGTGGAACTGCTGCATACTTGGGTTTTCTCTGATATGCAGTTTTTGTAAATGTCATTCTTACATGCAGCACTTTTCACTTGTCCTTATCAAACTGCGGATCATTTCATTCTGATTTCTAATCTCCAAAGTTCATGAAATCCGTCCAAGCCTGGTATCATCTGCAGATGAGTATGTACTTTCCATTCCATCATCCAGATATTACTGAAAACACTTAACAGTTCTGGACTTAGGACAGACTTCCAGTTTCATAATAAAGCATTTACAACTACACTGAATACGGGTTCCCAGCCATTCAAACCCACCCTTCGGCAGTTTCATCTAGTCCATACTTCCTGAGAGCACTTTGAGAAGGTCATGTGAATCAATGTCAAAACTCCTGCCCAGAGCACTGTGATTTCTTGACACAGTTTTTCTCAAACTCAGAGTGCTCTAGGCTTTGCATACCAGATATTATAATGCCACAGGCTTTGAAGGGAGTTAAGCGCAGCTTTTGTGCTTTCTGCACGCTTTTCATTGGTATGATGGATGACAGAAGCGCAAGGAGAATCACCTCTGAAGGAGCGTGATGAGAGCTACTGATCTAGTGTCATACGAAGGGTCAGAAATTTAACCTTTCAGAAGATGATTCAGCACTGTTACGTGCGTTTGGAGGAAGGTTGTTTCCAGATTTTGGCTCTTTCAGTGGGGGTTCTAATTAAAACATTTTTGCCCTTTTGCYGGTATATCCCATGGGCATTTTAAAACATCCAAGAATTTTCAAGAGACAGGTTTTAGGTCTGTCAGTTACTGACTATCATGCTAAAAGGTGTTTTTTGAACAATAATCATTCAATTATTTTGTTTTCTTGGTGTCCATGAAATTCCTTATTATCAAAATGCATGCATGTCAACAAGTTATGGAAAGCCTATTTCCTATAAAGATGAATAATCCTTATAAGCTTAAAATCACAATACTTGTCTGTAAAGACCAGTTCATATGCAAAAGATTTCCACGAGTGGCTTATTAGGCATAAAGAATAAGCATCATAGTTTAAATAAAGGTACTGTGCAAACACTCTTTATCAAACAGTTTGACGGTTGGACTCGATGATCTTAAAGGTCTTTTCCAACCTTAACGATTCTATGATTCTATTCTATGAAAGAGTGCTGATAAGGAGCATCATTTCTATATTTCTGTTTAGCTTGTGTATCATATGCGACCACGTAACTGGTTCTTCGGTTCCATTTATAAAGATGCGCACAGGGCTCAACCATACAGTTATTACTGAGCCATAGTAATACATTCAGCTGAATTCACTCATTTGTTGCAATAAAGTCCCTGAGTCTGTATTCCCGTTTGCACAGGAGACTGAGTAGATTACAGCTGCTTTCCCATAATGGATTTTGCCGTATAAAAGAGAAAGCACAATGCGATATTTAAGGGGTGAGCTTAGGACTAGGGCAAATCTTGTGCCATTGCATGCTCTGGGTAGGTCAATTAGAGTTGTATTCCTTTCAAGCAGCCAGCTATGACTCCCTTCGTAGGCTATGGAAAGAAATAGGCATCTCTAGAGGGCTGATCTTTCATCCTACATTGTGAGATGAACTACCTGCTGGAAGTACCGCTTTCTCTCTGTTGACTCTACAAGGAGCCTGTGATGACCAGACCAGCCAGGCTTAAATATTATGTTTCAGACATACACACCCGGCCAGAGAAACCCCACRCCGAATGCCTAACTTGCAGTCATTTGTGGTTGGGGCAGACAAATCCTATCTCATGTCTTTCTGTGCCTCATTTTTTCATCTGCAAAATAGGGTGACAGCACTTTCCTGTCTCATGTTGGAGCTGTGAAGATAATGACAGTAAGAAATTGTGAGGTGCTCAATGATTACAGTATTAGGAGCCATATGTGTGCACTTGGTAGATAACATGTCATTTATTACAGGTTTTAAAGACCTGCTAGCAGGCAGTGGCAATACCTAAACATCCAGTATCTTCTTTGAAGACTTCACAGACTTTTCCAACGGTTTCTTACCCCATTTCAGATCATTCTGATGATGGAATATGATTTCCTAAGTTCAGAACTTACAGAATGTGGGCACTGAGGGAATTTACACCTTTACCTTCCTCAAAAGTAGAGCAGTTACAGCTCACTTTCACATCAGGAAAATGAACCCCTTTTTCAAAATAGGATAGGTTTTACATTCCCATTATAGTAATTTCTTGATCAGTTCAGAAACCTAGCTGAATTTAAATATATATTTAAAGAGAAAAGTTTACCCATTTTCCAAGCAGGGCTCTTCTTTCTTCGAATACCTATAAAACATACACACACAAATAAAATTGAATATTTAAAGGGGATTCAATATGTCCTAAGAAAAATACAGCTTGAAAAACAATCTACAAAATCAATATAAACAGAATCACTGAATGGAAGAGTTTGGAAGAAACCTGTGGAGATCCTTTAGTCCAAACTGCCTGCCAGGGTCAACTAAAGCAGGTTGCTTAGGGCCACGTCCAGATGGGTTTTGAATATCTTCTTGGATGGAGGCTCCACAACCTCTGTGGCAACTTGTTACAGTGTGTGACCACCCTCACAGTAAAAACTTTTTTTCTTATGTTTAAACAGAATTTCCTGTATTTCAATTTGTGGCTATCACCTCTTGTCTTTCCACTGGATGCCACCAGGAAGAGTCTGGCTCTGTCTTCTTTACCCCTCCCGTCAGATATCTATACACATTGATAAGGTCCACCATGAGCCTCTCTTCTCTAGGCTGAACAACCTCAGATCTCTCAGCCCTTCCCTATACATCAGATTCTCCATTTTCTTAATCATTTTTGTGGCCCTACGCTGGCTTTGTTCCAGTAAGTCCATGTCTTTCTTGTACTGGGGAGCCTAGAAACGGACACAGCATTCCAGAACTGTCCTTGCCAGTGCTGAGTAGAGGGGAAGGATCACCTCCCTTGACCTGCCACCTACACTCTTCCTAATGTAGCCCAGGATGATGGTGGCCTTCTTTGCTGGCTCGTGGTCAACTTGGTATTCACCAGGACCCCCAGGTCATTCTCTCCCAAGCTGCTTTCCAGACAGTCAGTCCATTTCTCCAGCCTGTCAAGGTCCCTCTTAATCACTGGAACAACCTGCTCAGGGACATAGTAGAGTCCCCATCGCTGGAGGTTTTCAAGACACAATTGGACAGGAGGCTAGATAATTTCATCTAGGCTCCCTTTCCCATGAAAGGTTGGACCAGATGATCTTTTCAAGTCCCTTCCAACCTGGGCTGTTCTATGATTCTATGATTTATGAGAGCACAAACATCTGGTCTACCAACTACTCCTCCCAATTCTGTATCGTCTACAAACTTGCTGAGGGTGCACTCTGCCCCATCATCCATGTTGTTAATGAAGATTTTAAATGATCCTGGCCCCAGTGTCGACCCCTGGCGTACTCCACTAATGACTGGCCTCCAGCTGAACTTCGTGCTGCTGATCACAATCCTTTGAGGCCAGTAAGTCAGTCAGTTTTCAATCCACCTCATTCTCCATTCGTACTTCATCAGCTTGTCTATGAGGAGGTACACAGTATTGAAAGCCCTACTGAAGTCTGAAAATCAATCAGTTTTTCTGGACGTCTCTTCTCTCCAGGACCACATCCCATATGATTCTTCCACCTAAATCCCTGAAGAGGTCAAAGTCTGCTCTCCTGAAGGCCAGGGTTGTGATCCTGCTATTTGTTTTGCTCTTTCCTCTCAGTATCCTGAACTCCATCGTCTCCTCGTCACTGCTGCCAACATTGTCCCTGACCTTCACATCCCCAACCAGCCCCTCCTTCTTTATAAGTATGAGGTCAGCAAAGCATCTTCCCTTGTTGGTTCCTTGATGACCTGTGTCAGGAAGTTATCATCAATGCACTCCTGAAACTTCCTGGATTGCGTGTGCCCTGCTGTGTTGTCCTTCCAGCAGATATCAGGGTGGTTAAAGTTCCCCATGAGGACCAAGGCCTGTGAACATGAGGCTTCTTCCAGTTGTCTAAGGAAGTCCTCATCTACTTCCTCCTGATCTTCTTCAACTCTACAGGCTAGTTCCTGTGGAAGGTTCCTTTCAGTGAAGATGACTCCCCAAAGTTCAAGGGCTATGTATGCACGACTGTGAAGGACAGCTCTGCAGACTGGCTGCAATGTGCTACCTCTCATCTCCAGCTCCCTTCTTTGCAGCTGCTGCACACACGATGTGCCAACATAGCGCTCTACTCTCTTGGGCATGCAGTGATGCGTGGTGTCTCATGTGCTTTGGTGAGACCAGAAGCTGGGCTTCCCACCTCTTTATTTTAGAAATTTCAGTTCTCCTGAGTTGGAGACGTTGGGTGCCTGAAATCTCCTAGAATGGATACAATATGGGTAGCTATCACACAGCCCTGGCGATGGCTTCAATCTTAATGCAGCAAGACTGTTAGGAGTAAGATAGTAAGACCAGTCTTTGTTCCCTGGCCACTTTACAGTGACAACTAGCAAGAAGGATGATCGGTATCAAAATACAGCGGAGGATTTATGATGTTGAACTTTATCCATAGGGAGCTAGACCTGAAAGCACTAGCACGTGGCTTCCCACTACCACAAAACTGCCTTCTATACTCAGGATTGTGACCTGGGAAGTGAGGAAATGCTGTAGATTATTTTTCCAGAAGACAGATCAAAGAGGAAAAAAGCCGAGCTTATAACTGCACATAAAAACAGCTATTAACCACAACTAGGAAAACATGCTTGATCATTATAAACTCCAAACATGTTATTGCTATGACAGCCTGCAAAGGAGGTTCCTGCAGAGAAAGACATTATCAGTGCTGATGTCTGGTACAGCAGTTGACAGCGTTAGCTCTGTCTCTCTCAGCAGGAGTGTCTCTTGCAAGGGGTGGAAAATGACATTTCTTTTATTGGTATGTTGACAGTTATTATTTGCTTTATTTGCATGTGGGACACTTGGCAAAGTAGAAAAAAACAAACCCTAACAAGCTGAACTTGGAAAAGGATTTGCTATAAGCAAGTGATGAATAGTCAAAGATCTAAGTTTTGGGTTGGATAATTCAAGTGAAACAGGGAGCTATTTATATAACTGAAAGCAATGTTAATTGTCTTTGATCAAAGAAAGACACATATTTGCTTTCAGCATTCTTGGAGATACATCTGAGCCAACTCTGTCAGAAAGTTATGCCTACTCCAGGCACTTGGAAGCATTAATTAGCAATAGAATGGCCCAAAATTGGTATAATCATCCACTGCCTTAATCAAGCCCACGTTTACTGTCCTGTCCCCCAAGGCCTTGGAGTTATACCTATAGTGTGCCTAAGCTGGCTGGCCTTGGATGCAGCCTGAGGCCGAGGTTGCTCCTGAGATCTGCCATCTCACATCCATGTCTTCAGGTGGTTTTAAATAAGGTCAAGTTCAAGGCTTTCTGGCAAATCCCTCCACCCTTTGCTGCAAATGCCACTGGGGACTCTTCTACCCCACACCTGAATTACTGCCCAGTAGAAGGCAAATCATCTCCCAACTTCCAGTCCTTCCTTAAAGGCAGCACAGCCCTGCACTCAGCAGGACTGATACTGAAGTCTGTCTGGTTTTGCTGTGGGCGAGCAGGCTGCCCCATCTCCTACGTTTACTTCATCCTTAACTGTGGCACAACCTTGGCATATCTAAGACTCCACCTCTGGTTTTCTGACCATGAATGCTGCATAATTCAAGGTTTCCTAATTCTGGCTTCTTGACTTTGGTCTGTCCCTGATGGTGATCCTGGCTTTAAAACAATCATGACTGCCCATGTCCCATTAGTAACGCCCTGGATAGTCTTTTCTGTTCTAAGAGCTGCTGTAAGGGCAGAAAACCATAGATGGAGGCAGCAGGACTCAGGATGTACAATAGGCAGGAGAGAGCTGGGTCCTACCAACAATGCAGACAAGTGTACYCTTGAGCATGTTTGAAAATCCAGGGAAATCTACAGGAACTACTAATGGAGTACCCCCAGGATTACCCAAAATTAGACAGGTAGCAAATTTATGCTACTAACTGTTCTTGGGTCTGCTCCTAACAATGGCTTAGATGGAGCTTAAATGCTTCTGCCTTGGATCAGCTCTGAATTCCCACCGCTCCTGCCCCTCATTGCCTATTCTACTAACAAGTACATTTCTTACGCATCTCTTCTCTCTATGCTTTCATCTTCTCACTATTTTTCACATACCTTCTATCTATAAATTCTTTTCTCTCTTAACTCAAGAGTGCAGAAATGAACAGAGATATGGTTGTATGAAAATGGCGCCTTCTCACTCACTAGCTCCCTATATATATCAATTGGATTATCTCCTGATGTCAGCTGTCAGCAATATTTTTGTTGCAACTATTTTTTTTTCTGCTAACACTGCAGAGCAGTATAGTGATATACGAAAAGGAGCTGCAGGCAGGTCAATGCTTTAAAATCTGGATCAGAAACAAGCAAACACTTTTTGTCATGAACTTCATCACTGAGCACAGGTCTGGGAGATTATGGCAGGTTCTTTCTTACCTGGAACATCATTAAGCATTGGAGTATACAAGAATCCAGTATGAGCTCCTAAAAGTTTTGCTGCAGCCCAATGGAACATCAGACTGCCTAAGGAGCAGAGGAGTAAGAAGGTGGGAAAGGGTGGTTTTACCCACATGCTTATTTCTAGTTAGATCATACTTTATTGCACAGTGATGTGCATCTGTAAAAATATGTTTTAAAGGGTGTAGGAAACAGACATTAAAATGATTCAAAGGCTGGAGAATATGCCAGATTGAAAGGACTTCAAAGAGCTCAATCTGTTTAGTTTATCAAAAAATGTTCAAGTGTTGGCTTGAAGCAGGGTAAAAGTCCTTCCACAAGGAAAAAATACTGGTTACAGAAGAGTTTAATAAGCTAGCAGGGGAAGATTTAAATGACAGAAGCTAATGCTAGAGGTATTCAGACAGGAGACAAGGTTTCATCTTTTCATGGTATAGAGGATTAATCATGAGAAAATTATTAGGGAAGTGATGAAATTTTCATTTCTTGATAACCCCAAAGGAAGTCTGGATACCTTCATGGAAGATATATTTTAGCCAAATTCTAGTTACTAAGATCAAAACTGGGAGAACTGTGTGAAACAAGAGGGCCCAAGAAATCCAGGAAGCCAGACTACATGATGTAATGGCCCACTCTGGATTAAATTCTATGAATCATCAACAGAAATTTAAACTGAATTCTGAGGGAGGAATATGCTCCTGGTGATACATGAGCCAAAACCCCCTCAGTTATGTTAGCAGATCCCAGATATAGTATACAGAGTGGGAGGTTAGGAAATGCATCTCGTTATTTATAAATTGAGTGCATCACTTCAGTTTCCAAAATATCAAGCTAGCCTCATCACTGCCAGATTTAGCAGAGAAGCCAGAGCATGGGTACTAAGGTCTCTCCTACGAACTGAGATGGAGCACATCGGCCACTCGGAAACCTACACTGCCACTCAGTTTTTTCTGGAGTTAAACTAAAGTCTTCTGGAGCAGAAAAAAGAATAATTTGGCAACTTTCACTAACAATTGAATACACCTTTTTTTGTTTAAAAACAACTGATTTGGTAAAATAAAAATACTTGAGCTAAATACTTGTATGCTTTAAACAATGTACATTAGAACTTTAAGTTTTTACATAACATTAGTTTTTATATATATGTATACATAAAAAAGACTGTATGTGCGTTTGATATACATACTTCTAATAGTAAACAAAATGTTTAAATTCTTATTCCATTACTCATGACCTACACAGGCAAAAACATAAGTTAAATTTTTCTAGGACTTGAGAATTTGTGAAGTGAACCTGAGAATTTGTCTTGGGATTTGAGAATATTCAAAACCCAACTGGACAAGATCCTGAGCAAATGCTCTAGCTGACTTTGCCTTGAGGAGTTGGACTAGATGTTCTCCAGAAGTCCCTTCCAACCTCAACAATTCTGTGATTCTATGAATTTGACCCATTTGCACAGAACTTGCCTTGTCATTCATGAGTTGATGGTTCAGTGGAGTCCATGTGCTCATCTTGGTCTGTAGCTTGGGGCCATCCATGTTTCTAGGAGGTGCAAATGCCATAGATACAGGAGATGGTGGGTCCTCTGACGTCTTGTCAGCACCAATGGCTACAACAATTGAACAAAACAAAGACCAACATAATCTCTGTGCTACTCCATTACAGTATGTTAGTGAAAAGCAAATAATTTTAAGAAGGAATCCAATGATTTCATGGCATAGCAATGATACAAGTAAAATTATTTGAAACTCAGTTAGGGTAAGGCCTTTTATTTTATGTACCCACAGTAACCATGACAGTAAAGGCCAGATTTCCTGATGGAACCTCTGTGCACTGATGTCATATAAATAATTAATAATCAAGCAAGTCTTCCCCATCACAAATGTTATTGAATATGCCTTTGATTTTTGCTGCATGAATGATCACAACAGGGTATTTGCAGCGAGCTAGAAAGTACACGAAATTCCTCTTTCCAGTTGTTGGCACTGAAAATTGGAGATAACTTGTGCATCTACTTAAGTGACAGTAGCTAGGTTTTTACTGATTTTGAGGGGCATATAATGCCAAGTCTCAAAGGGCCAATTTGTTTCTGTAACACTTAACTGAAAGAATGAAATCCAGAATCGTTCAGAATTGACTGAAATCTCTCAGGGTCCTGTGTTCAGGCAGATTGGTTTTGATGGTTTGGGCTGACTGTGCTGCTCTTTCAAGCAAAAATTTCTACGTGAAGTAAATTGGACGTTTAACAAAATTTTCCCTTCCCTTTTGTGACACCAAGTAACTAGACTTTGTTCAGACAAAGTCATTTCTTCATAAATTCTTGCCCAAACATAGGAAAAGCTTTTTTCCCTTCATCTTCTATCCTGCAGCTGGATTCAGCAGGATAATGTCATTGCTCACCTCAGGCATCCAATTTCCAGACTGGAAGCTTAAGCTGCAGCAGCCTGAAAACCAAGTCATTTCTTTACCACATTAAAAAATATCTCAGTTCCCTGCGTATAGTTAGTAGGCAATTTTTCTGTAAACACTTCAGATCGCTTTAAAGCTTCACGGTGGCAAGGTGAATAATAGGACTTTTGGAACAAAAGAAAAGGCAAATCCACTAAGTAACTCCAATATTGTGTTGCCAGCCTACCCTGAACCCAAGCACCTCATAACCCACCCAGCAAAAGGACCTTTCTAGCTAATACAGCTCTGAGGCTCACAAGACATATCTTCATGAAAGCCCAGTCCCCCATTCCTTACCCAGACAAAATTCCTGTCTATATCAGTGGAATATTAATCTTCAAAACCCACTGCAGGATCTGTCTGGGCACATCACCTTTTTTATTAGTTTTTCCTCCCTTTCTTTTCTAAGTTATTATGGAATCAAAGAAATCGAAAGAAAAAAATTAAAAATCTGTTATATCTTTCTCTCTGCATCTGGTGATGTAATATGGTCCATGGTTAGGAAATAAGTTCATCACAAGAGTCTGAGTTCTTTCTCTCTTTTTTTTTTGCGAGAGATCCTTAAATAACTTATTGTCTGCACACTGCAATTTTAACTTCCCACAGAGAAGGCACTGAGAGCTAAATGTCTTACTAAGGTTTCAAAGTCTCACATTCTGTAGCTGGCCAATGTTAGAGGCTTCTTGTGCAACTGAGTAGGTGCATTTGGGATATGCATTACGATGGGATCACTTACTGGGTTGTTTTTGTTTTGTTTTGTTTTTCTGCAAGGCCCCTGCCCTTTTCAATGCACAGAAATACAACATTACAAGCTAGAGAAACAGCTCCACTGCCAAAAAAACAGGTTCAGGCAACCATGTCCTGTTTTTCAGGGACAACCTTCTACATTAGTCACAAAAACATCAGTTGTCACTGCAGCACACTCCCAACCCTGGATTCATGTTCCAGTTTCCCTACGCAGACATGCTTTCTTGGTGCTGGAGCAGCTGCGTTCACAAAGCACCTCCGCGAACTGGCATGTTAGCAGCTCGCAGCCCAAAGAGACAGTCGTGCCTCTGGACCCTCTTGTGCGCCTTCTGTGCCAAAAATGTGGCTCAGAACATACCTGGTAGAAGTCATATTCCCCGCTGCTCATGCCATAAAACTGCCTGAATTGCACTTGATGTTCAAGCACAATGTGTAAACAGGGCTGCAAAGGCAGGTACCATCAGGCAAAAAGGTGAGCGTAGCCAAACATTTTAACTTTGTACAGGATGTGCCAGCCTGCCATCCCTCCCGTTGCTAGCACAGTCACACAACCACCATCTGCTCTGCTCCTCATCTCCCCAGCTACACTCAAAATTGCGATGAGGGGAGGGAGGCAACCCTAAGTCCAACCTCAGCAGCGTGTGTTTACAGGATGAATTCTTTGGTGAAGTCAGGACTGTGCAGTGTCACTTTAGAGCACGTGTTTTACTGGGGTTCCTCAAAGGCATGCTGTACATGCTTGGACTCAGTGCACTTACTTATTAGGTGGCCTTGAATTTCATGGGATGCATCAGAGGAGCCAGCAGCGTTAGAAAATCTAGAAGCACCTTACCTGTAACATGCAGCTAGCCTAAAAATTGGACTGCAAGTTCTTTATAGGCCTTCTAAGGAAAGACTTGGTTTACCAACTACAGTTTAGCTTCCTGTTCCCCAACGAAAAACCTGTGCTTCTTGTCTTCACCCTGAACTCCCTATCCCTGGCAGGATTAACAGCTAATCTGGCTTCTTCAAGAGCCTAGAGTAACTCTGATCAGAGTTAATCTATGACATGATACTGAGGTGGCTGCAGCAGCTTGCTCAGTGCGCATTAAAAAGCAGCTGGTGTACTGTGCAGACCAGCGATTGTCAAGCTGTTTAGCCAGGGCCCCACTTTTCTTCTGCAATAGTCGTTATCTTTGGACTGGCTGCCCAAAATAACATTCCAGAGATTGCTCCAGCTTGTTCTTCACATATCCTGGGATGAAATTCATCAAGCTCAGCTGATCTGAAAACATTCAACCAGCAAGAGACGCTGAGATGAGGTTAACAAGAAATCAAGCTTTAAATATATATAAGGAAAATGTTGGTTCACTACCCAAAGAGGAAAAGCTATTGACACATGATGCTAAAAAAAATTATCTATTATCCTTCTTACAGGAAAAATAAAAAGGCAATGTAGGAGCAGGTGGCAGGCATAGTAAATACCAGTGCAAAGGAGATTTGGGGGAAAGACTGGGGAAAGACCAAGTTTTGTGAGTATATACAGTGTTTTCAAGCTGGTTGTGTTTGATTAACTTCACACCAAGTTGGTCAGAGATCTCCAGCTGTTTCAAAGCAGTTATCTTACACAGTTTGCAGAGAGCAGGTGAGCCTGGCAGAGCGCAAATGTTAAAAAAGAGCAAAACTGCCTGGGTTACTACAGCCAGAGAGTACCTAGGAATGATTCACAGTTTGAATGAAAGGATATACTGAGTGGGGATCCAAGAGATTTGTGCTTTTTGAGATGTATGGAGAAGACATACATTAATTTCACAGGGCAGGAAAGACGAATGGCGTTGTCTAACAGCAAGACAATTTCAAGACTGATCGAAATCCTGCTGAAGCCAATGGAAATACTTTCACTGATTTCAGTACAAGTTGGGTCAAGCCCTTGGTTTAAAAAAATGTGATTGCATTTAAGAAAGATTAACAATACATAACGATCATATCGTATTAACTAAGGGCATTGGAATAATTTCCTTTAGCTGGGTTAATCTCTGCTTAACCCTCTGGAATGGCATTCCAGAGGTCTGTGCAAACCATACTCAGCACAAGTCCTTCAGAAGCAGACCCGCTTTGTTAATGTTTTTGACCACATCTCTATAGCAGTAAGCCTTTGTGGTTCAACAGAGCCTGGTGCACTCAGAGGTTTAAGGATGCATTTTGCAGAGAAAGAGCCTAATCACATTAATCCATGTGATGACAATGGCACAGTCGAGGAGTTCAGTTGTGAATAAACAGAATTTAACTGAATCAATCTCAAGCTCAGACAGGAAAGTAATTTTTACTGTAAATTATTATATTGACAATAAACAGCGTGATGATTGATGCTATGGAAGAAATGCTTTAAACAGCAGTAACAAAAAAACAATCTAGAATGTAGGCCAAACTATAGGGCATTCAAAATGGAAAAATTCAAGAGGATAGCTCTGGATGGTAAAGATAATGTGAAACAGATCCTCATATGTAGGGGGACACCTAGAAAGATGGCAAGAGGAGAAGGGCAGGAGGCTAAGTGCACATTTGCAATGATTTACAACAAGAAGGCCAATACTGCGCTCCTCCTTTCCCACTAACTAGCCCTTAACCCACAAGCTGCAAAGCACTGATACCATCCAGCCTTCCACATTTGTCACCTGCACTTTGCATAGTGACGCCCTGCCCTCAGTTAACATGTCCACTCTGACTGCATGATATTGCCAGTGTTCCCCACTACCGCATCAGTCTTCTCACGGTTGTCCCCAGTCCCGTGGAAGGCTCTGTGATCCTGACACAGATGTTTGCCCAGCTGGCTTCGAGGATCTCTGTGGTACCAATGCTACAGCATCAATAAACCCCAGAGCATGGCATCGCCATGGTACTGATAAACCCAAACACCTGCAGCACCTCGTGCCACTGATATTTCTGCCTCTCCCCAGCACCATCACCTCTGTGCACCCTGCACTGCATGAGACCAACACCCTTACCCCTGCCAGGGTGTGCTAGAAATACCCCTGTGCACAAGAACTCAAGGTTTGAGTACTCCTATGGTCCCCTTTACCTCAGGCAGTGAATAACTAACTCTGCATTCCTCCCTGCTCCATGATGCCCACCAAGGCATCAGTACCTCCACATACCATCCCATAGGTGATACTCTCCAATGACCAACGGACCCAAAATCCCTCATGCTCCTCCATACCACTGTGCCCTATCAATGCCCTTGCTATGCTTCTTTAACTTCCATACCCATTCTCTTCATAACCATGGCTTAAAGCTGCGTCAGAGGAGGTTCAGACTCGGTATTAGCAAACATTTCTTTACCGAGCGGGTGGGTAAACATTGAAACAGGCTTCCTAGGGAAGTGGTTGATGGCCCAGGCCTGTCAGTGTTTAAGAGGCATTTGGACAATGCCCTTAATAATATGCTTTGACTTTTGGTCAGCCCGGAAGTGGTCAGGCAGTTGGACTAGATGATCCCTGTAGGTCCCTTCCAACTGGACCTATCCTATCCTATCCTATTCCCTTTACCCCACAGCATCACTCAGCTCCAAAGGACCAGTACCCTCTTTGGTCTCCAATAAACCCAGGAATCTCCCTTCCCTGGTGGTGTCAATACCTGACTGCTCTCCTCTCTCTCCTTGTTACAGATGTTCTCCAGGATCTGCTCTGAGCCCAGAAGCACTGACTCCCACTCCTGCTCCACATCAGTCTCCTTGTGTCCTGCAGGGCCAATGTCCTCCCAGGAGCTGTCACTGCACTGCATAGTCCCAATGACATTACACCCAGGGGAACTGATCAGTATTGATCCCTAACACCTTTTCTCCCCTAAATAAGACAACAGCAAGGTCCCTTTTATCCCTAGAGAATAAAGCATTTCCCTTTCTACCCCAAACCTCACTGGATTTATATTCTGTTATGCAGTTGGATGATCCATGGTGTTCTTACCTCAAAGTCCACCAGAACTTCCCTACTCCTGCAGCACATACAGTTATGCTGCCCAGTGTCCCCATGTCCTGGGATGCCCCCACTCCACTTTAAAAGGCGGTAGCAAACCCCAGCTGCTCAGTACTTGTGTCCATAGACACCAGAGCTTTTTCCACCCATTTACCAAGTTTATACTCTTTGCATGATGTCTTTATGCCCTGTGCCTTTGAGCATTAATATTTCTAAGTACTCCTTCCACTCACACACTGAAATCTCTCCTGGGACCTAAAGGCAACAACAATCCCCTTGGGCCCCAGGCCTGACAGTGCTGGCAGATGGGCAGACCCCAGGCCCTTTGTGCCTCGGTGTCCCCCACTGTAGTGTTTATATTTTCTCCACTGGGTGCATCGGAGACCCCCTTCCTCACAGCATGGGCCGTGCTTGGTGCACACTGGGGTCTTCCATCTTCCCGTCAGACTCCCTCCTGGCATCCTATTGAATCTGGTACCCCCTCCACATACCCTATGGAGTTTGTACTCCCCTCTCTTTCCACTGTCCTTCTGTGTCCCACTGCATTTGTATCCCCCTCCCCATGCCACACTGCGTTTGTCCCCTCAGTGTCTCACAGCATTTGTCCCCTCGTGCCCCACTGCAGTTCTACCCTCTCCCCACGCACACCCTGCCCACCCCCGTGTGCCCCACGCTCTCCCAGAGGATCCGCCCACCCCATGTCCCCTCAGACCTCGGTCACCCCCGAGTTCGGGGCCCCCCCGGCCCCCAAGGCCAGGCAGGGCCGCCCCTCACCTGCCTCCTCCCCGCCCGCGGGCGGTGCGGCCTACTCCTCCCGCAAGGCCGCTTCCAGTCGCTATGGCAACCGCTTCCCGCGCCCGCCCCGGGAGGGCGCCAGCCAATCAGATCCTACCAACGGGGGGCGGGAAGGCAGAACGGCCGAAGGTTCCGATCTACCTAGCAACCTGCCCGGACCCTTCTGATTGGCTCGTTCGCTCCGGCAGGGAGAGGGGCGGGGCGCGGCAGGGCGTGACGGCGCGAAGGGGCGGGGCGGAGGCGCGGGGCGGGGCGGGCGCTGCGGCGGGGTCGGGCGCGAGGAGGCGCGGCCGCTGCCTCCGCCGCCGCCGCCGCCGCCGCCACCACCTGAGGGAAGAAGCGGGGCCGCAGCGGCGGGACCCCGCGCTGAGGTAACGGCGGGGACCTGGGCCCTGGGCGGCGCGGAGGGGGGCGGGATGTAAAGATGGGCAGGGGGTTTCCCTCAGGGATGTCGTTCTTTCACCCCCACAGTGGCCGCCTCGCTCGCCAGGGGCAGAGACACCCGCTCCCGGAGACGGCGCTATGGGGGGCGGCCATGAAGCGTCCTCTGAGCGGGGGAGTGAGCGGAGCGGAGGGTTAAGTCCCCCACTCCGATGCGGCGGGCGCCCAAAGGACAGGGGATGCTAGTCCTGTCCTCTGCTGAACGACATGGAGGTGCTGGATCCACCCCCTCTCCCTCAGCAGCGCCTCGGGGCCGGGAGATGCTGGTCCCGTGCATTCCCGCTCCCCCTGTCCCTACCAGTGTGCTGGGGAGCCAGCAGAAGGGGATGCTCGTCCCATGCATTTCCCCTCATTTTCCCTTAGCAGCGCATCGGGGACCCAAGGGGAGAGGGTTGCGAGTCCCAGGTATTCTCCCCGCTTCTCCTCGCAGTGCCCTGGGAGCCCGGGGGAGAGGGGTGTTAGTCCCATTTACACCCTCCCCCCTTTTCCCCTTGTTGTGTGGATCCAAAAGGAAAGGGGACGCGCTGCCCCTCTTTCTCCTAGCAGTGCACTGAGGACCCGGGGAGGAGGGGATGCCATTCCCCCCTCCACATACACACATCTTCTCTTCTGCAGTGCGTTGGGGACCCAAGAGGTTGCTAGTCCCACACTTCCCTCCTTTCTCTTTGCAGTGCAGTAGCAGTGACCCAGGAGGAAAGGGATGCTAGTCCCATGCACACCTCCCTCGCCCTTTTCCCTTTCCAGTGCAGGAGGGACCCAAGGGGATGCTAGCTCTATCCACGCACTCTCCTTTTCCTTTTGCAATGCAGTGGGGACCCAGGGGGAAGGGATGCTAGTCTTACATACATATGTATCCTTCCTTTGCCTTTGCAATGCAGCAGGAATCCAAGAGGATGCTAGTCCTATGTGTGCACTTGTTCCTTTTGCCTTTAGAACACAGTGAGGATTCAAGGGGAGAGAGGATGCTAGTTCAGTCTGCACCCTACCTCCTTTTCCAATCTAAGGCATGATAGCTAGCTCCCCCTCCAGTTCCTTTAGCTTGCCATGCAATATGAACTCAAATGGAGAGAGATGTGAGACTTGTCCCTCCATATACATGGAGAATCTCACCAGAAAGGGTTTCTGCCTTTCTGTCGTCCCTGCTGGGAGTGGAGCAGGGACTGTCGTGGTGTCACTGTGCRGAGGGAGAGGGGAAGAGGAGATACTGTGCATCTTTCTTCATTCTGCCCTGTAGTACAGTGAGGAGGAGCATGGAAGAGTGGGAGAGTGTAGCATGTGCCCTTTTTCCTCCATGGTCTCCTAACTGAAATAGAGGATGTGGGGGATTATAGTGCGGTTCTCCCTTAACACGTAGCAGAAGTGGAACAGGGGAGCACAGCACTGGAGTTTCTTTCCCACTGACTAATTAAAATGGAGTTGGGAGAATAATGTATTCTCCTTTTGTGCCTTCATGTGGGTGGGAATGGGTTTGGGAAACGCTGCCAGTGCTTGTATGCAATGAGCGAGTTCCTTTCCTTTCTCCATGATCAGAATTGGGTGGGGAATGACTAAGGTGACATTCTCCTCTTGTCTTCTCACTTGTACAGGAGGAGTCTAGTTTGTTGTTTTATCATCCCATTTCTCTGGGACAGATAACTGTGAATTAATCCACCTACATACTTTCTTTCTAAAGTCTGATGACTTTTTTCTCGTTGCCTCCCTCTCATTGCTCCCTTAGTAACTTTGAAATTTGTTTGGGGAAAAAAAAAAAAAAAATCACTTGTGGGAGTCAACCCTTTCATTTCATGATTTTCACTCTTTATAATAGTCGTCTATGCATGTCTTAATTTATCCTTTACAGCAGGAATTGGATGGGCTTCTTATGATTATAAATAATGTATAAATCTGTAACCACACTAACAAACTAGCTGTTTCCTACCCCTTTTGCCCGCAGTTTTTTTTGCAGTGCCTTGGGGTAGATGGGTAGGTATCCCCTCCTCCTCTTTTATCCCCGGTGTCATCGAAAGTGTTTTGTTTTGTTTTTATATACATATAAAAATAACCACAAAATTTCATATGTAGAGGCTTAACAAAGAGTTTACAGAACTGGATCTGTGGTAAGAAACTATCTTGACACTAAAGATTGCTTATTACAGCATTCATCTGTCTACACCAATTAATAGGTCATCTATATGCTCGTTTGCAAAACTTCTGTCTCCTTTCGCAACGATATGGTTGTCTTTTTTCTTAATTTCACCTAGGTATTTTTTTTTCCCCCTATGAAAGGGCACTGGATGACTAGGCTATGTAATTTGGCGTTCTTTTCTGGCTCTAGTAAATATATTCTTCATTTTCTTTATAATACTATATAGTAATAAGATCTTGAGCATAAAACGGCAAAGCCCTGAAAGGACATGATGAATTTTTTTCTGCTTTTTGCACAGTTAAAACTTTTTGTGGCTTATTGAGTCTAGGTTTTTGCATGTTGTTTTCAGTTTGAGGTTGTGGGGAAGTCAGAAGATGGGTGGATTTGTTTGGAGTCTCTACTTTGAATGTCATTAATATGATGATTTGTGTGAAGTGTTCTTGGAGTTTTTCCCAAGACTCTAGATCCTGACCTGGATTTGCCCAATGTTTGTGCTTCCAACTTTAACACAATACCTGGTGTGAGAACAGTTCATTTTATGTTGCTTCTGAACCTCTCTTATGAAGCATTATCTACTGATCACTGCTGGAATGGCACCTGAATTACAGGGAGCATACTAAAAAGTCAATTGCTAATCCACATTACAAGTTGACTTCACTGAAGTTGTTGAACACAGTCTTTTGGAGTTGGTGGGCTAAGTGTTTGGGGAAAAAAAAAATATGCTTGAAGCCAGTGTTTTGGAGATGACAACAAACTGAAAAGGCTGCTTTTCCTGAGTTTGGGGAACTATTATTAAAATGTCAGAATCAAAGGGCTAGATTCAAAGGGGATTAGGTACCTTGTACAAAACTAAGTAGGAATTGCTTTTGTCTGTCAATAACTTTTAATCTTCTGGTCAGGATGTGAGAATATGCAGAAACCTTTAGGGTTAAGTAATGCTGGCCTGGAAGATGGGATAGTTCAGGTCTTTGGTTTTTTTTGAGAGGTGACAAATACTGAAAAAATAAGTCTGAGAAGTGGCTTCCTTAGATCAGAGGGACATAGCTTTTCAAGGCCATATGAACTTGAAATTGGCCTAAAATCAGGTGTGGTTAGATGTAGCATGTCTTAAATATTGTGGCTAATTTTGATCTTTTAAATTCAGTGTGTTGACTGCTCTTCACAGCAACGCTTGCTTGCTTCAGAATATAAGCAAGACGCTGTGATTTGAGCTGTGTTGGTTGGTTCTACCACCTAACTTAAGGTGTAGATAGTTTTCGGCTTTTTTTTGGTCATGTTTCATTTTTCCTAGGTTTGGAACAGTTTTACTATTTATATTCTTTATGTACTTCAGTGCTGCTTCAACCATGGATTCCCCGTCAATAGCTGTGAGAGTGTAAGCAGTCTGTGAAAGCAAGTTGTCAATGAACTTAATTTAACGTGGTTATGTTTAGCATCTTGGTCTTTTTCCTATTTGCATGTTTGTTTTTACCAGCCTGTCTTGCACAGCTACAGCCAAAAACATTGCCTCACATGATCCTAAAGAGAAACACAGAATTGTTTAGGTTCGAAGGAACCTCTCAAGATTATCTAGTCCAACCCGCAAAGTATATGAGGGTTTAAAGAGGTATATGGTATTTAATTTTTCTGACCATAAGATGGGCCTATGTAAACAAAAGTGTGCATGSATAACTTTTTTGATCGGCTGATACCAGCAGAAGTCTGGTAATTAACTCTTCCGTATCTCTCACTAAGTTTGCATTAGGGAGAAAGGAAAAACTTTTTCCCTCTCTGACGTGTAGAATTTATTTCCCTTCCTGAATATCTAAGGAAGAAAATTACTCTCTCAGGGTTGGAGAGAGAGTATTTGTGTTCGAATTTGTGATTGCCTACTCTTGGGAATATTGATGGAGTACTTGGGGTTTTCTGGTTCAAACAGAATTTCTAAATTTCTGTTACCTTTTTTAACCATAATTTTTTTTAAAGCAGTTGGTTAGAGACTGAATTTTGCAAATTTCATTGCTGTAAGACAAAATTGTTATAAGAAAAGGGCCTCTTTGTACTCTTAYGGCTCTGTCAACTTTTTCCATGCTTTAGCCTCCAATTTCAGAGTTTGTTTCTCCAGTCAATGAGCACGATATGCTGAGTCCCCATTCTGCTTGTTCCACTCCAGCCCCTTAGTGCTGAGAAAATGCAGATCCAGCCCTGGGGAATGACTGCTGTTTAAATTGGCTCTATAGGTAGAGTGGAACTGGCAGAACAACCATACGTAGCTACCTTTGCAATTTCCATCTTTGAGAGTGTGTGGAGAAAGGGGTGGTCAAAGAATGCTGTCTTCTGGCTTATCCTTAGCCGTTATGACAGTTTCCAGAGAGCAAGATATGAGATGTGTGCCAGTAAAATGGGTTACAGACAACAAAAAAGCTGTTTACAACTGGACTAAAATTACATATTTGAATCAGGTAGCCAAACCATGAATGTAGCTTGTTGGGCAGAACAGTAGTCTTCAGTACTGCAAGCTGGGACTTGTGTATTGGTGGTGGTGACTGTTTTGTTTTTGTTTTATAATTATTCAGCAGAAGTTACGAGGCCATGCAACTAAAGAGATGTTATCGATGTGAATGTACCAGTGGAGATGCTGAGTCATAAATAGCTTGGTTTCAGTGTGGTCAACAATTGTAATGCTTACATGGTTAAATTTAAAGTGTGGGGTTTTCTAAAAATATTTTCTTCATAGTAAATACATTGCCCATTTTCACCATCCTTTTTGGGTCGAGTTTTACAGCATACCACCTTTCTGCCCGTCAGAAATAGTCTGAAACCAGGATTAATACTTGTCAAGGGACCCTCTAGTCTTGCAGATCAGACCTTGAAGCAATTTGTCTGCCAGGCTATTTAGAGCTAAAATATTTTAATCAATTACAAGGCTTTTTACTGTATTCTGTTTGTTGTGTTTTTTATTCTAGGTTACCTAACAAAAGAAGAACGTAACTCGACTGCTGTTCTGTCACGATGGGGTCAATTGTGTGGGAATGTGGTTAAACGTTTTAATACCTTAACCTAATACATGCTATATAATACTGAGAAAATAAAAGGCAAGATTTCTCACACGTCTGTCTCAAATACATCTTCTTCTGGACTGAGCTAAGAATGTTGTATACAAAGAGTATTCCAATTTTGAAGAACCTTGAACAAGGACTGAAAATATCACCGTTGAAGTGAAATCTGAGGGTCCATGAGGAGTTGAAAGAGCTTTCTGACTGGGCTCAATAACTGGCCCCATTCCCAGTGCGGAAGGATGGCTATTAGCTGGATGTTCTGTTACCTTTGGCTTTTGGATGTTTTGGTGTGGCACACAAGAGGGCACAGTTTATTTTCTTGTGAGCCCATCATCTTGCGGATGTGCCAGGATCTGCCTTACAATACCACCTTTATGCCTAATCTTCTGAATCATTATGACCAGCAAACAGCAGCATTAGCAATGGAGGTAAGACTTTTTTTTTCAGCAATATATATGTTTTTGGCCTTTAGTTGACAAATAATTGGTAACAGAATCCAGGAAGATATTTCTATTAGAAATAAAAATGAAAAAATCAAGATAATTAATAATTAAAGTATAAAAACAAATACCACTTGCATAAGATGTATTGTAATATATAGTAAAATATTCTATGACTACAGAATTTGCCTATTTTAGTATAACTGAGTGTGAAATACTCTGGATGTGTTTGTATGTTAGTCTGTTACTTTAAATATTTAGACAGATCAAGAATGCATATTTTGCATGGTCTGTCACTTAACTAAATGCCAGAAAAATAGCATACTGAACAATGAATAGAAGATTTTTAGTTCTGAAGACTATGTTCTTTGGTGGCTTTGTAATGTTGGCCTTTTCATACTCGCCTAAAATTTAGTGTGAAGAAAATGAGAATAATAAGACATATTATGAAAATAATGGAAATTGCTCATTTATTAGTACTGCTTTTCTCAGCTGCAAGAAAGTCTGTTGTCTTGCAGACAATTTAGTTAACCTGTTTCTGTTATATATCCAGGCAGACAAGCTTTTAGACTTGCACTTTCTTTGTTATAATGGTACCTTATTACTGTTACCATTATCCCCCAAAACCTTCTTTGGACTTATACATAATAATTTTCTCCTTTAAAAAAAACCTCAACACATTTCCACTGACATTTGTCTAAGCTTTCTTTGGAGAACTTTCCTGATGGGGCTTCAACCACACACTTAGTCTCTTTTTATCTATAGCCTAGTTTATACAAGACTTTTAAGTCCGCTTCAGTCTGTTCTCTATCCTGCCATCCTGCCTAAGGAGTTTCCTTACTTGGTATTCTGTGATATGACTAAAATTGATGGAAATTCAGAGTATTAGGCAAGTCTTGCTGCCAGCCTATTCAAATTTACATGAGAGATTTGTGCAGATTAGGTTTATTTGTATTTTTGAAGTGCTTGGGAATCCTCGCTGGTAGATATGCTGTGCTGTATACTGAGAACAGAAAGAGTAATCATATGTTTTCATCTTTGAATGCTCTTCCTGACAATATAGAAACTTAATTTAATTGTTCTTGTTAAATAATATAAAGCCAAGGCTTTATATAGTCTTTCTATGGAAGAGCTGTGAACCAGACTTGACAGGCGTTTTACTGTAAGAAGAAAATAGAGATTCTTACCCTTAAATTTGCTTTGTTTGAAAGAACTATGGACTTGCATTTCAACGGCTCATTTGGATGTGGCTAGGGATTCCAATTATACTAAATACATAGCAACAGGAATGAATTTTATTTTAGAATTGGTTCTGGTAAGTTCTGAGGACCTTTGAAGATCTAACTGTAAGGAGGAAAAATGAAGCCAAAGCAAGTAAGCGAGTTTAATAGGATAACAGTACAAACAACTAGGTGTGTACAAGCTGTTTATTTTGTCTTTGAAAGGTGGAACTTAGGATATTAAAGGAATCGATGAAACCAACTGGATTGAAGACTTCAGGGACTTGGCTTGTGGAGGTGTGAAGATAATGGGTTTTGGTTTTGTTGGGTGGTTGGGGAAGTAGCTGGTCACTTCTTGGAGTAGCATTAGATTATCAGTGGAAAGCTTTCAGGATCTGTGCAGTTCAGTATTTTCTTAAATGATCTAGAAGAGAAGACTAGCAGTAAGATGATACTGTTGTGAGTAACTTAAAACTAAGGTCAAATCAGAATGAAGAGTTGTAAAGATCTTGCGATTACGTTTGAGATACATTGAGCCATAAAATTGTTGAAGAAATTCAAAGTGATAAATATGTATGTGTTGGGGGGAATAATATTCTTCACATCAGTGATGGTGGTCAGCTTATTTCATTGGACTTATGATGGTTTGTTCTATTGAAATGTCAACTGAAAGCTCGACAGAGCAGTAAGAAAGCCAAAAGGCAAATCAGACGTGGAATAATTAGGAAAGGAATAAAGACCAGACATTACAGTGGTGTTATATACTCCTCTGTATAAGTGGCTCACAAATAGCCGGAGTGTTGTGTGAAGTTCTGAGCTATCTCAAAAAATGTGTTTGAACTGAAAGAGGTCCAGAGAAGAACAGGAAGAATGACCACAGGCTTATGGAACGTATCCCATATGAGGAATGTTAGACTATGGCAGGATGCTTTAGCCTACTTTTAAAATAGAAAAAAAACCCCAACAACAACAACTACCATCATAAGTGGCATGCAAAGGGTTATAGGGATTGACTGTACACCGTCTCTTCCAGTGCAGGAACTAGGCTCCATCAAATGAAGTTGCTAGAAGCCAAGTCAGAACAAAGAGGAAGAGGTGGTTCTTCAAATAGCTGGCAGTAGAGCTGTGCACTCTTAGACAACACTGTGATGCAAAAAGTTTGAGGAGACTGGACCAGAACTTGGAAGATAATGCCAATGAGGGTGACTAGGTAGAAAAAAACCACTTCAGGCTCTTCCCCCTTGGCAGAAAATTATCACAGGCTGGGAGAGCATGTAGGGAATGTAAGAAATGTCCTGCTAATGGTCCATTTTGCCAAGCGTTCTGTATCTGCTAATGGCAAGGGGAGGTACTATTTAGGGAAGGGATGCAAGCCTCTTGTCGGTGGGCTGTTTCTCTGGTGCTTCCCCAGTATCCACAGTCCCTGAATTGTACCTCCCTGCCTGTTCCCTTTAGTATCATTTAATGGATCTATTATCAATGAATTCCTCTATTTTATGAATACAATACTGTCAACCAGTTCACTAGTCACCATGTAAAGAAGTACTTATTCTCTAACCTGTGTTAAACCAGTTTCCTGCTAGTTTCATTTAATACCCTTTTGTTCCAGCATTGTGCAATATTGTGCTGCAGTTAAATCGTCTGCTGCACTTGTGATTTTGGAAACCTTGGTTTTATCTCCCAGGCTTTTCCTTTYCAAATTGAAGTATTCCAGCTGTTTGGGCTTGCTTCTTGCTATTGAGCTGCTCCGTCCCTTTTTCCAGCTCTGTCCTTGCTGAGGCATGGAGATGAGAATGGCACACCACTCCAGACGTGGGCACACTAGGGATTTATTTATAAATAAAATTGCGCTTTTTGCTGCTAATAGCTTCCTAGTAATGGCCAACATTATGTTCATTTTTCTGGCTTTTGTTACATGTTAAACCAATGATTTCGGAGAACTGTCAAAAATAGCACTTTCACTAACAGTCTGTTTATGGCCACTGTTGGAAGCAGAGCAGTAATTATATAGACCCTCAGTCTGAGCCAGAATAACTGGTGTAATTGTTCTTATCTTCATAAAATAGCTTTCTGCTACAGAGAGAGAAACAGTTGAGAAGTGAATGTTACCTCTCTGCACTCTGTGGTATAAAGCTCAACTTAATAGCATAAATTAGCTTGCATGAAACACTGTGTTGCTGCAATTCATATACTAGCTTGATGCCAAAGCCATTCTTAAACTTAGCATGGGTGCGTTGGTGTTGTGGGTGTATATAGTACTCCCTTCTGCCAATATAATTAGCATATAGGCCAGTGGTTTCAGCCTGGGGACTATGGGCTACTTCTGAATGCTTCATGAAAAATGGTGATGGCTGTGCAAGGAAACAAGGCTATCATCAAGCTTAAATTCACTATGCAGGGGCCTGTGCCTCCATTGCAGAGTTTTTTAGAGGGTTGAACAGGAAAAAAAGAATGAAAAGCCACAGGTTTTCATAAGTATACTTCCACTCCTTGTATTAGCCTAGATTGCCCCTTAAATCTGTACTTAGCAAGAAGGAAGTTTTTATTATTTGGCTTTTTAGACATTATTTAATGTTGCAGTCAAATGGATGGAGCACTCAAATTTTGAACTGAATGAAGTCTATTAAAACTTGCATTGTGACTTTTTCTGGTAAACATCTCTCATCTCCAAGCCCTCCCTAATTGCTGCAAGCATGAAATAATATAGCAGCAGAATCCGTATGATTCATCTTGTGTATTGGGGGGGGGGGGGAAGGCCTTGTAATTCTCACATTTTTTCAGTATGACTTTTTCACAACAGTTACTAATATATTTTATATATATATATATCTCCTAATATCCTATAGCCTTAATTATAAAGGCTAATAAGTCACATCATCACTGTTGTCTTGTTATGTTGCAGCAATATTGGTATTAACCATCTTGATTAAACAAAGGAAAATAGAATATTACATCGGGAGTCTCTCTTAGTGTATACTGGTCCATGCTGTAATCAGTTCCTATGCCTTTATTTACTCCTAGGAAAGATAATGCCTTAAGCTTTCTGCTGTGCTACATCAGCAAGGCCTGCTTTAATCCGGGAGGACTGAAGGAAGGGCTTTCTGCATTCAAGGGCCTGGAGCATTATTTTATCCCCAAGTATCTCTGAAGGGGCTTACTCCTTTTGATAGAGGACAGACACCAGTTGCACTAGTCCAACCTCTGTTAACGTCTGCTTGGCTATAGTGGAGACTAAAATGAGAGTCATTTTACATCTGCTTCTTTCTAAAAGGAGTAATGCCAGTTAATATAGACTAATGCACTAGTCATGATAGAATATGGAGATATGAGATGATGGGTGTAAAGGGCACGTATTTTTCGGAGCCCCCTCCCCAGGCCCTGGGACCGGGCTTGAGCTGTCCAGGCAGGAGCGGGGCTGGGAGCTGTCCTGCCYTGCAGTACTGCACAGCAGCAGCCTCTGCGCACATCGGGGGCTTCACGTTTCCTGACTCTGTGGGGTCATTCCTTCTATCTGCTTTGTGCTGTCATGTAAAACATATTGTAAGGTATTTTTAAAATTTTCTATAATCTGCTAACCAGTTGTTTTATTACAATAACCATCTAGCATAGTCTGTCTCAGCTATGCTGTTAAAACTTTCATGTAAATGTGTTTGTGATGATAGTGTGACATTGAGATGATGTTGCACTGTGCTGCTGCCACAATTCTGCTGTACATAGATCGTGTGCTGAATGAGGCAGTGACAATGGAGAAGTTAAATTACCCCTATCCCCCTGAGGGATCTGACCTTGTTTACCCATCTCTTGGATTATTATTGCTACAAAGAATTATCTTCTGTCCCTTTTTCACTTAATATTCCTTTGGCCTTGAAGGATTTGCTTATGCGTAAGACTAGCAAGCAGTGTTTTTTATCTGCCTTAATGCAATTTTTGTAGACAAATATTTTTATCAGAGAATATGTAACTTGGTAGCCTATTGGAGCCTGGGAGCATGCTATTAAAGCTTTTGTCACTGATGAAGAGAAGTGGTTTAATATGATGATTGCCTGCCTTGTTGCAGTTAAATATACTGCCAGCACTTCTTTCTCCTTACCCTGATTTTTATGAGACCTCACAAATGATACTAGGGGTCAAAGAGGCTTTAAAGGACAGGAACCAGACATAGTTGAGGGCTAAATGGGTCCCTCTGGGTGAGCACAGAAGCGTTGTCTTTTGGGATTATACCGGAGGTCAAACGCTCCAGAAATGAGATGATACAGTCACCATATGGGCAGAGGAGATAACATGCTATTCCTTTGCACTCTCTCACAACTTCCATTCCCATTTTGCATATCAAAAAAGAGCAGCAGTGGGGACTTACGGATGCACCGTAGCTAGGTTGGCTAGTGCGTAGGTGGGAGACGCAAAGGGGGAAATAGAGAAATAACGTTACAGTTGATTTGTTTTTTGCAGTGTGAGGGAGGTAGCTGGAAGGGGAGAGGAGTAATGTTGACTCATATGCTCCTACTCCATCAGCATGGCAGAGTTCACCAGCGGGGAATCATTGGATTAATATAAATAAACTATCCAGTCATGGAGTTTTGAATATTTAGAAGCAGAGCTAGTGAAYAGTTAATGGACTTTGTCACAGAATATGCAGCTACAGATGTGAAGACACCTGATTTTTCATACCCTATTTCAAATTTAGTGGTTTCTTGCTTGTAGTGATTCTTGCAGAGGATAATGCCATTGACCTGCTGCAGAGCAGAGTGTGTGCTGCAAGATTTACATACCCTTGCTAACTATATTTCTGTGTGTATAGCACAGTTTCTTTTTTGTGGCAATATATTCTTTTCTTTTTCTCCTCCCAGCAGTGATCTTTGGAATCTAGTTCATTTTTTTGTTTTGTTTTGTTTTTTGTTTTTGTTTTGTTTTTTTTTTTAAGTGGAAAAGAACCGGAGTATGCTTAAAAACAACATCAACAGAAGACATAGCTGTATTTATTCCCATCCTGGTCTTAGCATGTGGGATAGGAGTTAGGTATTTTTCCAGTATAGGTAGGTCAAGTATTAAGTGGCTCATTTTAATGGTGTTTCTCAAATAGCTTTTCTATCAGGCATATATTACTACTGATTTCAGATAATCAGGGTTTGGACTCAACATGGAATATTGTCTTTTAATTCTTGATTTGCATAAGGGCCAGGGAGAAGTGTGCAAAATTCACTGATGTTGGTTTATGTGATTGTGATTCCTACCTTACCTGGAGCTGGGAGGTAGTACTGCCCTATTCCTCCTATTTCTGAGTGATTTTTTTGGATACAAGTGGGAAGCATCTTTCTTTCTTTCCCACTGATCAGCAAGGATGGGGAGAATGTAGAGTGGAAGATCCTTAACTTCTTCCCCCCTTAACTCCATCTTTATTCCTTTCCATCCCCCATCTTCTTTTGCCTTGCCCATGCACTATACCCTCCCAAATCTCAGCACTTTTCCTTGGCTTTCTGTATTCTTCAGTTCTGCATCCAAAACTCCTAGAAGTATAAGAATATAAAGCGAATGGAAAAGTAGGTTTTAATCAGCTGGTGTTTTGTAAGCACCCTAATCTTAGACACTAATTTGCAGTGAGGATTAATTTTCTCTTTAGTGTGTAAGATTATGATGCCTACAGAGCAATGGAACTGTACATGATCATAAGAATGCAAGCTGTGCACCAGCTGATTAAAGCCTACTCTTTCATTAACTTTRTATTCTCTTATTCTGACTCTGAATTTTTACCTTAGAGATAGCCACATAAAGATATAGATTGTTTTATTGTTAAACCAGAATGTCTCAAAGCTAGAATTGCAAAGATGATTCTGCAGAGTACAGGCAAAGCAAAGGAGTTCCTAATAACGTACTGCTTAGAAATTCTTGCTTTAGGAATACCTGAGGTTTGTCTGTTTGAAACACATCAGCTTGTGGTTTCAATCTTGACCTGTAAAGGCCATGAGTGTTGTGCAAAGGTGAAATCCTGAGTGGGTAAGAATAATTTGGGAAGAACTAGAGCTGTTACATCCCCAAGTAGATCCATACAAAAATTAGTACAATCTGACAATTTTGTAAAATGAGGCTTCTGAGGAAGCTGTTTCTTGAACATAGCCTTAGATGGTCTCATATTAGGACCATCAATCCAATCCTTTTCACATTAAGGTCCAGTGAACTTCAAGATAATCTGAATGAATATTGAATATTCAATGAATACTGAAGCATTTAGACTCTTGGGACAGGAAGAGCAGCCACGTGAGATCATCATTTGCGTTCAGATAAAGCACAGAGCTATGCATATGTACCTACTTTGAAGTTGGTAGAGGCTTAAATAAGGAAGAAAGGGATAGAGCTTTGTCTTTGGCTAGAAATCTTTTGAAGTAGTTAACCCAAACAGGGTAATGTCCAGGAATAGATGCACAAAAGTTGGACTTTTAGGCTGCTGTTGCATGCAGTGTTTTGTGTTTGGGAGAGCGTTGTAATTCTGACAATCAGACTGTCAAGTACGGACTTACTGAGGAAGGTATTTGCCCATGTGGAGGTACCCAGATCTAGAATAGCAAACTGAATGGATTTGTGGACCTAGATCATACCTGAGCATGTGGTCCATCCTCGTACAACAATCAAAGGGAATATAAACTATAACTGGCATTTTAAGGTGGAATGGGTGCTTGTTCAATGTGAACAATCACAATGGTGAGTCTCTGATTTTTTTCCTCCAGGGGCCATATCATTGCACTTCAAGAAACCAGATAAACGTATTATAGTGCTATGCTGTACAGAGCAGCATGAAAGAATAGAGTACTAAAGAAATGCTTCTTTCTAAAATGAATTCAAAGAACACACAGGTTAAAACTTCTGCATGTAGATCATCAGTGCTCAAATAGCAGAGCTAGATAGCAGGTGTTAGAAACCCTTACTTTCTTTTGCCTGGCTAACAAACATTCTCCAGATAATAATTTCAGAAATACTGTTTTCTAGTCTTTTATGTTTGTTAATGAGAACAAGATGCCACGTGAATATTTTCAAAATGCAGACTAGTAGTGAGAGAGAAAATGAAGAGAAGTAGGGTTTGGGGGTTTTTTTGTTAAATCGATAAACTACTGCTTGCACGTTGAAGATGAACTCTGTCACCATGTTCATATTTTCTTGAATAAAAGATTAATTCTGAATGATGATTCAAGTGGAAATGTGGAAACAAAGTTTAGCCTTAATAGTTTAGTGCAAGCATATGAAAAAAACATTAGTTTTATACAGTGATTCAGTTTAAAGTGAATGATCTACATCTTAATCAACATCTATTCACAGTGGGCTTGTTTTCAGGGTCATGAAGGCAGATGGCTCTGCATTGTGGCTAGTTCTGTAGCATCTGGTGGAGGCTTAAAGAGGAATTATTAGGAAAGGTGGAACACACATGAATTTAGTTTGAATAGTTAAATGACAATGTACTGTATAGTCAGTTGTAGCTTTATATCTGCAAGCGTAAACTCAGAAGCAAAAGAATGTTGTGTCGGAGCATTAAGGGAATATTGGTCTTACCATTTACCATTCCTCTTATCTACCACAAGTGTACAGACATTCGTTCCTATCTTTGTATGTTTTTTCTCTACCTTAATCAGAATCAGCCAGTTGATTCTCTTAGATGCAGCTGCTGTGGGACAAAAACATGTTTATATTGTATATTGTATACTGTAGTAGTACAGGTTAGTATTTGTTACAGTGACTAGACTTAGCCTTATATCTAGTAGTATGTGTAACTTGGAGGATATAGTTCTGCTATATTAGTACTGAAATAGCTACCTTGTATTCTGCATGTACACACATTAGATTCTGTCCCTTGTAAGGCAGAGATCTAGTGCGTCCGCTATAGAATCAAGTCACCACTTCTGTTTAGTCCAAGTTACTAGCAAGACCTTTCTCTTCCTCCTTTACACTCTTCTGATACTAAGATTATTCAGATAATCTCAGTTATAACTTGTAAGCTGACATAACAGGTTGGAAGCTCTTTAGTTTTCTGTCCTTTCGACTTGCCATTCTTTCAGAACATTTTTTCTGTGCAAAAAGTTGGCAGTGATGTAAATAACGGTGGACTTCTTAAAAGTTGTGTGGCTTGGCTAGGATGCTCTTTTTATTTTGCTGGTCACTTGGAAGTGGTGGTTTTTTGCTTGCTTTCTCTAGTGTGTGATGATGGTTCCAATTATAGGATAGTTGGATTCAAAAAGAAAGCCACAACAGACTGACAAGACAAGAGAATGAGTATGAAATAACAACTTAAGCATCAAGGAGCAGTTGTCATAAATTTTACCATTTGTCTTGCTGGTATGGCTGCAGTTTTCTTCTTTGTTTTGGGAGACATTTGTGGTGATTTTAGAGAAAGTTAGGATGGCTTTTATGGATTTGAATCATTTTTGTATCAATGGGATCTTCCTGTGTGGCTGTGAAGCTATTGTGTTCTGTGGTATGAGAAGAAGAATAATTCACCAAAGCGTGTTTTTAATGTTCAAAGGACAAATCTTYGTAAATTCTCAGGTGCCTCATTTGTGCACTGCCACCTTACTCTCCATTTTGTATCCTGGTCATTAAGAGATGCAAACGCATGAGGGCTTTGTGACTTTGTGAAGGAAACTGAGCCAGTGTTTGGCCCACACCTAGCTCCAAACTGGTGCTGAAGGTAAGTAGCCTGTGGGCTGCAAAATATCCCTAATGGTTGAGGAACCCAGTGCTCTTGAACTGAGTTCATTACTCGATCTTGCAACACTTTGGACCTGCATAACAATAACATTTTAATAAAATACACTTTTAAAGAATGTATTTGGTGTGAGAGGCAGGCTAGTAAAAATGAAACTGGGGAGGAGATGGATAAATGTAAGAACCTAAGAACAACGATACGAAGTCAGACCAGAGATCTGTCTAGCCTGGTACTCTGTCACCCGATGGTGGCCCACAGTGGGTGCTGTACGGAATAGGTCAGGTGTGTAACATACACCCACCCAGGCTGTTCTTCCATGTTCAGCAATTTGTGGCTTGGAAGTGATGTCTTGCATTAGTAACCTTCTATGTATTGTTCTACAAATTTATCAGTTTTCTTCCTGAACTCATACATTCTTTTAGCATCCACACAAATCRGTGGCAAAGAGTTACATAAGTTAAAGGTGTTGTGTGAAGAATTTGCTGTTGTTTTTTTTCTCTTCAAATGAACCACCTGCTGCTTTTATGTTCCCTACTTCTTGTGCTGAAGATACAGTGAACAGTTGGACCATATTTTTCCTTTACGTATCTTTTGTGATTTTATAGAGCTGTTTCATGCCTTATCCTCCTGCTGTCTCTTTTACAAGGTACAAGAATAAAAGTATGCCATATCTATATTTTTTATGTAGTATATGAATGTGATGCCATGTGAATATACCGTATGTAAATCTGCTGTCAGATTGCTCTTGCAGTAACAATAACAACTAGCCTATCTTCCATATTTTGCAGAACTGTTAGTGTAAACTGTCTCTGCATGTTTGAAGCCATAGCTCAACAGCAATCTTCCTGAAGCTGTGTTGTTTCCAGGTGTCTGTGAGGCATTTAGAGAACATCTTCAGAGCCCATAAAAGTCAAAGGGGAAGTATTCAGCATCTTTTCAGGAGAACACTAAGTACTTGTGTCGAATTTGAGAATCAGATCTGCCCAGTTTCTCTGTGGTCTCATATAAATTAGTTTGATGCTATTACGTGGACTTAAAACTAGCACGAAGCTGGATCCTCGGTCCTTAAAGTATTATTTGAATTATTTTCATTTGTAAGACTTTTTTTCACGGTAGGTTCTAGCGCTTTAACGACGCCTTTCCCGTTTTGTTTCCCATCTTGTGAATTTGGCCATGGTGCTTCTCCTCCCCGCCCCTGTCCCGCAGAGTTAGTTCCTATGGCTACCCCCCCCTTTGTGGGGTGACAAAGGTTGGCATCTTGATTCTCCTCAGCCAAATTCTGCCCTTTGACTCTCTCCCCTTTTCACACCCCTTGCTAAGCTTGGCCTCTTGCTCTGCTCGGAGGCTTGTCAGCGAGGGGGTTCCCATGGAAACGAGGAAGGAAATTTGAAAAGAGAAGAGGCGAGAACAGAAGCACAAAGGGCTGGTTAATTTGAATTTGAACAAGGAAGGAAAGCTCCTTGTAGTTCATCTTTGTGTGTTGTAGAAACCTGAAATTTATCTTTTAAAAGTTGCTTTCAATTTGTAAACTTGTTTATATTCCCTGTTTCTTGATTTATAGAACAAAAGTTGTCATGTTTGTGGCACTGAGCAAGGAGAAACATCTTTCTTTTTAAATTCAATGAGAGAATTCTGGTCAGCCATTCATTTAGCTTTTTTGCCCCCACACAGGTCCAAAAGCATCATTCATGTTTTTAGTATTTTTCTCTGAAAACTTAGATGTATTACATTTTTTCCCTTTGTAGTGATTCAATCGTACTGTCAATTATCTAACATCTGTGCATCGTTTTTTGTGGAGGAGTGATGAATATATGCCGTTCCGAATCAGCAGACCCATTAGTTGAATCCCTGCTCATGAGTATTCCTTCTGGTTTCTTATTGTACATTTTTAGCATTGTCGTCTGATCTGGGCAGGTGCAATATGGAAATGTAACTGCAGAGAAGAATATGGTAACAAAGTTTGGTCTTGGATTTCATGTTTGATGCTTACTGTCAGTAATAAAGAAAACATTTCAAGATAACAAAAATGTGTATCACGTGATTGTACGTGCCTTTGAGACACTTTATCTGCATATTTTACAAATGTGTTAAATAATTAAAGTTTCATATGAATTTCTTAAAGCACAATGAAGTTACTTTGTCTTTAGATTTTCCACAGTAGCTTTTTGAATGACAAATTGTCTGTCTGGTTCTTACAGAAAAGTAGTCTTCACCTTATGTAGAAGAAATATCATTTTAATGGTCTGATTTGAAAATTTGTCCTCCAGCTGCACTTTTACAAAATCTTGTGGCTAAAATACTGAAAAATCTCAGACCCTGAAGAGTACACAGACATTTTCCTTAGTCTTACTTTGCAACTACAGGAAAATTATTCCTGTTATTCAGAACAACCTTAATTAAGTGGTGTCACAAAAAGGCGACATAATTCTTCAGAACCATCAGTTACTTTTTTCTGACACAACAGGAGGCAGTTGCTTTTGTCTGGAAATAGTAAGCTTCCAGGCTTTTAAAATTTAGGCTTTGGTTCCCCTCCCACTTTGTACTAGTTGCTATTAGTAGCCAGGGTCACAGAGGGGACTCAAGAAAGGGGCGTTGAATTGAAGCCAGGACTGTAAAAGATCTGCAGCTTGCGGTGGTTCTACAGTGGTAGCCGATTCCTCTGCCATAACCTGTTGTACCCATCAGAGAGGAGCCAGTGTGATGGATTAAAGGACATGTTTTTGATCTCTGGGTGTTAGTCCTCATCCGTGAGGTGGGAGGCAGCAGGAGGTAAGTATGAGTGAAATCAGCAAAGGGCTATTGAGCAGAACTCATCATGAAACATTAACAAATGCACGTACGTACGCTCCTATCCACTATCCTATCCCCATCCTGCTGCTTTTGAGGTTTAAGAGAGAAAGGGACCTGGAAAGCTAGCTCTGCTGTATGAACTTCCTATGGTTCTTCAGAGCAGAAACGCCCTCTGACTGGTCTTCTGTGTTCTACCACGTAAGTCCTGCTGTGGCTAACCAAATGGGGCTTATCACAGCCGGCTTCCAGCTCTTTTTGGCTTCCCTACCTTGTAGCCCCACACCTGGTCTTTGTTCAATTGCATTTTCCAGCCTTTTAGACACAGATATATATAAAAGGGATTTTGCAGCGTTGGGCAATTATTCAGAGAGGCAATCAATGGGAAAACACACTTACCCCCTCTTGTCTTTGCATCACCCTCAAATGCTTACATCTCCAAGCAATTTAATGCAGTCTTTCCTATTTATCTGACCTACTCTTTTATAGTTTGATCCCACTGATGCCATTCTCTGTCGATTCCCTCATTGCAAACATCCCTGCAGTGTATTCCATGCAGAACCTGGCACACAGAGTACATTTACAGTGCTCGTGAGTGTCACTTACTGTTTGAGATACCTTTTGAAGAGGTACTTCTTCCGCAGCACCCATAGATATTTGCTTCTCTTTTTTCTATTTATTTAACTGGAAGAGAATTTGGGTCCATCGTCCTGTGTAGGGGCCTCACAGAGTAGTTGCATAATCTTTTTGTCTTCCCTTGTTTCCTTCCATCCGYGTCCCCCCTCTCCTCCCACTGTTTTGTTAATCCCGTTATTGTGTTAGGTCTTGTCCGACTTGCCTAGAGTGTTTCAAAGACATGCAGGATACACTGTGGGAACAATTTTCCCCCAAACTATGTTAGTGATACAGAAGAGAGCTAGGCACAAACTTCTGTCCTCAACAGGGAGAAACTTCTGGACCTTTGAGGGCAAATTATTATTTAATCTATTTTGAGAGAAGCAAGCACGCTTTTAGGGTGCCACAGAAACAAATAAGCGGAGGCACTGTGGGAATTCCTGTCAAATATTTATCTGGTAAATTATTAACTGTAGGGAAGAAAAATCAACTTCAGGAGCTTGGTTTTTTTATTAATTTGATAGTTTTGGTGAGGCTTTCAGAATTGGTCATTCAGATGCTTGTGAGGTGGATAACAGCTTTCYGTCCAGTGGAAAAGTGTTGTACAACTGCAATTATTTTTTTAATTCTCTTTCCCTATCCTCCCCTGTAGAGTTCATCTGTGACCTCATTAACTTGGCACTAAATGGGAGGGATAGTATCCCCTGATGAATCTTAAATTTTAATTTACAGCTGCTGTGTTCAGACATGTTTTTTAAAAATGGTTAATTATTAAAATTGAACTCACCAACTAATTATCTTAAAGCTTCTATTTTGAGCAGAAATGAATTTTTATTTAATATGTTGGAGTAAATTGAGATTTTTCTCAGTCTTAACTTTTCTGTTCTCTGTTACTGTCTGATGAAGTAGAGAGGCCTGATTAGTGACCCTTTTGTAATTCTGTAATTAGGTAAAAGAAATATATATTGGGATGGACAATCTGTTCTAAAAGTTAAAAAAGCCATCCTAGCAGATGGAGTCAATGTTTGGTCAGAATGTATAGGCTCACTGTAGAATTATAATAACGAAAGAAAAATCTCTTTCCAAAGACTGAAGACTTCCCAAAAAGCCACCTCTTTTTCCCATTGTTTGTGTCCAGCTGTATGTGCTGTACAGATAGCACACGGGAAGAATTTCATGCGTAATACCAAAATATAGAAAGTTGATCCCGAGGTTCAACTAGCCGGGTCACCTTTTATTTTTGTAATGGCTTTATTGTACTTGCTTGCAGTAACAGCAACAGTACAGGATGATTCTGCATGGAGCCCCTGGTAACACTCAGAGATACACTGTTGTTTTTTTTACTCAAACTTCCAGGTAAATATACAAGTTTTCCTGAATAAAATCTGGATTATATCATCATCTGCCCACATCTACCCAATTAATGCATGTGAAGAGTACCAAGTACTGCAGCTTTACTTTTCTTGTGTTAGAAATTGGCTAAAATAATTGCAAAAACACATATAATCCCCTGAGAATCCTTACAATTAAAATAGTCTGAAAACTGTAATTGGTATATGAGAGAGAAGAGAAACGGTAACAGCTGTAGTAGAGTAGCTCTGTAAAATGAAGTGGAAGGTGCTGTTCAGTTGAGATTTGGAGATGGTGCAGCTTGGTTTGGATTGGATCCTACTCTAGTAAATGCATATAGGGGACAGCAGGGCTGCGGAGTTTCTAGAGTGTAGACCACACATCCAGGAAAACCATCCTGCATTATTTATGCATGTGAAACAACCTGCTAATTTTTAGAATTAACTATACCAAAAAACAGCTTAGTATACTAGACTGATAGTGTAGCCTTCCTGGAAATTAGGCGTGAGGGAAAGAAAATTAATAGTGGTCAAGCCAGTAGACAATATGTTTTAAATATTGCCCTGTGAAAGATCCTTAATTTTGAGGCCTGAAGATGCAAATCTCCCCTCCTATCCAACTGTTGACACGTGTGTGTGTATGTSTCTCTGTGTGTATGTCTCTGTGTGCGTGTATGTGTTTTTGCTGGTATGTAGATATAACAGATGGTTTGTAATGTTAGATTAAGACACAGCTGTTAAAATATTAGCATTCATTTTGCAGATAGGTTTTGTTTGCTATTCAGAATAATTTTTACAGTATTAATCCAACAGATTATGTTCTTTCTTCAGTTTGCATCATATTGTTTATGTACATAGTTGTATTGGATTGGTGTCATGCTCTGTTTCTTTCCAAGCCATATATACCAACCCCCTGACTTTTCCATTGTTAGAGAGGCATGACTGTATTACCTGAGTATTCCTTTTGATTTTCAATTTGGACAATAAATATTGGGCAGAGTCAAGAAAAGTTTCAATATGTAGCCAAACACATCTGTAAATTCATTTGGCACAACTGTTTTTGGTTTTTTATATAATAGTACATGACAAAGTAACAGTCCTGGTGGATATTGCAAGATCATTCCCTGAAGTATTTAGGTTAGATTCTTTATGGGCTTTCATAGGAGCAAAATTAAGTCATTTAACCTATGCCYAAGGAGATGTTGATCCTAATGTAACCAGGAAAGACATGAGAGTTTTTTGAGTGATAACTCCTGCTTTGAGAACACTGTCTGATGTTCAAAGCTCAAACAGTAAATTTATTTATTATGATGACTGAATCTGCCATTGAATTCTCATATATGAAACCAGGTGTTTTGGCTAGTAAGAGAATTTTGTGAGAGAATTTTGACAGCAGACTGGCTGCCAAGGGAGTAGCAAATAGAGCTTCCTGAATTAATTTAGTGTGTTTTTTCTCTTGCAGCCTTCTGTCTGCAAAAGGTTATTATGCTCCTGGGTTTTAACAGCATCAACGCCTGTTCTCTGCCATAGCACGAAGTCTTTGCCTTCTGTGTTGTGGAGCTAATGCTATAAAACTSAAAGGTTTGCCTTAAACATATCCTTGTAATGTTTTCTGGGTCTGATTGGGTCCAGGGCAGTTGAACTCTATTTTAGCTGGTTATGAACACACCAGATATCCTGAGCACCACAGCTTAGGGTTCAATGTTAACCAGCTGTAAGGTCAGCTTAGCTGTGCGCCGTTCTTCGTCCTCCAGTAACATGTCCCTTTTGCACCACTTGCACTGGCACCAGAGTTTGCCCAAACCTATTGTAAGGTCRTTAAGGAGCTAAACCAGTAAAAAACTAAGCTTAGATAAAAGTGAATTGATCAACCTAGGTGTATAATACAGGAAAGAGATTTAGATGCTAACACTTAAAGGTCTCAGCATTCAGGATCTTATCCTGACTTTTTACACTACTAATGGTCCAAATACAGCATGCGTGGCTTTGAGGTTAGTTTCATGGACAGTTTAAATCAATCTTAAACCCAAGTCAGTGCGAAGGAGGCTGGTGGCAGGGGAGGGGGCAGGGATCGATACACTTAAGCCCATTGTGAAACTGCACCCTGAAGTACATTAGATGACAACTGTAATTTGTCCTCATTTCATAGCCATATAGGAGGATGATGATGACAACTGTACAGTTCACATTTACTTTTAAGGGAGTCAGCATACTGTGGATTCCCTTGGTTAGTCTGTCAAGAAGCACTTTGGTTTGAATGTCAGAATTCAGAAGACAGAAGTCTTCTTCCATCCTCATCCCAGTGGAAAACATGCAGCTTCACGTAGTCTGCACTGGCTTGTAATATTAAGCTCTCTTAGATATTCTGCTACGTCAGCTGTGTAAAAAACCCACAGTTAGCAAAGTCACACATGAAATAGTAGAAGTCATTAAGCCTTTGAGAAATAAAAGTCAATTCTCTTCAATGGGAGTATTCAGTGTTGCTTTCATTGTATTTTAGAAATCCAACTTGTCTAATTTTATTCTGCAGGGTATTAAAGTTGTTTATTATGTGGCAGACGCTGTCATTCTGTGTGTTGATGGCAGTAAAAATGAAAAGGTGAAGCGAATCTGATTGGTGATTTTGAATCTCGGCTATGTCCTTATCTGTATTTTCCCTCATGTTTCCGATTTTTAGAAATTCCATTTTTATGAGCTCTGAAGAACTTGGTGTGTCTACCGACTCCATTGTCTGCTCTCAAGTTAGTGTCAAGCCTTCTAACAAATCTTCATACCAAATGTTTTTCCTCCTTCACTCAGCAAGATAAATTTTTGAGCACCGTGCCAACAGTGAATTGTTTATACTCTGCGCTCCTGTTATTCTTCAAGGAGACAGACCTCCCTTGAGTTGGCAGACATAGTCCATGAGCCCCTGACATGCAGATCAGTCTGCAGTGGCAGAGTTGAGGGAAGGAAAAGGTTATTACCTCTAACGCTCCACTTTTTGTAATGGGTATCTTTCTCCTTCCCACAGTGACAACAGCACTAGAGCATTTTTTTGGCAGGCATCAAAGCAGTGATTACGCTCAAGTTTGTACGTGGAAGGTTGTCTTTGCAACTGCAGGAGATAGAAATGTGTCATTTAAATGAAAAATGTTATTTTGTCAAGACTTACAGCTCCTGCCCAATAGTCTCTTGCTTGTCCAGGCAAGTGTGCTTTATAGCGTCTTAACTTAATAGTATCTAAAATACGGTCCAGAGGACTATATATTTATTTCTCTGTGATACTTTGGAATTCTCCCAAGCCCATCACAGCAGGCATATGGAGAGGGAGGAGGAAGTCCAAGYAGTCTCAGCTGTCTTATAAAAACTAACACTTCTTGCAAATGGAAATTGTTACCAGGACCACCCATCTGCATTCATCAGTTCCTAAAACTTAAAGATCACATTTAGGAAAAGTGCAAATTGACAGATGGATGCCATCTTTTCAGTGTCTTCCAAAGGAACTTCAGAATTTAAAATGGGGCAGGAGACCTCTTTAAAGAACAAGAGCAGATGGCTCTGCTTTTTAGTCATATAGACAGAGATTAATGTCATTTGCTGTCTTTTAACCGCTTTCATCTCTATCCTACTTTTTTTCCCTGCAGTTGAGAAATTAACCTCAGCTGTCTGTTTACAGACCAGAAAGCTTAGGATGGTTTGCATGATTGCTGCCCTTTCACAAGTAAGGCAGGTAAAATAATTGGTCTTAGGTTTTAAAGTGAGTAACAGGGTGATTGTCTGGTTCAATCTATAGCATGAGAAAAATACAATTTAAAACCCTACTAATTACTTGACATTTTTATTGTTGGAATGACTTAATAGCCATTTAAATGCGGACATATATTTTTAGTACTGAGGTAAAACAATCCGAAATTTTTAACTTCCCAGTCCCTAAAGTAGTACAGTGTCAATCTAATCCTCATTGCAACCATAATTTTTCCAGCTAACATCAAATTATGAGACATGGGATATCGGAAGGCAGTGGGTTACGTGGTTCATAAGGGTTCATACAGACAATGTGAGAATAGCTTTTTTCCCTGCTGAAGAGGACAGCTTAACAGGTGGCCAGAATTGTGACCCCATTTGGCTTTTCATACGTGCGTCACTGTGCAAAGCTAAAAATAATTACCAAAAAAAAAAAGTATACCTAAGTTTCTCCAGACAAGGAAGTTAATGGTGAGGTAAGCTTTGAATGTACATTATGCTAAGTGTTCTACACTAAATTTGTCTTGGCACTGTGTATTAAAAGCAGGCTTGGGCAAATTAGCTTATTGCCTTTTGAAAACAGAATAAAGTGTCTGTGCAATAAAGCTGCACTTCCATAGTCACATTAAGTTGAGCAAGGGTGGATTGGTTCCAAAAGAAATGGACTTACTCTTACACACCTGATGTGTATTTCTGGCCCTTTCTGCAACCATTACTTACGTGGCCATGTGGCACTATCTAGCTCAAGGCCAAACTGAGTGGAAAAAAGTAGCTTTCTGTTAAATCTGGCAATGGTTTTTTGAAGTTGTTAGTGCCCCAGATCACTGCTCTTTGCAAATCACCAGCTCTGCTTGCCTGTGTGAGCACTCCCTAACCTTCTTCAGGAAACACCAGCTAGGTTAAGGCAGGACTCTCAAGTACAGCCTCATTTGAAGTTAACATCAGCAGTTTAAGTACTACAGCAGTTCAGCTCAGGATGTTAACTCACAGCAAATATTTTCAGGTTAAGTTTGTGTACCAGCATGACTGTGGGCTATAGGCTCCAGCAAACCTAGCAGGATTGAGAGGAGCGTGCAGGTCAGAGCCATTGGAGAACAAATTTCCACTGTCTCAAGACAACCAATTCTGCTTGTAACAGTCTTTAGAGAGCATTCACATGAACTGTCAGAGCTGCGAGAGCGGGTCAGTCGGAGAAGACGTGTAGTTATCAAAAGCAGGAGGCAGTAACACGTTCGGTGTAACTAGCAGTTGTCTGAAGAGTTAAATCTAGCTGCAGCTTCTGCGATTCTCCTCGGGAGGTAGCCTGGAAAGCATTATTGCCTGTGGACTTTGAGATACAATTCAAGATTTTTTCCTAATGAATAGCAAGCTAAATTCAAATGTAGGGCAACACAGGAGAGAAAGAGCAGATCATGTGGCTGCCCTGAGATAGGATATGCCCTGAGGCTGTTGCTTCCACCAGAGAATTGCAACAGTAATGGATAGTCATAGCATCACTCTCTTCCCATGAGCCTGAGGGAAGAAAATTTCCCTCCTTCCATCTATGAGTTTATGAGAATGCTTCCTGTTCAGTTTTCTGTTAGAAGAAAGGAATATGTAAACAAACAGAATAGTGAAAGATTACCAAAATCGTTTTGTTTAAATCTTGCAATAATGTCACTTCCACAAATAACAGCCAGCTAAATGGCTATGGCTGTGTAAAATAAAAGGTAGATTTTGGTTTATTATCTCTCAGTAATATGAGAAGTCTGAAACTGTAACGCAGTTCCACAGTATATTTATAGTTAAAATTACTGCTCTTGTTTTATAACCAAAAGTGAGAATTTGTTTAAAAAATTAGTTGGGGGGAAAAATCTAGACATATCATTCCGTCTCTCCTTTGTCTTTCATCCCCTCCTGAAAATAAAAACAAAAGAAAACCAAAGGCAAGCAGGAAATTTCTACTCTCTGTTAGAGCATGGCCATTACAACATTTTCAGCAGATAGGAATTGTAGGGAGGGAAGGAGCTGGGGTCACGCTGCTGGGAATCGGGAAATTTCTTAAAGCAACTTTGCTACCAAAAAGTTCTGGGGAAGAGGGAAAGAAGAGATGGGTAAGGTTGTACTGCAAGTTGGACTGCTCTGAGGAAAGCAGTGATGCATGATTGTGGCATGTTATTTGATACACAACACCTGCATGGCAAAGCAAAGGAGGGATGAGTGTTCTGACTCAGCCTGGAAAAAGTTGAGTTCATGATGCTGCTGTTATCACTGGGCTTGAAGGAATTTGCATGCTCATAAAGATTATTCTCAGAGGTAGAAGGACCAGTGGGTGTACAACTGTAGAACTATTGTACAGTTATGTGATCTGGCGTATTTTAAATACTTAAGTACCTTCAGGAGTGAGTAAGTCTTTATCTCTTCTTAAACATTTATCTCTTCCCTTTGTTGGATTTCCCAGGACTTGGCCTGAATTATTGAAATCAGTTTGGCTATCACGTCTTTTCTTGTCCTTGTCCTCTTCCTTTTTCCTCTGTATGTTGAGTTGTTCAACAGGCATTCTTCAGAAGCAAGTCCCATTTAAACAGAGAGCCTTTTGTTAGGCACCAAAGTGGAACAGGGCTAAATGTCATAACTTGCACTGCATCCTTGGGCAAGAGCATAAAAAAAGTCTCTTAATCTCCCTGGCTTTATTTTTAATAGTGAACAACATAATCAGCAGGTGGAAGTGACTTTTCATCTTAGGAGCTGCAACGGGGTAAGGTAATTTTAGAGATAGGGTGCTTACAGCCTGAGCTGCTTACAGGCACAAATGCTGCTGTTACTGGTTGAAAGCAAGTAAGTCTCTTTTTCTGCATTACGAGGAGTGGTTGCAGGGTTTTTTCTTCTTCTGTTGTCTAGCTTAGCCTCTTCATGATTTTAAAATAAACTGATTTGATATAATTCATAAGAGAGTTTTTGTCTGCCTGCAGTTGCTATTTTGAGAGACAGAATGGTGTGAGAGAGGCCTGGAGTTGCTGAGAAACAGAACAACCAGCACTAGGGGAACAGTCCTATTAAATTACCCCTACTTAAGTGTATTTCTTCAGTGTTGTTAGGGTTGAGTATATCTGTACTGTGTTTTGAGGAGTATGCCGAGGCCATGCTCAAAACCAGACTTGTTTTCTGCAGCTCTAAGGAACCCTAAGTGCAGCTAACGTGCCCTCTGGGGGACTTTGTCAAGGAAGATTCAGTTACACTAGTGTTACTTCAGATGTTTCAGCGTCTTCAACCCAGCCTCCAGCTGCCATGCCAGAAGGGAGTGGGTCTCTGTACAGACCTGCGTCATATCTGTCAGGCCCAAGAGAGGACAGATGTTGTGCCTGACCGTCCAGGCCCATGTAGATGTCTTGGAAAATAAATGGCATCTTAGCTAGCAGGAGAAGCCGGTGTTTAGGCAGCTGTCTCACATCCTGCATGTTTGAGCACCCTGTAACTTAGCCCTTGGGCTGCTGAAGGGGACAGCCGGGGAACGCGCTGCTCTTGCTTAGAGTGTTCTTTCAGACCCTGGAGCCATTGCCAAAGAGCACCATCTGCATCCCCATTTTTGGACGTTTCCTGTCTCAGTTCCAATATTCCCTTGGACACCATTGCCCAGTGTCCTTTGGAGTTGGCTGAAAGCCATTACAACAGCCACCTGCCCGTAGTAGGATCAACAGGATACAAGGAAATACTGGTACCTTTCTGTTCCCTTGAACTTGCTTTACTACTTATCCTTTGCCTTGCAAGAGCCATGATCTGGAGCTCTGTTTGCACAGTTTTCTTACGTGCACACCTTGAGATAGTCTGGAATATTCCTAAATGGTACAGCTTTCTGCAAATGAACCAAAACCAAACAGATCTTTTAATGAAGGTGAAGTAGCAGGAAAAGAGAAATTTCTGAAACATCTTTCCTTAATGGAAGGCATATCAGAGGAGAGTAGTAGAGCATTTGTCAGGAGAATTTGAAATTTAGGTATGGGTACATGCAAAACTGCAGTGGCAGGAGGCAAGACCTTGGGGGGGTGCAGGCATTAAGCCAGTAGCTCTTTTTCATAAAAATATAACTTCATTTTCCTATTTCCAAGGTTCTTTGAAAAGAAGGAAAGTTAAACACTTCCCAAAATAAAAGTGGAGTTTTCCTTTTATTTTCCCTTTCCATCAAATAAAGGAAGACTATTATCTTAAGCTTTTCCAGTCATGTCAGGTGTCATTTCTACCTAGAATCAATTTCTTGGATCCTTGTTGTCAAACAGTAGCTTTAACTGTGTTATARGCAATAACTATTTAAAAATAAAAACATATATGCATCTGAAGTGAATGTCCAGCCAAATAGAAAGTGTTCCTTGAGTAACAATGAGTTTGTAAATGTAAATACTTTCCAACTGTTGCTTCCTTTTTCCTTGTCAATAGCTCTGAAGCCTTATACTGCTGTTCATACAAGCTATTGCCTAATTGCATGGCTCTCTTGTCATGTGACAACATTTTCAGAAATGCGTAGCACTGCAGAGAATTTAATCAGCTTGATAAATAATAATTATGTTAAAAAAAAATCAGTAAAATCACAGCATGATTGTGTCTTGTATTCCAAAAATTAACCTTTTGGAGAGCGAAGGAGGAGTATAGGAAGAATTGGAAGAGTGGAGGTGGTAAGGAAGAACTGAAATGTGAAACTTTTCCTCATCGTTTCTAGTAGTTGTCATTTATATTGCCACAGAAGATGACCTATTTTTTGTTGTTGGGTCTGTTTTGTTCTATAGTTTGGAAAAAGAAAACGTTGAATTGGTTTAAAATACTTCTCAGGAAATTGCTGTTTGAAAATGTAATCTTTCTACAGCCTACTCTTCAGCTTCAGTTATAATAAGATTTAGGTTTTATATATATATCTATATAGCAGGTTCATTTGTGCTTCTGCTATTGCACCACAAATTCTGAAGATTAGACTTCTTGCTCTATAATCCTGCTAGGCTGTGAAGAAGAGGAAACTCTGGTGTCAAGATAATGGACTTTTTATAAAAATCTATCTAGAACAGAGCTCATGTTAGCATTGCCATTGATCAAGCAACTGTCACCTTTTCCTGTCAAGCTATGATTTGAAATATAAGTCAAGGAAAAGAAGTGGCTTACTAGAATGTCACTGCTGTTTCTCCAGTCTGGAGGTAGCAGAGTAATTCAACATTCACATTCTGTTTTGTTTTATTCTAGAGTTGTAAGTCCTAATGTATTTTGATATTCTGTAGTTCCAGTCCTAAGAGAATATAATTGATCTTATATTAATATCCAAAGATATGGTGAGGCTTTGTGTAGTGGTAGGTGCCACACAAACTCAGAATAAGATATTGATTGACTCGTGGAGAGTTTTAAAGACAAGCCATAACAAGCAAGAGCAAAATGAACCCATGCCGGATAGTGAGAAGATAACATGGATTATCAATGTGCACCAGTTTTTATTAAGACATAAATCCCTGTCCTACTTTTTTTCCTTCTTTTTCATCTTCAGAAATACTTGAGAACAGCTGTATATTGGCTAATCGTGATAGATTTTCTCTCGGTGCTTCCAAGGAGTGTTGCTATCACCATTACTTAAACCTGTTATAAGGCAACACGGTAGCACAAGACACCAGTTATTTTTTCTGACTAATTTTTTTCAGGCTTTGATTTCACAGTGCTTTCTGATGGTTAGTCAAGAAATGACATACTTAATGTGACTTCACTGTGGTTACAGCCCTGTTCTGGAAGCTAGAAAGTTCTATGTCTGTATGAGAATTTATACAGCAATGATAGCATGCACGTTGGGACTGTTTTCTGTCCACAGATATACTCTGATGATAGAACTGAGATTTTGACAGATGGGTTCTCTTCAGTTGGACAAGATGCTGTGGGAAGAATGCAATTGAAAATGTCCTGTGTTTGCATTTTGTAGAAGGATATGAAGAACACTGCCCTGCTGAAGAAATTCAAGAAATAGAGGAGATTATTTACAAATATTATGTTGTGATCTGAAAATAATATTTGAAAGATCACAGTATGCTATATTTCTACACTGTCAAGGAATCTTGCATTATCTAACATTCCTCAGATTGTAATCTCATCAACCGAATGCAAATTTTTAATATTATCCTACTAAATAAGCAGCTAGCAATTAATGATGTGTCTGTCAGCTACACAAGCACTAAAAGGAATCAAGTTTATATGACTGTTACTGGAGAGTGTGAAGCTAAGCCTGAATCCTCAAAGGTGCTTAGCTGTCTAATTCCCATTGATTTTAATGCAAATCGAGTACATAAATGTCCCTCGTGAATCTTTGTCATTGTCCCCAGGCTTCTTGATTGCCTGTCTTCCTAAAATACATAAGTGCTTTATTATGATGATCACTTCTTCCAACAGACAAAGTTCAGAAAAAGAAGGTCGTGGTTATGGTTGTGAAAGCCCTAACGTCTCATGAGACAATTATAGCTTACTGCTGAAGTGTTCTACAAAACTGCTGCTTGTAACTGTTTAATTCTCCTTTTTCTTTTCTAGCCGTTTCATCCAATGGTGAATTTGGAATGCTCCAGAGATTTTCGACCGTTTCTGTGTGCCCTCTATGCTCCTGTGTGCATGGAGTACGGCCGTGTCACTCTCCCTTGTCGCAGACTCTGTCAAAGAGCATACAGCGAGTGCTCCAAACTTATGGAGATGTTTGGGGTCTCTTGGCCTGAGGATATGGAGTGCACCAGGTGAGCAAATCTGTTTTTTTCAGAATCCCAGGATAAAATTTTAGTATGATCTAGCATGTTTTATGATCTGAAAGAGATGTTTTAAATGTGTTCCATTGCAAGTGCCCTTATTTTCCCTTCCATTTGTATAACAGCCTGTTTCCTGGCATGGAAACTGAGTTCATATTTCTATCATCTGCCCAAGAGATAAGTTGAAAATTTCTGTGGGCAAGTACTGTAAACTGCACATTCGTATTCTTAAATGAATGAATATACCTGTCTATTTTTCTTCTTCTTTGTCATTTATGCCGACCTGGTTTTGTCTGCTATACCGAAGTTTAATAGGTGATACTGCTATAAATTTATCTGAGAGTTAGGCAAAATTACATACACTAGAGATTAATAGTCTCTTTTTCTGAAGGGGGAGCTGGCTGTTTTTGATGAGTGTATAAAATCTCAAAGCTCTGTTTTCAGAGCATCTACCTCTTGTTGAGCTTGTGTGCAAACAGATGTTTTCAGCTTTACATTATACAAATAACTTTATAGAAAAGTATTTGATGATGTTCCAATCTATTTGAAACAGAATACACATTAAATTGAAAATAATATCTTTATGCCTTATTTTTTTTACAAGTGACTCCAACAGCCAATAAAATGCAGGAGCATAAACAGAAAGAAATAGTCTCCCTTACAGTTGGATTGGAGAGAATGAAAAACAATTAAAACTTCTTTTAGCAAAAGAATAAGTCAGAGGATGCTTCTAGGTCCTGATAAACTGGATCAAAGATCGCTCTAACTCCATACTCCGAACAGATGCCTGGGCCCTTTAGGTCCTCCCATCTCCTCGGTAAGGCCCAGGTAGTGAAATTTCAAAACCAGAGCTAAAACTACTGAAACTTTGCTGGTGCTGTGTTAGTGCCATTGTGCCAGAACATGAACTGTGGCAGAGGAACAGGCATACTTAGCTTATGCTGCGCTTGCTGAGGCGGTAACATCTAGCAGAGGGAAGAATCGGACAGCTATGCATGGAATCCTTCCAATCTCTCCTTCAAAACTTCAGACTGCATCTCCAGCAGTCCTTAGCCTCCAGTCAGAACTTTACATAATTACAGAAATATCTTCATCATAATTTCAATTTATTAATGCTAGTAGCAGCGCTAGGTTGGATTTTTGGTCTAACTAGCTCACCGTCCTGTCTGATAGCAGCTGGTACAGTTGCTTAGGGAAAGGTTTTAAAATGTTCTATAAAATCATGCTTCCTTGGGCACATAGTCTCAGTTTACAGTAAGCCTATATTTATAGACTTCCTGAGATGGATTTTGTATCTTCACCTTTATGCTTAAAGCCCCAACGGGCCCCTTGTCCATTTATTTCTCTGGTTTATTTTTAAATGTATTTTGTAGTTTCAACATCCACTGCATTCTGGGACAATGAGTTCTAGAGTTTGTTTAAACATAGTGTAGTATTTCATGGATTACCCATTATTTGGATTGTCTTTGTTTTCGTTCCAGTTAGTGTGTCTAAAGTCAGACATATAAATAAGTTTACTAGTCTTTGCGAAGTATGTGTATATTTCTTGTAAATAATTGTTTTCTTACTTTTTAGATTCCCAGATTGTGATGAGCCATATCCTCGTCTTGTTGACCTCAATTTAGCTGGGGAGCCCACAGAAGAGGCCCCAATGGCAGTACAGAGGGATTATGGTTTTTGGTGTCCTCGGGAGTTGAAAATAGACCCTGATCTGGGTTACTCTTTCCTGAGCGTACGGGACTGTTCCCCTCCTTGCCCAAATATGTACTTTCGGCGTGAAGAGCTCTCCTTTGCTCGCTACTTCATCGGAGTGATCTCCATCGTCTGCCTTTCTGCTACCTTGTTTACTTTTTTAACTTTTCTGATTGATGTCACAAGATTTCGCTATCCAGAAAGACCGATAATATTTTATGCTGTCTGTTACATGATGGTGTCATTAATTTTCTTCATTGGCTTTCTGCTTGAAGACCGAGTAGCGTGTAACGCATCTAGCCCTGCCCAGTACAAGGCTTCCACAGTGACACAGGGCTCTCACAACAAAGCTTGCACCATGCTTTTCATGGTGCTCTATTTCTTTACCATGGCTGGCAGTGTTTGGTGGGTCATTCTTACCATCACGTGGTTCTTGGCAGCTGTGCCAAAATGGGGCAGTGAAGCAATCGAGAAGAAAGCATTGCTCTTCCACGCCAGTGCCTGGGGCATTCCAGGAACTCTAACCATCATCCTCTTAGCAATGAATAAAATTGAAGGTGACAATATTAGCGGCGTATGTTTTGTTGGCCTCTATGATGTGGATGCATTAAGATACTTTGTACTTGCACCTCTCTGCCTGTATGTTGTTGTTGGAGTTTCCCTTCTGCTAGCTGGCATTATCTCTCTCAATCGGGTTCGCATTGAAATCCCATTAGAAAAAGAGAACCAGGACAAACTAGTGAAGTTCATGATCCGGATTGGCGTGTTCAGTGTTCTGTACCTCGTGCCACTGTTGGTTGTAATTGGCTGCTATTTCTATGAGCAGGCTTATCGAGGTGTGTGGGAGACGACGTGGATTCAAGAACGCTGCAGAGAATATCACATCCCATGTCCCTATCAGGTGAGGAAACCAATATGACGTATTCAGGAGTGCAGAAAATGGATAATGAGGGGATATGTTAAGACTTACTTGTCATCCCTAACTGAAAGTGCTGCTATTCCTACAAGGGAAGGTTCTTGCCATACTCAAATTATTTGGATAGTGCATTAGGCCTTCTGGAAGACTAGGCATTATTGGAAAATTGAAGGCTTGCATCAGCTGCTTGGTGTTTTTTTGTGGAGGTTCTGGGCTGTGTGGGACCTATACAGGGTATAAAGATGCTATTTTAAACCAGCTTCAAGAACAGGACTTAATGAGTTTATTTTTGGTCATTAAAGACATGTTAGAAGTTTTGCTCTGAAGGAATTTTGGCATTTAAACTGAGTTGTCATCAGCCTGATTACTGCTTTTTCTAGTTTTTGTTGTCCATCTGTAACAGTTTTGTTGCTTTAATTAGCCTAGAAGTTTTGTGCTCATTTTAGAGCAGTCCATGCATGTGTCAGAAATGTCTATATAAAACCTTACTTCAAGTGTCTTCTGAAGAAAACCAGAGCTTACAGCTCATCAGTTTTGTTTTTTCAAGAAAATTACACTTACCTGCTCAATTTGTTTGATTGAGTTATCACAGCAACAGAAGCCTCTAAGAGCACTAGATATCAAACTGTCCACTGTTTACTTCAGTATTATTCTGGTGCAGTTGCAAAGAAAGTATTGTAAGTATTAATTACTTGAAGCCTACTTTCCTTTTTGAGCCAAAGTGGCAAATTGTTTTTGGAATGATATTGCATAGATATTTTCTGCAACTTATTTGAAAGCAACTTTATTTCAAGAAGCTTGTACAGCAAGCATCTATTATATAGCTGCATGCACAGAGGTATAAAAAAAAGTTAGTATTTTGGCTCTAAAGCAGTTAAACCACCAGCTGGATCATCAAAGCTCACATTTTAATGCAATAAAATATCACTTAAAGGTTTGGCTTAGTCTATATAGCTTGATAATAATCCTTTTATTACCTTTTAACCCTTTTTATTGTTTTCTCTGTTAGATTTTATTAGGGTGTGACTCTTCCCTCCCATCCAATGTGTGAGCATTTTTATGGCAGGAAATATCTGTCGGTGGGTGTGCTCAGTTTCATTCGCTTGATTGAGTCTTCGCTGCTGCGGGTTTTAATATGTTAAACTGACTGATGCTGAAAAAGAGGGAAAAAGAGGGACATGTGGTTTTCTCTCCGTTAATTTCAAATACCTACATATGCCAATCTAAAATTTGTGTAAGGATCTATAAAATTAAAAGAATATTGCTTTCTCAGAATGTTGAACAAAAACTATTTTAAACCTTGAAACTTCTAATGTCTAAGGGCTAAAATCCTGGCTAGTGGAATAATGAAAACGTGGTAAAATGCTATTCAAATCTCTAGAAAACCGTTAACATACTGGCTCAGTGGGAGTCAAAAGAACAATAATGGTTTCATTCACATCAAATTGGGTTGAAGGACCCGTAGACCCTAGGGAGTATTAGAAGGGTTTTTCTTCTAACCCATCCAATTTTTTTTCTTGAACTAAACATGCTTCCCTAATTAAACTATCCAGATTCATAATTGAAACAGATTTCCGAAGCTGTGGGGAAAAATAATTTTATCCTTAGATCATGCTAGTAAAATTTATTATTAAATTAGGGGGAAATTTAGAGCTTTGTGGAGAGTATCACTTACTTGCAAAATAAGACCATATTTTTTCTAAGCCTTGATGTTATTTAACTTAACTTCCAATATTTGAATATCAGTGTCTGAGATTAGACTATCCTAAATTGAGAGCTGTAGTTGATTCCACAGTGGACATAGGTTTTATGTGCAAAACTTGCACAGCGTTGTGGTAGTTGGAATTTGCTGCTTGCATAGGCACACTTTTTCCAACACCAGCAAATCTGAGGTTAAAAATTCATTAGTCCGTTCAACCGTTACATCATCTTTGCCATCAGAGGATGATGCCACAGTAACTCATTCTGGAAAATTGCTAATTGGGGAGTTCGAGTATGCAGCTGCTACAGGCATGCCTCCCTGCCTCCCTCCTGTGTGAATGCTTCATGCAGGAGGTACTGCGGGGTTAATAATTTGCTGCAGATTCTCCTGGCTGCTGCTAAACCGAAGAGGGCCTCGGCAGCTGATGTTCAAATGAAAAATAGACATCATGTTTCTTTGACTACCTAAAGGGCTAAATACTCCCAAAAAGGAGGAAGCAACAAGATACCTTTATGCTTCAATCTTGATTTCTGGCTACCTGGATGTTTCCTGGGTTGACCTGGCTACCATGTTATTATGGTTATTTGTCAGATCTGGGAGGCATCTCTTGCTTTCCTTGTGAAATAAAAACTTTTTTGCCACAAAGACAGGAAATCAATATCCCAGTATTCCCTCTCTTTGAGGAGTAAGTGCAGGGCAAAAAGGAGCTCATGTTACCTTACCTTGCCCTCAGTGTCCTTGGCGCTCCATATTTCTGGGAGAGACTAGGAAGGAGAGGAAGGGTTTGTAACAGCTGGCAGCAGCTCTCTCCCCAGGAGCACATCCCGGTCTTCAGTTTTCTGTAGCTTCATGGGCTGCTGCAGTTCAGACAGTAGCTTTAATCTGTTGCCTGGGCAGCAACAGCAGGTAAAAGAGGCAGCACTCGCCCCTCTCGTACCGTGGCTGTGAGGGCTCAGATGAGCTCTGAGATGAGACATCAAAAGTCAAGTGGAGTGAATATTGTTTCCTTGAGTCTCCTTTAACAAGGAAAAAACAACCACTACATTGAGAGGTGAGGTTTATTTACAGTATATACAGTATATCTAAGATGATTAAGAAATTTAGTTGCACTTTCCCCACTATAGGGGAAATGCATTGTTTTTGTGGATGTCAACTTAAACATGCAACTCAGGGAATTGCGTTTTGTATCAGCCTGGACAAATCTCTTAATTTAGTTAAAAATATAAAGTTTGCTATGTTAGAGTGTCCTTCTTTCAATATGAATAATGGCAAATTGACTAAGGTGTTACCACAAATAATTATTTTTATTGTTTCTGATGCTAGGACTTCATATCAATCGCAGTGATGTAATCTTTCCAGTCAGTATTACTCCTCTGTGAAATACCTGCTCACAGCGGCCTAAAAATGTCTTAACCCATCCACCTCCATCTTCACCAAGGTTGGGACATTTTTCTTTTTCTGGAGGGGGGAACGGTGCCTTTGTAATCTACTTTCAGCACAGTAATGTTCAAATGAGGAGATGAATTTTATGTTGGTATCCCACTTTTCACTCATTGCCTTAAAAAATGAATTCATGCTTGGCCTCAGAAAATTGATTAATGTTTTTGTGCAAGAGGAGTTCATGCAGTGGAAAATGAAATTAATTTTCACTAGCTATGGAACCTGGTACCCCCATCATAAACATAGCATTTTAACTGGGCTGTGTGCATTACGTGTTCTTCAGGTCAGACTTTTATCTCATATATAATCTTTTTTGTGAGAGTATAGTGCAATTTTACATCAAGGTAAAATGCAGAAATGAAGGGAAAAAAGCAGGGAAGCGTGACACAATCCGATCATAAAATAATCACATCTAGTCATCTCTTTTGCTATGGTTGAAAATACATGCTTTGCTCCTCCTCCTTCTGCTTCTATTTGTAACAGTGGTGGTTCTACCAATATCCTATCGTCATTCAGAGGGCAGAGCCTTGGAACAGAGAGTTGAATTTTTGTAACGTTGGGCTCAAGGAGGCACATTTGGGGAAATAAGATTCTGCATGCTCCTATTGCTGTTCAGTGTGACTGTCATCATCATCATCACCTCTCAAATAATTTTACCATTCTTAACAAGTTCTTGGTACTGGCTTGGCTTTTTAGTCTGCAGTCCTGACCCAATGGTTAGCTTTCAGAGTTTGTCTCTTTCCTCCCTTACTTTGCAATTTCTACCTTGCATGTTGATGGAGCATGTCATGCTATGGGAACTAATTCAGATGAAGTGGTGGGCTGCGATAAAATTTTGGCCAGTCACTTTCATAGAATCATAGAATCATTAAGGTTGGAAAAGACCTCTAAGATCATCGAGTCCAACYGTCAACCCAACACCACCATGCCCGCTAAACCATGTCCCTAAGCGCCTCATCTACACGTCTTTTAAATACTTCCAGTTTAAATACTTTACAGAAGCACAGAATCGCTCAGGTTGAAGGGACCTCTGGAAATCATCTAGTCCAACCCCCCTGCTCAAGCAGGGTCAGCCCAGGACCGTGTCCAGTCGGGTTTTGAATTCCTGTTGCCATAAAAGCTGTAAGTTCCTTTCTATCAGACATCTAACCTCAGATATATCTGATGTAAGGTAAAAAGTAGGGTAAAAGGGAAAAAAAAAGTTTGAAGTACATTTAGCTGCTGTTACATATTCTTGTCCTCCAGGCACCACAGTGTTTTGTTCTTTACAAGGAGAGTGTCAGAGTTTTGTTCCTCTTGGGAATTACAAAGGCAATCAAACTGGGACACAGTGACCTGCCCCAATCTATGAAAATATGTCTCAAAACTGGGATGAATTTGGCTACAAAGTGAAATAGATACTCAGCAAAGTCTGTCTCCAAAGCGGGTGGTAATGTACATTTCTCTTCTGAAAAGTAGTTCAAATGGTCAATACAGCTTTTCAAGCCCAGAGAAAACGAAAGGGCTGCATCAAGCCGGAAACATTCAAAGGTGGAAGAAAGTGGTAATTGTCGTCTTCCCAAGATAAGGAAATGTGTCTGCTTTCTTGGGATGGCAGAGTATGGTGTTAAAAGCTTTTACCTCTTTTTTTAGTCTCATAATTGAACTGTGTAAGGTAGTTTAGGCCTGGAAAGGTTTATTGGGCTGAACCACAAAATCAGATTTCCTGCAAAGTGAAGAAGGTCCTGAGTTAAGATTCATTTCTCTTAAATCCAAACGTAAACAGACTCTCCACAGTTTTCACGAATGCTTCAGGGCTAGGCTAGGCACTGTGCTGATGGGTGAGACATCTAGTTTAGATATTAAAGAGAATAAAAAGAAAAATAAACTATTTCAAAGACATTTGCTACCCTAGTGGGAGTCCTTGAGAAATGAAACTAAGCAGTATGAATTATCTTTGCTTGTGATCTGATAGTCCTAATTTCCCTGCTCATGTGGCTTCACCGGCTTAAAAGACCTTAGTGCTAACTTGCTAAGAGTGAAGGTGGTGCTCCCCGCTTATCTTTTTGATATTATTTAGAGGAATGGAAGCAGATGTGGATAGCAGATTTGATTTCCTGTTGATGGGGAAGACTTGATAGCAGGGTGAGTTTAGAACAAATTGCAAACTCAGGTTTTGTGTTGGAAACTCTTTTTCTCTTTTATTTTTCATTGGGAACTTGGTTTTGTGCTGGATGCTGAATATCCATCGAGTCTTGCTCAGTCATTGTTGTAATGTACTCCAGGTAGATTCCTAAGCCCCGAACCAAAAGTAAGAATAGTGATGAGTACATTTAGACACAGAAGGCATTGAAATGTATAGATGCAGCTATGGAGTCTGTTTACAGTCGACTTAACCAACGAATGGCACTGGGCCTGTGCGGTGTCTGCTTCCCTATATCATGTATTTCTTTAGCTTTGGGGCTTGACCTCATACAAACCAGTGGAATTTCAGAGAGAAAATAATGGGCATGTATTAGAATGAAAACAATGTGAAAATCAAAAACAGCTACTGAGAGCAGCATTCATTTATCTAATTTCAGATGTCTCCATCTGAGCCAGGCATCCTAGTCTCCTTTTCTAGCTGAAGCAGAGAAGTGGGCATTTTTATAGTGATTCATTGGACATTCAGATGAATCGTACCTTGACTTAATTTGTTGTCTGTTTGAAGGGGTCACATTTGCTCTTATTGGATATATTTATGTTAGTATTTTTGCTGCAAAATTCTGGGGAAGGTTTTTGGGAGGAAGGGGGAGAAGAGGTTGGGGGGTTTTTTGCAATGTCTCCCCTTCAAAATCAGGATATGCCTCAACACCCTTTAAGCATGCTTTCTATATCCTGACCAGTCTTGATTTGAATAACAGTCATTCCAGAAAAAAAACTTGGTAACATGTTTTTTGCTCATTTTCGAAGAAAGGACATAAATAAGCACCTAAGACAGATAGATAGATAGAAAGAATCAGTTTATATACAATTCATTAGTTCATACAACTACAATCATTAATTCATTAAGATCTTAAAACAGTCCTTGCTTGACCAGCAAAAGTATATACAATATCCACTGAAGTAAATAACGCCCGATTCGGTAATCAACGAGCGACCTTTTCCTGCCGGGAACTGGAGAGTCCTAGTTCTGCTAACAGTTCATAATTGCCTGGATACCACTTTCCACGTGCTCCTAATGGAAATCGTATAAATTTGATAGTAGTGGCATTGGTCAGTTCCTGAACTTGATCTCTAAGATGCTGATATTTCTTTACTTTTTCTGCCGCTGCGTCTGCCAAAGATGTTGGTTTGCTCTCATATCTAACTGTAATATCTACTACAAGGGCTTGATCTCCTTTAATGAATACCAAGTCCGGTTTAAATAATTCATTTTGTTCATCCTTCAGCAGCGGTTCTTGGAATACTACCCGCTCTTTCTTCTTTGCCTCATCAGTCAATAATTCACAAAGTTGGTTATGTCTTTTAATCCTAGCGTCCCGTACTGTGGGGCAGTATCTGATAATGTGCAGACAGGTCTCATTTTCCGCCTGACGATGCTGACACAATTTGATTTGAGTCTCTTGTCTGCCCCTTGCTAAAAATTCTCTTGTGGGGTAGACATCAGCTCTCAGCTGTAATGCTGTGAGGACCTTTCTGTGGGTAATATTCAATCCAGTTGTTACTGATTTTATCCTTCTCGAAGTTGGAAATTCCATGGCCCTGGGATAGCAGCTTGGTCCAATTAATAAATTCCTGTTTCCGCCAGTTACAGGGTCTTGGAAAGATAATTTTAGGAGCGGGTACTTCCCATTCCAAGACTGGTTCCTCCCTGCCTAATTCTTCTGATATCACCATAACCACCCTCGGGTCCCAAATAGATGGAATTTTGTCCTTCTCTCCTCCCGCTGCAATCCACAGCCTTTCAAATGTACCTGGAAGGACATAGGCTTGCATTTGGGAATCCCATGTGCAGATAATTTGCTTTGCTAAGCATTGTATAAGCATGCTTCAACTGCTGATGGAGAAGACTTTTTCTGCAAGAACAATAAGCACGACAACTATTTTTGCAAGTGTCATTTTAACCAACTGAGTTCTTGAAGCAGTTACTATGCCTATCTCTCTAAATCTTTTCTATTTTCCTTCTGATCTTCACTTTAAAAAATTAAAACCGCCTTGGTATTTTTAAAGACTTAACTATTAAGAGGGATGCTGTAAGATGGTATAATACCAAATGTCATTTCTATCGGCAACAAAAATAGACAGTCAATCCAGCCAATTTTTTTTCCTCGCCACTCTACCTATTTCACTCCAAGACGAGGTCCCAGTCTTGCTGTGTAATAATGTCAAATGGGTTTTTACTGAAGATGGGAGTTCTCACCCACTCACTTCTGTTCATTGCTGGTGTCGGATAGAGAAGAGAGGATTAATTGTGGTTGCCTAAGATACCAAAAGCGCAAATGGAAAGAATGTTTTGTTAATGGTACCTCTTGTCTGTCAATGGCAGTTATATGTATCTAGTACAGGCACAAAGAAAAACAAAGTACGAGCTTGCTAATATATTTCTGTTAATATTTAAATTATATCACAATACAGATTATTTTAATTCATTATTTGACAACTAACATTGGATAAATGGATTTTAATATTAGGATTAATCTCTGTCACCTCCTGATAATTTTGGCTCAAAAATTTGTCAGTTTTCTTGTTTCCCATTTTCACAAATGCACTTTTTGATCTAATCACAGCTAATTTTTTTTACTTTTAAGTTCTCAAGATCATTTTAGGTGTCTCAAAATTAACACTGTTGCGATAAAAATCTCTTCATTTCAGACTGGTTTGGATCACTAACAACTATAAATTGCTTTGTTTGTTATGCATCCTTTTTAAAGGTTGCCCACGTAACAGGGGTAGGGGTAACATTTTCAAGTGTGTTTCATTCCCACTTGGCACGGCTTTCTCCTTACTTTACTTTATTCCTGGTGCCCTGACCAAACTGAAAGTAGAGACTACGCGTAGCCGTCTTGCAGAACCGTTTCAACACAGGGAAGCTTTCTTATGAACAGGTGCCAACTGAAAAGCAACTCTGGTGGTAAAGTAATGGTAGGCTGAGAGCCAAGAGTATGAGAGTGTTTAGTCATCTGCTCTGCTGTTACTTCACTCTGCTGAATATTATATCTCGTAGTGCCTACTTTAAGTAAAATTGCGCAGAAGCAAAAGAGACGCTGAGACAAGCTGCTGTAAGTTCCAGCTCAGGTTTTGCAGCTACGTCTCTTCATTTCTCCCCCATCCCCCAAAAAGAGAAGAAAAAGGAAGAAAAAAGCCTTACTTTATAAATTGTATTTTTATTCAGTTTTTATAGTACTTTTCCCCCCCAAATTCTTGATAGACATTTGAATTTACTGTAGAGATTTTAAATTTTGTGATGGCAAAGTTGACTCGCATGCACTTAAGAAATGCTCTTGTAGCAGACTGTCTTTTCCCATGGCTGCATTATGGGTGAAGTGTAACCCCTGTTGACACGGGCTTTATTTTCATGCACAAGTGCTTTAGAACAATTGCACACGCGGACCGAAGAGAAGAAAAGATGGGGCTGGCAAACATCTTGCCGAAAACAGTGGCAAGAGTTGGGATGGAGTTTCCCCATTTTTATTGGCTGCAATATATGGCATTTTCCAGTTTTTGCCATTTTCTCCACTAATCAGAGGTGTTGCCACTATCTTTTTAAATACGAAATGTCTCAGCTGTTTTACCATCTGTGTTACAGTGGGTCTTCAGAAACATGCGGGGGAGCGCACTAAGCTGGATACAGAAAAGAGGCTTTGTCAAGAAATGTCTTAGCACCGTTTGTGCGTGGCACAGGCATAAAGAGAATATATTTAGAGATGTCTATAAATCTAGATTTCTCCTCCCCCCTCTTTTTCATTAGTTATTGTTTAGAATTCCTCTTAGAAGAGGTAATGGATTTGCTTAAATCTGCCCTAAGGAGTTGCTTCTTCTTGAATGTAATTATTCTGTCCTAAAAAAAAAAAGAGGTTGCGATAAAAACATATTTTCCATATTGCTGTGTACTCAGAAGAGACTGAGCAAATCTGAATTATGAGTTAGGCTTCTTTCAAAAACAAAAGTAATGTCAGCTCAGAACAACATTAATCACAGTATTACACTGTTTCCTAGCAGTGATTCAGTTAATTTCTCCTGGTTTAGAAGCTTAGGAAAAAGAATATATTCAAGGAAAAGAATATACTCAAGTTAATTTCTCAGAATTCTCCTTTTCAGCATTAGTAATATCAGTCCTGTCCTTATCCAGGACTTTGATAAATCCTACATAGGATGCACTGTATTCTCTTATCTCACCTTGGCATGTATGCAATTTCCCGTCAATTAACATATTGAGTGAAAGCAATCATTTCATTCACATGACTCATTTCTGGCTGTTTTTTTAATTGGATTGACTGAGCTAGAGACAAAGGGAAATGCTGATTTCTCAACCATTATCTTGATTTGTACTTGTACCCGGGTATGACTCCTCAAGGTCATCTTTTTCTTTTTTTTCCTTCTTTTTATTCAGTATTTTGCTGAGGGTGACTTGCCAAAGGAGGTCAGATCTTGCTATTTTTGAGTCCTCAGTTTCATTCCATTCTCTTTTTAATAAGCGTGCTTTATATCTAGAACAGCCTTTAATTCTGATTATTAAGGAAGCTCTCTTTTTCCACTGACTCTTTTAATTGCTATTAAAATGGCAACAAAAACTAAGTTAGGAGGTCTGATTTCTCTGGTTTTGAAGCACCAGTCACTCTTAACTGTCAGAATTGAATGTTGCAGTACATGTGTTAGGAAATCAGTCACCTAAAAAAAGATTTAACTTTTAATTTTAATAAATTAAAGGAAATTGCCTATAATTTGCATTTGAAAATTCTGAATAGCAATGCATTCATTAATGATTATGACTCTCTCACTGGGTTTCAGAGTTGCTTTGAGATGTTGGACAGTCACGTCAAAATAGCTGTAGACCAGCTTGCAAAGAGAAAATCTTTAATGGGGTGGTAACTGTAGATCTCTGCCAAAATCTCAGCGAATGCTGAACCTCGATGTTTGTAAAATATTCTGCATCCGAGTGAATTTCAGTAAGATGGCTTTTGTTGTGCTCTCTGTAGCRTTCCTTGGCTATTGAATGACTTGTCCTGTCAGCACAGAAACACAAGGTACAGTAAATTTCAGAGATACTGCACTTCTGTGCATTTATTCCTAGTGATTCCAGAGTATCATGATTATTTTCAACAATTTTTTAAAACTTCAGTCCTGGAAGGGTACTTACATTTGAATATCATTGGTCTCAGGACTAAGCAGCTCTGACAGTTATACTGCTGACAATAGATTTTCTTCTGAAAGCTTCAGCTTTTCAGGAAATTGTGATTGCAGTCACTGTATCTATAATGCCACGGGGCATAACGTGGGCAACTGACTCCCAAGGTGAGGTTTGCTTAGTGGTGTAACATAAAGCAGTTCAGAATACAGTCTGTAAATACACAAATATAGAAAGATGTTTACTCTCTCCATTAAAACAATTCATTTCTAGACCTGAAATCAGTGTTATTAAGTAAAGACTATACTTAAAAATAATAGATCTATTCTAATGATGGAATATTAGGAGATATATGAGCTAAGTTCACCTATAAGACTGGTCCAGATCTCTGAGGCGTGTTCTGTATGTGCCTTGATCTTGGTAAACGTCCACTTAGCTTAGACATGGCTGGGCTATATAGCATGAAAAGGTAACAAATATTTGCACATTTCAAGTTTGATTTTTCTTTTATATTATTCATATGAACAAACAGTGCTCCYCAGTGTCATCCTTCTATTAGTTATTTTTTCTTAACAGAGAATTATTCTGTTTCCTAGAAAAGTAAAAGCAGACAGAGAGTATAGTATCTCTTCCCAACATGTATGAAGGTTTGCTTTCCACATGAGCTGAGCCCACTCAAGAATCAGGTGCAGCTTCAAAATTCAATTGAGAAACATAAAAATACTTTTTTTTTTTTTATAAATAAGAATCTTTTTATACCAAAAAGACTATATTTGAGTTATCTAAAAAGCTGGGTTGTTCACATGTTTTCCATTAACGGTTTGTATTCTTAATAATACAGWTATATATTTACTTGTGTTTTGTTTATGTATTTTTTCTTATTAATAGAGTTTCTGAAGTCATTATATGGAATTTTTAATGCTGAATTATGTTAAAATATCTGTTATGCTCAAAAACACTAAGACCAGTGCCTATTTCTCATTTTCTCCATGAAAGAGTCAAAGTATGAACACAGAACTGATAAGCAGTATCATAAACTGATGAGTATCAAAACTGGTAAGCAATATCGAAACTGATGAGCTGTGTCATCTTCCAGGATGTAGAACATTCCCAGATCAGAGTTATGCTTTGACCAGACTATGTTACTCCTCGTGTTTGAAGTTTGGGACTTGTCTTTCTAAAAATGCATGTATAGGTTTAATATGTGAAAAAACTTCCATCTCTAGTCCTGAAGCAGTTATTTTGAGATAGAACTAAGAGGAGTTTTAAGTAGAAACATGGCATTGATAACAAGGGACCTGTGGAGATGGTCTAGTCAAGCCGCTGCTCAACGTGGGGTCACCTAGAGCAGATGGCTCTCAGCTGTGTCCAGCCGAATTTTGAGTATCTCCATGGACGGAGACTCCACAACCTCTCTTGGCAACCTGTTCCACTGTTCAATTACCYGTACAGTATTACAGTATTCAGTATTACATTGTAAAATTTTCTCAGTTGATGTAATAACCCTGACACCAAATTATTTTTCAAAGATCCAGTTGAACTGAATTTTTAAAATCAAATAATGTAAATGATCATAAACATTATTCCATTCACACTATAACTTGAAAAAGAAGGCTTTTAGACTAATGAACAGAGTATTTCTGTCTGTGGAGAATAAGAAATATTTTATAAATACCATGTTTGCTAAAATAGCTATTTGTTTCTTCTCCTCTGAACTTCTGTAATTTTACTTTAAGCTATGGTTTGGCTATTATTTGCATCTTTACAAAATTACACTAATCTGTTTCTTATGACTTCATCTCCAGCAATTTCACAGTGTGGCAATTACTCATTCTGAACCATTATTGGAACAAATATAATCTCATGTGCAACTAGTTTTTTCTGTATGGCATTATGTGACTGACTGCATTGTGTTGGATCAAAAAAGACTGTAAGAAGAAAACAAAAATAAATGAAAAGTAATGAAAGGGTGCCAGGAATAAGGTTCTGTTAGAGCTTGTCTTTGGAGGAGGAGAATGTAAGAGTGTACATAGCCTTGCCAGAGAGGAGTAAGAAGGGATGCAGTTGCAGTTTTAGAAATCCGTAAAGGACATTTAGAAAGAGCTGTTAAAGTCAAATGGCAGTGCTGGCAGAATGATAACGTGGTCATGAATAAGCTTCAATTGGAAATTAGAGAATTACATGATGAATTGAGGGAGGGAGCTCATGATTTCAGGATAAAGCTGGATAACTGAATAGGCTTCTGTGCCATTGCTGGCTGCAGCAGTGGAAGACTTGACCAAGGATGTTTCTTTTGTTCTGTGTTTTTAATGCCAAGTGTCTTCATTCAAGTAGTGGGAGGTTATTAATGGGGATATATTCCAAGCCTGGGTCATAGTAAGCTTGCTGAATTTTGTCTTGCAAGAATTTAATAAATTCAAGAAAGAATATCTACTGCCAAAATAGATATTAAGGCTGCAAAGATTTTAGTCCAAGTATATTTTTAGCAGCAGGGCTGACAGAAATCAGATTTTCTGATTCATTAGTGGTTTTTTTCCTGACTTAYTGTTTAGTTCCCAATGAAGTGCTAATATCTGAAGAAAAAAACGCTAGTTTTTCTGAATGGCAACAGGGAGCTTCCAACCTCTCTGGCCATGGGACAAATCTGCCAAATGCAACCTACTGCAGTGATCCCTCATTTGACAGATTTGCCAGTAATTCAGGTAGGCATCTCTTTAATCTTGTCTTAATCTCTGTGAAAGATAGGTATATCAAACAGTGTGTCGTGGGTGCCAGTAAAGAAGCATTTGCTGATAAAACTTTGTCTCAGCTGTAAGTTTATTGACCCATTTTAGCCCATGCCAACCACAATCCCTGTTCGTACAAAGACAGAATACTACAGTAACACCATCTGGTTCCACAACGGGGGTAAGGACAACTGCATGACTCTTTTTTTTGGTGACCATTGGGATTTAAGTGAGAGAAATTGTAGTAGATCGGGTTTGTTTCGTCCCTTGTGTTAGACACCTTTGGGTGAGTCATGCCTTGACTTGAATTGATACTTTGTCATTTTAATCCGTGTGTTAGTCACAGGTCTGTAAGGGAAAAAAGAGTTTATGGGTCCTTGGACCTGTTACGTCAGACAGCTACAGCTCGTCCAAAAGGGGTACTCAGGAGAGAAGCTGAAATGGTCCAAAGTGAGGAATATGTTCAAGAATTGTGACGTGATTCTTTTATTCCAGTGACAAGAGGAAAGATAAGCTGTGCTGGGGAAAAAAAAAAACCTGTGTGGCGGGTGGGGACTTGTTTGCTTTTTTCTCTCTGCAGAGGACACCCCACTTAAGCTTGTACATGTCCGCAGGAAAAGGAGGGAGAGGTCCAAGTCTCTCATGGGTAGTACGCTCAAGTAGACTTGCTTTTCCCATGCTTAATGCCCAGCGTTAGTGCTAAGAGACTTGTGATACCAGTTCCTCATAATGGTAAAACAGAAGGCAGGTGCTTGGGCAATCTCTMTAATTACAAACCATGGCTAGCACTTAAAAAATTAGTTGCCATGATTGAGTGCTGTCTTCCTTTTCAAGATAAAGCCACAAACTACCAGACATCCCGATAGCTTCATTGAGATTCAGCTTTCCTTTGATAAACAGGGCGTTCTCCCAGAAGTAGTCTCCTGAAGCTGTAGAATCAACCTGTCCCAAGATTGTTATGAKATACCTGTAAGATGATCACTGAAGCTGTAGTCTTCTGCATTCCCATCCCATGAACGCAAGAGCAGTTAGCATCAAACTTCTTGATGATTGCTGGTTACTGACACTGTGACCAACTGCAGGGCCCGAAGGGCAGAAGTGTTGGAGGCGAGTTATTAGACTCGTCATGAGTCAGGACCTTTTTAGTTGTCCTCTGGGATTCCTTTTCAAGAAGGAGATAGATGAGGAAAACCCTGTAGGATTACCTTGTGAGAGGCCACTCTCTGCTGTGTTATGCTTTATTCAAGCTATTTTTCCAGTAGATGATTAGACTCCAGTGTGTTTCCCTGGCACAACACAGACAAGGGATAACCTCTGGTGAAAACCAATGCAGTTCTTCTRTGAGCTGAATGATTGCTTTCACATATATTTCTTTCCCATAACACGCCAGAGAAACTCAAGAGAAATTCTTCTAAAATATAATTCATTGCATTTTAAATGTTCTGTAGAGGCAGTTTTTGTAAGGATGTATTTTTTAGGCACTTACACAGATTAAATTCTTGGAAAAAATGTATTGCAGATGAGTTCGGCATGGTGAGATGGATCTGCAGTGCCTGGGCTAACTCTTAACTTCTGTGGTGAATAAGTTTCCTCCAGAATAGCCTGTATCCCATTAAGATGGTAATTTTACAAGCTTTTATTACAGTGTCTTATTTATTTATTTTTAGCTTGGGTTAGGTTTCGAAGCTATCTGTTACTGGCCCAAGACTTGCGTAGGCTGATCACTTTGCTTTAATTTCCACTCTGGGTATATAGCAACTCGGTAGTTATTAAGTAAGTCTGGAGAATAGTTGGTAATGCTTTTTCATAATTGTTCTAACAATTTAATTGTTTTAATGTGAGCCAATGGGCAAAGTTAACGCATGGTGCTTTCATGCTCCTGCGGCTGAGGAGAGTGCAACTGAGAGCGAGAAACAAAGAGCATCCATGTTCTCACGTGATAGCGCAGAGCTGCGCCTTCAGAAATCCCACAGTCTGAATGATCGTATTTATTCTGCTTGGAATAGTCTGGATATCTCATGAGCCATGTGGCTTTTAGTGTTTAGAGCCAGAAAAGTTTCCTTTTGTTTCTTTTGGATGCAGGGAAGTCCCCTGATCCTGTTGAGACTGTTTCACACAGACTTGAACTATTCTGAAACTCCTGAAGTATGTATTGGCTTTGTCATTAGCTCTTAAATGAGGGCTAAATCAGGTTAGCCATTAACTTTTTTTCAGGTGCTTTTAGTTTCTCAATTCTTCAGCTTGTGCACCCTAGTAGCCAGGATGGTGGCATGGATTTGCTTGTTGGATAAGAGTAAAACAGCAAGTTGCAAGAATTTAATAACCTGGAAAAATAGTTTTATTTTACAGTGACAAATGCTACTACATTTTACTGGGAAACGAGCAGTATGAGTATAATATTCTACGTCTCAAAGCAATGACAGTGATGGAGATGGTTATGAAAGTGAGACTGTTGGATCAGATTCCCTTTGGTCTTTTCCCCACTTCTCCCATTTTCAACAAAAGGATGGGTTAATTTGAATTTCATTGCTTTTTATCCTTAGGGAAATATCAAATGATCAGCATTATTGTGGAACTGTGCCCCAGAGGAGGGGGACAGGTGTTGTGTTTGTGCTTTCACTTCACATATGCAGCAAGCTCATTAATTTGCGATTTCATACATTTTAGAGGGAAGAGGCCACTGGTCCCTGTCACTAAAAAGCAACCGTGATTGATCGTTCAGGGGCAGAAGGGGAAAATATTCAGAAATTAGTTATATAAGCATCTTAAATTAACAGTGTGCCTACAAAGAAGCATTGTTTTTCCCTGGAGGAATGCTGAAATTGATGTTTTTAACCTCCTTTCTGAACACCTGCCACCGTGTGTTTCAGTAGGGAAACAATGCATTCAAACTACTGTCTTTTTGTACTCACTAAGGAAAGTACATTTCTGTTTGATGATCTGTACCAACCCAGCTGCTACACCAACCCAGCAGATGGGAGGAAAAAGATGGGTTACAGAAATCTCGCTATCGCATATGCAATCTTTGTATCTGACAGAACTTGTTTGTTGGTCTTCACTAGGTGAAACATTGGTGCCCGTGCTGCTTGCAAGACGTGTCTGAACAGAATAGAGCGGAGTGTAGAGCACACAACCCAAACCCCTGCGTCTACATCTCGTTGCCTATTTTTTCTTGTTAGCTGAATGCCTCTGAAGGCCTAGAGCTGCACAGCAAAACAGATTCAGTTCAGGGATTTAGATCCATGCAATTTAGTGTTCACACGGCTGTCTGCATGAAGCCTGTCAAGGCTTTCCAATCACATCTTCATAGGTGGCTGCCTTTGCAGCAGGTCCAGGTCAATGTGCAATGAACAGGCTGTCACTCAAGAACGATGCTAACTGATTTGTGCCGGCTTTGCTAAATTGCCAAGTTCTCATGTTGCTAGGGTGCACGAACCCCTCTTGCATCTGCGGGAAAGCGATCGGGTATGAAGGAAAATGGAGAATCACCACCAGTATTATCTTTCCTCTAGGAGAGGTTCTCATCTTGAAGGACATCGCCACTGGCTGCCTTCTGGTCTCTGTTTCCTTGACACTGTCTGCCCTCATGGAAAGGCAGCTCCTGATGTTCAGACCAGCGTGCTTGTAAGACAGGCTTTTATCTAGAAAGAAAGGTATTATCACAGTTTTTTAAGGCCCAGAGGAGATCTGCAGTGTCTCTAGATTTGAGTCAGTAGGAGGAATTTTGAAAGCCTTTGATACATGCTAATGAGGGGAGTGCGGAGGTTAACAGACCTAAAGAAGCGTTTGGCAATGGTGCCAAGTGGGAAACAGAAGAAATGACTGAATTAAATGTCTTAGTAGATGTTCACAGTTATTGTTTCAGCTGATAACGTGAGTGTAGCAGGCCTAAACTGTAGTATTAGTTTTAAGAGGTTTTTTTCCTCATTGGCTGCATCTGCAGTGGAACTCAATCTCTAATATTAAAGGGATCGCTTTTCTAATGGGATTCATGCTTCTCCATCTGTGCCAAAAAAGTAATAGTATTTGAGAGCTGTTATTTTATAGCTGAAACAGCGTTTGCCCTCTATTTTTAGATGCACGTTGGGACTTTTTATTATCGTTTCACAACTTGGATTACTTGCAGAACAAAACTGAAAGTTGAAGTTAATGCTCATACAGAACTAATTTCAAGGGAAATTACTGTAATGTATAATCTGCGGTTAACATTGAAGTCCTAAAATAGACAACTAAGGTGAGCTGGATGGTGCTGCAGTTGCAGAGGGTATTTTGTGATCAAGTACCCCTTTAGATCCCTACTTTGAAAGCTGAATATCTAAAACTCCTTCAGCGTTTAAACCATTGGGGGAGGGCATGAGGATGTCCCACATCTCCAGATGAAGGGTAGAGGGATGTAGYGTGTTACTATATGAAAATTATTGCAGTACATCAATAATGTGTTGTAATCCAAAAATGTAACAAAGAATGCCTTCAACATACCTTGCTAAAATACTCTTAAATCGTTAATTGTAGCTTCAGAAGCTACATACCATGCACTTAAAATCAAAGCACAAACAATAATAGACTGTATTTCTTAGGCTCTTTTTTCGTGTGCCACTGGGAGTGTGCTTTTTATGATATTTAACAGTCTATCTCCTGAGTAAATTACAACATCATARTTATTAGCAGTGCTTTGCTTGCATTGTAATTCTATAAATGAAGAGAAAATTCTGCACAGAGAGTTCACATTAGTGATTTTTACTCCTTGTTATTACAGTATTTGTTATGTGTAGTTATATGGAGCTCAGCATAAGTCAGCAGCTGTGAAGGGTTTTGTAGAAAAATAAGAGATGAAAATACATTTTAAATTCTTAGTAACTGCATTTCAGTTTCTTTTCCTCCTTTCAGTTATGTCAATAGTTTAGCTTTTGGGGATGTTTCTTAAATAAACTTCGATATTTGTAGCAAACAGTATCAATGGGGTACGTTTACCCATTTTGTTGTTGTTTTCATAAAAGAACTGCCACATTTTCATTCAAAACTTCTTACTGGAGAGAGATTTTCTCCGAGAATRCGATTTGAAAATAAAAACTTGTCTTCGTGTTCTTGCCATCTATCAATTTCCAAATTGTATATTCCACCACACTTCAATTTTAGTACTTTTAAAATTGCAACCGTTTTTCAGTCGTAGTTGAAATATTTCTGTTAGAAAGAACAATAAATACATACTGTTTCTTTAGATGTTTCCCAATATCCTCACTTTTAAGGAGGGACATAGACCCAATTAGTGCTTAAAGCAGTCTGTGTTTGTTTAAGCTCAAACATATTTGCTTATATTCTGAATTTTTAAAAACACAGACGGAAAGTGCATCAAGTGACCTTATTACATAAGCATGGACGGCATCAGAGACCTGCATGTCTCATTTGTCGATTAATCAGTCTGCCCATTTTTCTTCATTTCTGTTATACCCAAAATTTGGGTGACTTCTCTCTTGCCTCAAGTTTGCAAAAGGCTTTCTGCAAAGAATCAAACAAAGCTGAGCTAAGGGGCTGGAGAAGAGGAGAAAATTATAATCTCTGCAGACGTGGGAAGATGGTCTTCTACAGCATCTAGGACCGCATTATATATTCCCTGCATCATCTTCTCTCTCCAAGAAGATAAACAGAAACTGGCGGTCTTGTCCAGTTTTCACTGTCGTCTTCAAAGGTGGTTACACGTAGATGTCATATGGTTTTAAAGAAGTCTGGAATTTAGTGAAGTGTTGTGTCTCCTCTTTTAGTCCTTCAACTGAGACAAGTTGTAAAAATTAAGGTGCTGATTTTTTTAGAAGTGTGGACAGCGTTACAGCAGCAGCTTTTTGTCTAAGTACTCCCCCAGAAAATTATTGAGGTTTCATGTGTTGGAGTTGGATACTTCTGGAAGAGTTTGGGTCCTGCACAATGAATTCGTTGAGAAGAGGAAGAGCAAGTGATTTTGTGGTGCTGGAATTGCTGCCATTGTTGCTTCAGCCGATCCATACTTGCCTCAGTAGTCCTAGTTACCTGGATTTTCTCAGCAGGAAGCATAAATAGTAACAGGCAAGCTGAGCTTTGGAAACTGAGGGTATATAAAAAATAGCAGAAGTGCTACTGAAACAGTTTCAACATTATACTCGCTGTCAGTGGGGATTTACTATAAATAAGGACCCTTATTTCTAGAACTATCGATGTTGTGGTTGTGTAGCAAAGCAGATCACATTAGCAGATGCTTTTGGAAAATGTTTTGCATTTGAGTAAAGTGGTGTGTGAAGTTTGGATATTCCAGGTCAAATTATAATTTCATGTATTGTGAATATATCTAACCACGTTAAAGTCTGCAATACTTTGCTGTTCTAAGTTGTATTTTTTACTCTTCCTACATAGCCGTGCAGCACAGCAAAAGTTAAAATCTCCTGGATTTATGTTCTGAGGGTGAACACGAGTGAGCTTTTGCGTAGTTTTACTGCTTTTAAAAACTGTGCAACCTTTTCTTTGTCCTAATGAAAGAAAATGGCAGCGTTTTGGGCTTGGAGTTACATGAGTGCCATGCTCCTGCGAAATGGGCTCAGAGGCTTTGGGTTTAAACACCTGGTATTTTCAGTTTTATAATCCTGGAATAGTAATTTCAAGTTTTATTTTTCCTGCGTTAATTTTTATAAATGTCTCATGATCCGCAGATATATTGTTTAAAACAGGTGCAGTCACTTTAGTACTAATGATCAGTGAGTCTAATATGTGTTACAACTTAAGCTGCTTGCTTTGTGCAAAGAGGCTTATTTTCAAGAAATGTATGTAATGATGTTTAATAACTTGCTTTGCCAAAGAGTAGGATGTTCTTCCTTTCACCTGAAAGTATTTGTTGTATATATTTATTTTAATTTTTGCTTGGAATTATTTATAGCAGCCAGCAGGAATATGTTGAGCCAGAAGTTTTGATATCAAGTGATTTACTGTAATATCTTCATGGAAGTAATATAATTTACCTAGTACAATAGGGATTTGTAATATATTCAGTATGGGCAATAGTACACATCACAACACCTGATTTCTGTTGGCTCTAACATAAAGCAGTATGACTCAGTCAATAAAATAAAGATGTCCTGTARTACAGTGAGCAACTGAGAGCTTTAGCACTAGAACTGTTGTTTTATTCTTAATGCAAGGATCAAAATTAAATTCCCTTTAGGCCGGTAGTTATGCCAGGGGAGACTTGGCCCAGCGGACAAGCATTATATGTAAATATAAAAATTTACCTGAATATTACCTTCATTAAGAAACAATGAATTTCACCATTCATTCCACTTAATGCCACATTTGCACATTATGAAATGAGATAATAAGGTTAATTTTTGAGAGCTTAATTTTGTTGGATAATTTTTTATTGGGTAATTGTTAATGGTTTTTTTTCTTGAGTGGAATCTCACAGGTTGACTACATAAACCACCTAGAAAGCCTTCAGACTCATTTTGCGTGGTTAAACGGATGCAAGCGTAGGAAGGTCCATAGTGTCGTCAAAGACCTTCAATGTCAGTGTTTTTCCTGGGGCATAGATTGATGGAAAGCATGCTACGCAGCACTGAGGAAAGAATTGGCGTGGGGAGAGCCTTGATCCCACTTCATATGAAGATGAACTCTAAGAAACATCTTATAATAATGCTCATTATGTTTCTACATGTAATTGAAAGATGGGCATGTAGTTACTGAAGACAAAAATCAATGGTCCCGAATTCTGGTCATGTTCTAGTCTGCCACAGTTGTGCTGTGTGATTTTGGGCAAGACACTTAAATTCTCCTCATTTTCCATCTACAACGGTGATATTATTCAAAAATGTGTAATAGTATAAAGTATTAAAACGATGATTGCTGTATTTTCACTGGTCCATGTAGAAGCTGTGCTGCCCGTCAGCATTATATGGTTGGAAAGTCATGGGGCGGGAGCCTACTTCTGGCAAATCATCTTGACACAGTGACTACCTTGAATTCAGATTTTCAGTTTTGGGAAAAAAATGGTTCTTGATGTTGTTTTAGGAGATTGTATTCGCGTTTCTACATTAACATAGGCTCGTAGGATCAGAGGGAAGCTCTGACTGCCACTGTCAACAACAACATCTTTCATAAACGATAACCTTAAAAGATAACACTCAACCTTAAAAGATGCTCGTCCCCACCATTCGTGTTTGAAAGCTATTCCAAAATCTTGCTCCTGTAAGGATGGCATTTCTTTGTGGCTGATGCAGTCACATTTTTTTTCCTATTGCTTAGCTTAAATACTGCTAGGTGGGGGATTTTGCCATTTCAGTGTTTAGATATTTTGTATTCTGTAGCAATTATTTTTCTCTCACCTTTGAGTCTTTATAGGCCAGACAAGCTTCTTGCAAGATAGGCTGGCGGTTCCCTGTCATCCTACTAGCCCTTCTCTATACCCCTCTGCTTTCCAGGAAGATGAACTCAAACTGAATTCCCAGAACTGTACCAAGTATTTCAGTCTCACTCTTACCTTACAGAGCAATGTTCCCCTGACTTGAAACACCTTGTTTGATATTTTCTTCTGTTTTAAACAGGCCGATAGATATCCAGATTGCTTTCTTAAGTATAACAGTTTTTATCAGCTGCGTCACCATCAGTCTCAAAGCTGTCGCTGCAGGTATCCCTTGTTGGAAAGAGACCTAAGTTCATGAGCATCTCCCCACGATTAAACAGCCTCAAACCTTCCTGCCATATACTAATCCTTGCGCCATCTGTGGATCTTTGCTATCCTATTACGTGCCTACTTTATTTCTGTTGGGATCGGGAGAATTTAACAGATCAATTGAATTTCCACTTGTTTAAACATCTTTCCCAACCTTAGCATCCTAAAGCCATTCTAGTGGGAACCTCATACTGTCACCTGTCACGATAGGAGACAGTCACTGACATCTTCCCCTCGCCTGTCAAGTTCCTTTTCTGCCTCAYGTCTGCTGCTTTTAGCTGTGCTCCTCTCAGGCAGAAGACCCTTCTGCTCTGGATCTGCTCTGGTTAGAGGCCTGTCAGTCCTTACCAAGGAGACCCCAGCTACGGGCTCTTCTTCCCTCCCTTCTCGTCTGCCTTCTGCTCTTGCCTTTACATCTCCCGTCCTTTCACATCATCTGCTTATCATTCGCATTCTCTCTTGGTCCCTGGCTGCCTTCATTTTCTTTCTCTGCTTACAGGATTACCCGTTCTTCTCCTTTATTGTGCCATCTCTGTTCATGGTCCTTATCCCCTGTTATAATAAAATTTTTCAAGGTGTTTTGCAGACCCATTCCTTCAGACTCAGCCTGGCTGCGGGCAGTTTTATTGTCTTCCCTGGTTGCTGACTATGTTGAGTCTTTTGACTGATCCCTCATTTAGGTTTTCTGCCCAACTCTCCCTCAGCTGTGATGAAAAGCAGGGAACCTCTGCCTATACCCCAAGTCATTTAATGGCCAGTGGATGTTTGAGATCCGTGGTCACAGTGTAGTGACGGTGTCACACAAATGCTTACAGAGGACTTAATTACACCAGAATAAGTTAGTTCCTTTCCTCTACAGCCTTCTTGTAAGAAGACGGTGGTATCTTTCAGGCTTGCGCTTGAAGTTCTCTGTCCTTGAAGGTTCAGCGTTTGAGTTGGGTTATCGATTCAAGAGAGTCCCTGGATGCCTATTTGCTTTTAAACTACCTTACAGACCTTCCTGGAAATAATATCTTTGCATCTTCTCTGCACCTTTTCCAAACAAACCCTTTGCGTATTAAAATGTTTGCAAAAACAGACATGGTGAGCTTTTTCAAATTCAGTTGATCCCGTTGAATAACGGGAGAGGTAGGAGTTTTGCCAGGTCAGTAAGAATCAAGCAGTCGTACCTTGCCAATGCCTTCASTTCTTGAGGGAGGGAAACTACGGGTATAACCCTCCACTGAAGGCTAAGGAATAAAGGATCAGCATTGAACATCCCATGAAGCATTTCATTGGGGTTTTTCCCAACAGCAAATGTAGCACCTGGTTTTATAGAGGTTAATTCCATCAAAGAAACAAGTCTTTATAATTTGTAGACTAGAAAATATTTCACAATTATTCAGGGCACAGACAAAAGACCAGAAACACAAATAAAGGCCGGGACCTCGCAGCAGTTGACTCTTTTGTTTTACTCAACAGTGGGCTGTACAACGCACTCGGTCATGCTCTCTAGAGCCACAAAACAAAGGAACCCTGTTGATGTTTACTTTGGCTCAAGGCAGAGACAGTTATTTTAAATGAGTTAACAAATGGAGTAGTGAACTATGCTGGTTTGTATAATCTTCTTTTCTCTTTTTTTCTCTCTCTAGGTCACTCAGATGAGTCGTCCAGATTTGATTCTCTTTCTCATGAAATATCTCATGGCTTTGGTCGTTGGGATACCCTCTGTCTTCTGGGTTGGAAGCAAAAAGACCTGTTTTGAGTGGGCTAGCTTTTTCCACGGACGCAGGAAAAAAGAGTGAGTATTGATAGCTCATAGATAAACTGGTTGAGTACTGGCAAATCATCTCCCCTTCCCTTGTAGTCCTGGAAGAGCATTCAGTTAGTTTTTCATGGAGGCAAAGACAGGAACAGATAGGGGCAGCTTTCTTAGAAACTATCCAATGGAGCAAGGAAGGACAAGGCAAGTAACAGCTCAAAAAACCCCCGAAGAATTGTCGCTTATTTTTCCATAATTATTCCTTGGTTCCCGAATCAAATTTACATTGCTCCGCCTTGTTTTCAAAATATTTTTTAACAAGAATTAGGTTTCAGTTGAATATTACAACTTCTCTGCCAYTTACTGAGAGGTGGAATTGAAAGTTTTTATTTAGAAACGCGCYTATCTAGTCAACTGAATCAGACCTTTAAATTGAAATTAAACGTAAGTTCTTTTCACCCTGATTGCAGGTAAAGGCAATTGTCTCTGCTTTTAATCTTCCCTTACGCATTAGTGCCAAAACACAGTTTGATAAAATGACAGTCAGAATGTCTTATAGCTTCTGCGAGATTGAAATTAATTTAGACTAAGGTATGGCATAAATTTAGAGACAATCTATGTGATTATGTAATAGCTATGAATAGCTATTTTCATAATCGTAAATATTGTCTTGTAAGTAGACGTTTCAAAATAGATGCACAAGTATAGCAAGCCTTTAAGTGACAGCTCCATGGCTTTGACTTGTACATCCTTAACAGAACTGGCCTTCTGCTGAGGTTAAAGTAAAATTACCTTCTGTAGAGCTGGAGTAAATTTTTCTTTATTCGAAAGATAACCTACTAAGATACACGTGGAGTTAGCAACAACTTAATATGATTTTAATACATGTACATACATTTAGGTAGGATTTACATAGAGGTGACATACTCGTTTGGTGGGTAGAGGACAGGAATGGAGTTAATGAAGGCAGAGGAAGCTGTTTTACAGGACTGTCTTATCTCGGACGTGCTATCTCAGGGAGAGCTGGGTGGCTCCTGGAAGTGCCATCCTCTCTCCTGGTGCAACTAGGCAGCAGAGCAGCTCCCACGCACAGCAGCGTCTGGCTGGAGCCAGATTCCTTTGCCGGCCCCATTCATTCATTGAGCAGTAAGGGGCAGAGCCGATACAAACCTCCCTCCTTAGGTAGCCTGTGATCCTCTGTGAGCACAAAAATTAAGAGGAGGAGCTAGCCAGGCGGAGGAAACAGAACATGAAAGAATAATATAGAGAATGGGAGGGGAGGAAAAGGCCTCGCCACAGAAAAGAGATTAAAAAAAAAAGAAAAAAGGAATGTTGAGGATGCGATAGCACCTCCTTTCATCATGCTATGGTAGAGCGGCCAAGTGTGTGCCCCTCTGCCAGCCCTTCCCAGCAAGGGATTTCAGCAAACAGAGAAGCTGTGGGACTGTAGCCACTGATCTAAGGGCTACAGGCCAGTTGTTTATGCATTGTTAGATATGTTGTATTTCATCTGGTGTTCTCCTCCTGCTGCCAGTTTTAATCCAGATTTTAAATGCTCATTTGAGTGAYGAAGCGGCTTCCCGTGTTCCCTGAGAGGCAGTTCCTTGGGTAATCTGAGCTTGCTGAGTCGCAGCGCTATCCCAAGGATTTTCTTGTAGCAATATTCGTAAACTAAGGCCATAAGCAAATACACTGCCGTTATTCCACATGCCTAGGCTAGAGGATCAGAAACAGGGAGTAGGAAGGATTCAAGAATATGAACTTTGCTAAAATATCCAAATGTAGAGGTACTTCAAAATTAGGCAATTAGAGATATTATCATGTAAATAAATGGTCTTATTTGCCAAGCTGTAATATTTGTCTGTTCCATTTGTAAAATAGTTACAGTGCTGTCACTGCGATCGCTTTTACACTGCAGTCATCAATGTTAACTATTCAAATTGCGTGTCTTATTCAGAGTTGTAAATGAGAGTCGTCAAGTGCTGCAAGAGCCAGACTTTGCTCAGTCTCTTCTGAGAGATCCCAATACCCCCATCATCCGCAAGTCAAGAGGCACTTCTACCCAGGGCACCTCGACTCACGCCTCCTCTACCCAGCTGGCAATGATGGACGACCAAAGGAGCAAGGCAGGCAGTGTCCACAGCAAAGTGAGCAGCTACCACGGCAGCCTGCACCGATCGCGTGACGGCCGGTAGGTATCTTCTCCTTAAAAACTTGTAGAAAATTGGACAAGCCTCTGCTAGCCGGACGTTTGGCCATCATGTTGCTAAAACTGGAAGTTCTGCTAATATTTACTTTCTCTGATTGCATCCCCTCTCCCTGTTAGTGTCTGGATTGGAAAGGGAAAAAATACCATGATATTTTCAGAGTCTACGCTAGTCTTCATGAATTATACGGCGTGAATGTGTTCAGTGCTGGTTTTCCTGCAAAGGCAGTGATCTGTGTTACATCATCCAAGTGCACGGGAAAACAGATCTCTCCGAAAGTCAGCTTAGTATTTTTGTGGCTGCTTTTGTCTGTGTGTAAATTGATTTTGTTTCTGTAAATAGTCCTAGCCCTGCTGAAGTAAACAGTAATAAAAGTTACCCGCTCTAACTTGAGGTGTAGTTAAGGTTTATAACGTACTTTATCATCAAGTATTTTACTCACCTAATTATCAATACTATACATAGCGCTGTAGTAAGAACTGAGCTGCATAAGGAGTTGAAACAATTTGCCTGGGGCTGTATAAGCTAAATGACTGAGCTAAACAGAGRACGACTTTTTTCACAAAAGCAGAGGGTTTGTGTGCGTGTGCGTGCACATGCACTGAGATTTATTTACATTCTTCCATGACTGCGGCGGTAACAATAGTAATAATTGTCCTCTATTTTTATAAATTAGGTACACTCCCTGCAGCTACAGAGGCGTAGAAGAAAGACTACCTCATGGCAGCATGTCACGACTGACTGATCATTCCAGGCATAGCAGTTCTCATCGGCTTAATGAACAGTCACGTCACAGCAGCATCAGGGATCTCAGCAGCAACCCAATGACACACATCACGCACGGGACCAGCATGAACCGCGTTATCGAAGAGGATGGCACCAGCGCTTGAGCCGCTTTTATGGGAAAGGAGTAGTTGATGTGGTTGCACGGCTCGTGGTCCCTTCCTCAGTGATGCGATAATGCTCAGTATTACCATGCCTCTCATCGGGTGCTGATTTTGTGCATCAGGAAGCCGAAACTGGCTTCTTCGTGTTGAAGCCAGCGTTCGTGTACTTGCGTCAGAGCTAGAGTGTTCAGCAATCTTGAATTATTGAGTAAAAAGCTGGTTGCCTCATTTGAACCTATCTGTAGGTAATTATTTATTCGCTGTTACTCATCAGACACCATGGCTAAATTTCTTATTCTTTGCTGAAAAAAATCTCCCCCTCCCTCCGATGGCTCTGCATGTCGGTAGGTGTTACCCTTGAAAACTCGCTGGCAGGGTCACGCTGAGATTTTTTCGTACAAGGCATAAGGGAACTCTTGAATATTGAAGGAATTCCTCCGCGCACCTCTCTGATTAGATAACAAACTGAAACTTGTTTTCATCAAGCACAGGGGGAGGGGACGCATGTTAAATGCTGTATAAAGGACATCTGTGCGAATCGGCAGGCATTTTTAATGAGTACACTGGAAACGCAACAACGGGAGTGAGCGTTTTGGAGAAGGAAAGGAAAGGAAACTCCGCTGATGATCACCAGCTCTTACCAGAGCTGTTCAGGCTCAGTTGTTGGGATGGGGTGGGAGGGTGGGGGGAAGAGAGAGGCAGGGAAGAGTGATTTTTGTATAACTTGTATTGTCCTTGCTTTTTTACAAAATACTATTTAAATTTTCTACTTGTTTACAATTTATGTAGGAAGAGATCAATTTTAAAACCAGTTATCTAGATAATATTCAGCCACTTATTTTTTAGATTAATGTACAAAAGCTGAGATTGCCTGTTCCTGATCTATTTAAAAAAAAAAAAAAAATAATAGAAAAGCTGAATTTGTCGCCCAAACTGGAATGTGCAGCCTTTTCCTTACAAACAGAACAAATCCTGTTTACAAACCCCATAGCCTGGGTGAGGAAGGCTGAGGCCAAAACAGACAGGAGGAGTTAAATCAGGGATGGCCCGCCTGCCTTGCGATGTCATGGCTATTTTTTGGGGTGAGCAAGCGGGGAGCAGGAATTTAGACAGGGGTGGGAGAAATCAAGGCAGGAGCTGCCCGCAGGTGGGGAAAGAGCGGGATGCAGCAGCCAGAAACCCGCTGCATTGCTGTCTTGAGGAGGAGGAGACAGGTACCCACCATAAATTGTTGGCTCCTTCCCAGCCGGGGAGCTTGCGTTACTGATCGACCTCTACTGTGGGTTCTTTTCTTTTCATTCCCTACTACAGAGTCACGGTAGAGAATTCTCAGTTTGGGCTTTTTTGTGTGTAAATAATCTGTCGGGGTACGGCAAGTCTTCGCTGACACTGCAGGCAAAAGTCAAGGCATGTCTTGGATGGTGCAGGAGATCTTCTGAAGCATCTACTGTAAGATTCATTCAGCATGAGGAAACACTGATCGCATTTAAACCTACCTCAGTAATTACTACAGATCATTGCTGGGAAATGAATACTTATTTTTTCATTGTCCTTACATAATTCCCTTTTTGACCTGTTTGAGGCATGTTGAAAAGCCTTTGTACACGCTTAGATGGCACAACCTCAAGGGCAGGAATAGGGCAACAACCCGTGGTGCRTACTTCAGAGGCTTTCGCCAACAGCAGGAACGGAGCTGCGCTACAATTACTCATTTTAATTGTAGCTGATGACACAACAGCAAAGCACGTAACCGTGCGCTCTTTGAAATCAAAGGTTGCCCTGGGAGTCGCCGTGTCTTTTAGAAATATATTTACTGTAAATTGTCTTTCTTGCTTCCACCAGGCTTTTGCGCCAAAGGAGAAGCACAAACCAAACCCAACGTGGAATAACAAAGCTTAGCAACAACTCCGCGCTCTCTTTATTGTAAATCCAGGGAGGGAGGTTGCTGCACCGACCGCCCCGGGGCAGAGCAGACTCTCTGCTTTGCCGTTTGCTCAGCAAACAGCCCCGGGGGACGTCCGCAGGGATAACTGTCCAGATACGCTAGATCGCCTCTTTCAAAGCAGATGGGTATGAAAAATCTTTTGAGTGACTTAAACTGGCAAAACTACAATTCCCCGTAAGCCACAAAGGTGGAACCATTTTTTATTTTCAAAAGCAGCTTTACTAAATAACTTGCTGCTTCAAAGGGATGATAGTTTTAGGAATCTGGATCTGCAAAAGGAGTCGGGGAGCTGAGTTTTCCTAAACGCTGTAACTGAACTAAAAAAGCTCAAGTGTTTATGTTGATCTTCTTGGCTCCATTTCCAGTACTTTTTTTTTTTTAAATTGTAGCAATGCTTTGACTTGTTTAGAGTCAGGGAGGGGAATGATGATGGAGGTTTGAAATATATCCTGCTTGAAATTTTGTTAATTTGTGAGGTTTAGTCCCCGTATTGTTTCCAGATGGGAATATCTAAGCTGTTCCTTGCTCGTGTATCCTGTGCGTGAGGGACAGACTCCTATCACCCCAGAGAGGTGATTAAAATGTAGAACTTGAGTTCTGGCTGGGTTTTATGCCCCCCTAACCCCTTTACAGGGGTAACCCAAACCCCAAACCCTCCCTTTTATCTTCAACACCTGAACTAGCATGCTGCTCTCTTATTTCTGCAAAGCATTCCTTCCCGGGATTTCAAAGCCCTTTACCAATGACTGTTTCAGGTTTCACGTGTAAGATTCCCCGGCCAGGACACTCGCAAGGCTTCAGCTCCCAAATCATCGCGCCTGGGGGCTCTGAAGCGTGTCCGAGTTTGAATGCAGCCCAGCCGCCATCTCTGGCAGGGGTACCTAGGCATGTTTTTGGGGTGCTTTCCTATCTGGCACCCCCTGGTAACCGGCGAGAGCTCCAGCCCGGGCGCCTGGTCTCTGGGACCGGTGCCAATCTTTAAATTCCCCCAGAACTTAAACCCCCAGCCAGGACGGCAGTTCTGCAGTTGCTGAAACACTCCGCTTGCTTTGGGCTTGGCTGACCTAACGTACCTGTAGCTGAACGCACGTTCCTCGGGATTTAACAGCGGCGCTTTGTCCCTCTCTAGCAGATGCATGCCACTAAAAGCCCGACCCGCTCTCCTTTGAAGCAGGCAGAGAAGTTGTACATAGCCCAGTTTCTCCAGCTGGTCCCAACGGCAGGTTAATGTATCTCCATCCTACGCATACGATGACTGTAGCCCCAAAATACTGCTTTGCAAGATCGCGGTATCAAAGCTTCCCCTAAAATCCACAGCTTCTTATTCCCAGCATTCCTGGGGAACTGAATCTCMGTTTTATTTGCGAACACATGGCTCCCTCGGCAGCTGTACGTCCTCGAGAAGTGACGGTGGCGGTGGTTTGCCCCTGCTCTTCCCTGCAGGCTGGCACAGCGCGCTTTGCTCCGAGACCTTGGCTGTCCCGTCCAGGCAAAGCGGGAGACGGCTGGGGGCAGGCGAGCGCTCGGCTGCAGCTGATGAATACGGACATTGGCCCGATTGCCGCTGGCAACAGATTCCCCCGAGTTTGTGATGTTCCTTCTTTCTTAATCTCTTCGTAGCTCTCGTCGTTCATTGAAAGATCGTGAATCAGAGATGCGGTCGTGGTGCATGGAAAAGGCCGTCTCAGGACCACGCGCAGCCGCCTTCCTGTTGGATCGGTAGCGCTCGTCGTTTTAAAGCATAAAAAATCCAACAGCAGCAAAAAGCCACATTTAGTTGTAAATTTATTTGTCCGCTCTCAAGTGCTCTCTGTTTTCTTAGTGCTTAGACCTAAAATTTGCTACGGAAGCTTTAGATACAAGCTGAAATCCATCCGCAGCCAAATGGTTCCAGCAAGGAGGGGAGGGAAAACCCCTCGGGAAGGGCCCGGGAGACCATGAGAAGAGCCGGGGCCAGCCCTTAGAGCGATGCCCACCCTTCCAGGGGAGCCGACCCCTCAGCCCAGCTCCGGGGGGCTGAGGACCCCCCAAGAAAGACGGTGGTGGGGAGCGAGCAGCCCCGGCTGTACCGTGAGACCGGGGTGCAGAGCGGAGCAGTCCGAGGTTCATCTTGAACAGCAGAATGTCAAATTGAATGTGAAATTTAACTCCTATCCCAATGTACGTTGTTTATAACCGGATTGGGATTCATTTTCCCCCGAGGCGGGATGTTTTACACRGTTTTTGCCTGTCGCAAACGGCTGTCGGGTCCGTGCGCCGGGGAACTCGGTGGGTGTAACGGTGCTGCTGCCTCTTCCAGCGCTTTCCCTTGACGCGTTCGTGTACGTGTTGTAATGTCACCCATTTCTGAATGAGAGAGGAAGAAGCTTTCGTGTTCGTGAGACCTGTACGTAGAGGCTGCACGTGGCTGTTCGCATGGGGTAGTACCTGACTGTAGCTGACTTGACTTGCACTCAGCTCCTGGTAGACTTGTTTACAGTAGTCCAGTGTCGGTTTTGTAACGTTTAATTTTTAGCACTTTAACTGTGAGTGTACAAACTGATTATATTGTAGTAGGTGTACATTTTCATTTTAAACCTTTAAAAGTTTTTAATAAAATGATGGAAAAATCCTAGTCTCTTCGTCGACAGACTTTCAAACCCTCTCCCATGTGCATCATCGCTAGCCGCCCCCTTTAAAAACCCAGTTTGGAGGCAGCTAAGATGTAAATATTAAATTTTACTCTGGCTAGCGGTGCTCTGAATTTGAAGAGAGACTTTCTAGACTTAATCTTTCCCTAACATCTGTATTCGTGGATGCCGGGCGTCCTTCCAGCAAACACAAAGCTCTCCGCAGACTTGGGGCTCTGGTTTGTCCCACCCTTCTATGAGCAACAGACCACTCAAACCACCGGCATTTTGCGAGCAAAGAGATGAGCGAGCTGACAAACAGCGGCCGGGTTTGGGAGTGGGAATACTGGGGGCGTTTGAGGGTTTGTGCTGGGTTTTTTATTGCCAAATCCCACCAGAGAACAGGATGACTTATTTTTTTTTTAAGTAGCTGTCTAGCTGCTAGTCGGATATGTGGTTATTTCAGTTTGGGAAGCCGTACGCTCCAAGTCTCGCATGGCTGGTGATAAAATAACTAGTTTTAATAATCACAGATGGTGCTGTTTTAACACACGGTGCTGTTTTGGGTCTCATTAAGATAAATAACTCCCTTCAGGGATGAAACTTAAGGAGCCACTGGTTAAGACACAGGTCCTGCAGGGCCACGTGGAGATGTGAAATCAGCCCGTGCGCACAGCCCTGCACAGCATCCTCGGCAGAGCGGCTCCGTCCCGAAACGTCAGCCTCCCCGGGGATGCTGCAAGAGCAGCACCCAAAGAGCCCCTCAGAGCGGCAGCAGCCGGCTACGGAAAACTCTTTCTAGGAACAGGTAGGGCTGTGGCTACCGAGCACTGGGGACTCACGGGGCTGGTTGGGGACACTTAAAAGGCGGCTGCCCGACCTGCCATAAGGACCTGCACCACGGCAGGGATGGCAGAACGGACAATATCCCTCCTCCTCCTCCGTCTGCCCTGAGTTTAAACTGTCGCTGTTCTGGTTTGTGAGTGTGCCGGCTCTGAAGTCGAGCAGCTGAAGAAATGATCTGCCTTGGCCTCTTGGGGCAGCCGGGGGGATTTGTCACTACAGCTAAAACCATCAGGGATGAGGAATCAGAGCTCACCTCATTTATCTTCCCGCTTTTGCGCTGCGGTAGCAGGTCCCAAAGGGGTTAATGGAGGGGACGAGGGGTTGGGGAGGAGAGTGGAGTCATCTGGAGTGCGCTTAGCCCTCGGGAAAAGCAAAGTTTAAAGATGGTTCTAATGACCTGCAGGTGAGGAAGACGGGAGGAGCATGAAATAAGAAAGAGCCCCTGGGAGAGGGGACACGGCCAGCGCTGGAGGCAGAGGGAAGCCCAGACCCTTGTCCTCCCCAGGCTGAGATTAAGGGCAGCGAATTTTAGTTGCTGTCGTGTTCCTGATGCACCGTAACACCCTGTTTGCTGTTTTGGGTCCAGCTTTGCCCCTCAGCCCTGCCAACTCCTGCCCTCATTGCGACTTCTCCACCAGCCTGAAGGCAGAAGAGCATCCGGCCATGCACAAATCCTAAAGAAATTAAAATCTCCAGGAAATCCTTGATAACAAAAGACTGAAATAAAATGGGTGGAAATAGAAGGCTCTTTTTTAAAAAGTCATTTTCTTTAGGCGTTATCGCCAGCTCAATGCTGCTCCCGCACAGCCGGACAAAGCCGCCGACCCTTTGGTGTGATGTGTGCTGGGATCCACGTTTCAAACGTGCTTTGCTACCGGTCCGACTGGTTTTTATGATGATATTCAGAGTGCGTTTGATTGATATTCAGTCTCCGGTTTCAGTGCCTGCGCGCGTTCGCCGCCTGTTCCCAACACCCACATCCCGCTCCCGCCGGCATCTCCTGCTCCCCCTCTATCCCACGGGGACATCTCCGAGGGCTTCAGCTCAGCATGGGGAAAGCCGCTTTCTCCTCACCTATCTCTTTGCTTTTGTGTTCTATTAAATCCCCCCTTCCACCGAGACCCTTTGCTTCATGCCCCCATTTATCGCATCGCCTCCGCAACTCCCCCTGCAGCGTTTTGATGCGTTTCGAAGCAACTGCCTCTGCATCGCAGCTGGCTTTGAAAAGTTTCCTGGGTGGCCGGAACTGCTCCCAAGGGAGGGCTGCATGGATGCTCGGCAAGTTGGGGGTATCACGACACCTGAAATGGTGGGAAAGCTGAAGAAGGATGGATCTGCAGTGCCAAATGGTTGCCAGCCTCGTCCCAAGCTGCTGTAATATAACATTTAGAACATTTTAATACAATTTATACAATTTATAACAATGATGATAACATTTAAAATATTTTATATCTAATATAATATAGCATGTAAATATATAAAAATATTAAAAATATATTTCAAAATATATAAAATGTAATAAATATGGCCGAAAAATAATCACATCACCCAGACCTATAGGCCAATATATCCATATATCCAACATATACAATAATCGCACAGAGACCAAAGCCAGCACCCAGCAGGGACTCGCATCCTCGGAGCAAAGCCGCCGCATCTGCCCTGTGCAAGGCAAAGAGGTTACGTTTAGGTGCTTTAATTCTGCATTTCTAGCTCCCAGGATTAGGCTGATGTCTTCTTTCCCTCCACCCCAATCACCGTTCTCCCTGATTTCTGGTTTTTTAGGGTTTGGGGTTTGGTTACTGTATTGTCCTTTGGGGGTTATGTTGGTTTAATCAGAAAAACGATGATGGTTTCACCCTCCTCAGCTGCCAGCTCCCGGGGCAGGGGCCACAGGCACAGGTGAGAAGAGCAGCTGATGTATTTTTTTCTTTCACATCGATCTGCACAAGCAACACGAGGACGAGGAGCGTGCGGGGATCCTGTCCAGCGCCCATCAGTCTGCTCACAGCTTTGCAGCCCTGCTGAAAACAAGGGGATTCGGATACATTTTTGGCTCTCAGAGCTTCAGATATTGACTTTATTTCTTACCGTTTTGTCTTGGGATCTACAAAACATCCTTTGTTTTCTTTCTTTTAAATCCATCTTGTTTGGCGTAGACGTATCCTCYGCTGCTTCTCGTGTTTGACAGCCCAGCGCTGGTGCGGAGGGTTCCTGCCTTTGCGAGAACGTGCTGAAAAAATCCCTTAAGGCCCTGAATTGCAACATAATCCAGCTACAAATCCCACCTGGAATCTGTCAGAAGCGACGAGCCCCGACACACCTCCGCCAAGCTCCCGCGACGCCTTCAAAGCCCTCTGATCTCCTCCGTGGAAACGCTGCCGTCAGATAAGGCTCGGCCCCTGCCAAAAGACGCGCAACATCTGCTTGGCTGCAGAGAGTGGGATTAGACAAAAGCTAACCTTGTTCCTAATTTTTAATTTTTGGGGGGGAACGGGCTCCTTGTGCAGGTTCTCCCTTGCACAGGGGCTTTGGGGCTTTCACAGCGGTCCCTGAACCAAGGTGCTGCCAAGCCCTTGGGGACGGTGGCACCGATGCAGGGAGGGAGCRGGGCCGGCGATGTGCCAGCTCATGGAAGAGCAATAAGATCTGGGACTAACCCCGTATTTGGACCCCATCGGAAACAAGATGCCATCTTTTTGTTTCAAATCTTTTTTTCCACTTGAAAAGTTTCTCCCTAAATGCAATTCTGAAGCACCTGGGTGTCCAGAAAAGCTCCTGGAGCTCCCTTGGGGGACTTGACCTTGGCAGCAGCCCAACAGAACATGAGCCCCCAGCGCTGCTTGGGCACAGCTCGGGAGATGAAGGGTTAACGCCGGTCTTTGGGTGMCTTTAACCGTGAGCAAAGTCCCCGAATCCTGCCAAACCTCGTTAGTCCATGAGCAGGGTGAAGGGCAACAACGCTAATTGGAGTGACGGCCTCGCCACGGTGGCCTCTGGAGCTGCGATAAATTGGGAGGAGGTGCTGAGCTTTGCTGCCTTTAACAGGTGCTGGGTCACCCCCAGCCCCCCCAAAAACCCCAAGCCCCGCCATCCCTCAGTGTGAGTGACCCTCTCGACCTGTCCGCGGGGGCATTTCTCTCTCCAGCTGCTGGGGAGGGATTTTGATCCGTCTTTGTGCAGCATCAGCAGCGGGAAGTGCTGCAGCAGCAACCTGTGTCCCCAGAGCCGTGATGGGGTACGGGGACCCCATCCCGTACCCTGGCATCCCGGGGACACTCAGCAGGGATGGGAGGTGCTGCAGGCTGTGGGATTAGGGGCATTGGGATAAACTGGGGAAGAAAACACAGAGCAGCTGCTGCTGGAAAAGCTGTGACCGGCAGGACCGAAACTTTTGTAGTTTTGCTTAAAGCCCAGGAGAGAGGAGCCCTGTAGCCCTGGCCGCACTGGTGGCTGTCACCGGGCCGTCTCCGATCCCCGCCTCGAGCAGCAATAAATCAAATTCCCAATGCTGCCCCCACCCCAGACCCTCTGGGGCTTTTCATTAATCAAATTAGTCAGATCAGGGACGGTACGGGAGCAGGCAAAGAGCTGCACCATCCCACAAGCTTCTGTGACCGACACCGAGGCTGAGGCTGGGCTCGACCTGGCTCCCGGCACCAGGTGAGCCCCTGTCCTCGTCCTCCTCTGCTCCCGCCATAAGCAGAGCTCATTGTAAAACATTTGCCCCGCTCTGTGCCCTGTTTTCCCAAGTACAAACCATCCTTAAAGGCTTTTCCTCCCTCCTGGGACAGCGGGGAATTGGGAGCCTCGTAAAAGAGCTCTTGGAGCAAAGTTGTGTAGGGAGGATGCTTTGCTGTGTGGGGATGGAGGGATGCTCCTGGGGAGGAATGGATGCTCGTGGGATGGAAGGATGCTCACAGGGAGGGAGGGATGGATGCTCATGAGGAGGAATGCTTGTGGGGAGGAATTGATGCTCATGGTGATGGAGGGATGCTCACAGGGAGGGAGGGATGCTCATGAGGAGGGATGGATGCTCACAGGGATGGAGGGATGCTCCCAAGGAGAGAGGGATGCTCCTGGGGATGGCTGCTCATGGCAAGGAGAGTGGGACGTTGAGACAGCTTGAGATCTTGCCTGCCTGGAGTGAAGAAAATGAGCCCGGGCTTGCAAAGCTGTTGAGCGGTGTAAATAGCTTTGTAGGACCAAACCGGGCAGGTTACGGGAGGATGTTATGGGAGAAGCCGCGATGTTAATCCTGTGCAAGATCCTGAGCACAGGCGATGTCCCACACCGGCCCTCGGGTGGCTGCTGCTCAGGGCAGTTTGGCAGGACCCACCGCGGCTTTTCCACCCAAACCCCAGGGCAGAAACCCTCCATCACCCTGGAAAAGGAAAAGCCCGAGGGAAATGCGAGGTCTCATCCCAGCGAGGCTGAGCACCAAGCTGGGCAGTGTCTGCCCCGGCTTCGCCACTGTGTTTGGGGAGCCCACGGGGAAACCCTTGGGGCCAGGAGGGCTGCAGGGAATCATCCCCAAAAAAGCAGCATTCCCAGAGGCCAGCTGGGATTTTTAATGCAATAGTGCCACCCCGTGCGCCGAGTGAGCCCCAGGCTCCCAGCTGCAGTGACAAGCGGCACCGGTGGCCCAAGTGGTCTTGACTGGGACGTAGATGGGTGACAGGCAGGATGGGGTCCACCAGCACAGTGGATCAAAACACCCAGGGGTGGGAGACATGGCCATGGGCACGGCAGCAGCAGGGAAGGGGTGACAGCTGTGTCCCCATGGGAATCACTCGATCCCGTTGCAGCTGGGATCCTACAGATGCCAAAAATGTCTGTGGTTTGTAGGGACACCACAAAAGCCAGAGAAACATGAAATATGCAGAAATCACATCAAACTTGGTGCTTTCTCGAGCTGCAAAATGGAGTTTTATGCTGTTTTATGCTCTTTATCTTTGCTGGTGGCCTGCGCCAGTGAGCAGCTCTCGGACCATGMGGTCCCCTCCTCTGCTCCTTGTCCTGCCCTGGAGGGAGATGCGGGGGGGGAACATGGAAACATCCCATCTCTGACCCTACGAGGGGAGTCCCCAGGAAGGGCCAGCATCACCCAGGGGAAACCTCACACGGGATGTTTGGGATTATTTAGTTGTCACACTATATTTGCATGGCCTATAGGAGGGTTGGGGGGGGAGAAATTTTGTGCACGTATAGAGCGATGTTTAAGGCAGCGGCAATGCATCCTGAAATCCCACTGCCGGACGAGCTACAGCAGCGAGGACGGATGGGTGACGGGTGTCTCCCTGACACCCCAGGGACCAGAGACACCCAGATGGGTGTCTCCCCGACACCCCAGGCACCCAAGGGTGCCTCCAAGGTGCAGCTCAGCTTATGCAAGATGAGCACCCAGGAGGAGGGAGCGGAGCGATGCTCCCAGTTTCAGCTCCCCAAAATTTCTTGCCGCAGGGGATTTCAACCCACCATCACGACCCTACTCCCTCCGTGCCCACGGATCCCAGAGACTGTTTCAGGGTGTCAAATGGGGACAAGGAGCTTTTGGGACAGGACCCCTCAGCCCCTGAGTGTTTTTAAGGTCAGGCTCTGCTATTTTGGCATGTTCTGAAGGTGCACATGCATAAGGGTACACGTGCAGATGTGAGCATGGCTGTGCACCCCATATGGTCCTGTTGAGGCTGTTGAGAGGGTCAGGACAGCCCCTCTGGGCACACCCCCATGCTATAGGGTCCATATGGGATCACTGTGCCCCTAACGTTGGTGGAGGGATTTGTTGGACACATACAGCTGGAAGGAAGGAGAAAGCTTTCTGGGCTGTGCAAATAAATACAGAGCAGCATTTGCACACTGCCAAATAATGGGGTGGGAGACAGTTTTGCAGCCAATCGCTGGTACGACGCATACCCCCAGCGAGGCTTGAGACGCAGCCGCCTCCCTCTGCTAGGATCAGAAAGGCTAATCCTCCGGGAATAATAGATGTAAGCCTCTTAGCTGGCCGTGCTGTCAATGCCTGTTGCTGAAGAGCTGATTAAAATCGAATGGAAAAGATTAAACTCACCCCCTCCAGGTACCCTGGGAGCCACCCTGGCGGCAGGCAAAGGAGAGGAGATGCTCCTTGGTGGGCTTTGTGGCTTTGCTGTGACCTGTCTGTCTGTCCATCGTGGGTCTGTGCAGACCTGGGTGCTCCATAGCCAGGAGGGACTTTTCGAGCCTTCGTAATCTCCGCAAATCCCCTTCCTGCGCCGCACCGGGAAGTCCCAGCAGCAGCCGGCCCCTTTGAAGACAACGGATTATCCACRTCCCAGCCGCCACCTGGAGCTGGAGGAAACGGTGCCAGAAAAATCAGTTACAGGCAAAATTTCCCAAAAGGGACCCCCTGCCCTGGTCCTCGGTCAGCCCCAGGGGACATCCCCAATGTTTCACTTCATTTAAGCAGTTCTATGAAACAGCCATTGCCACTCTAGACACGAGACTTGGCAAACACACGACATCATAGCAGAAAAACATGGGATTGCCTTGGATTTGAGAAATTTCTGCAGCCACCCCCCTGAATTTGGCCAAGTGCTGCTTGGGAAGGGGACCCCAATCTCCCCAGAGTCAAATCCTTGCTCCCGGGAAGCAACAGGAGCGTGTGGAAAGGCATCATGCGAACAGAGCCGATGGGATGGGGAATTTGGTTAAAAAAGAGGCTTTTTGAGTCCGAGCGACCTACCGGTGGGATTTGAAATGTCACTTCACATCTGCAGCAGACGCAGGGTGGCATCAGAAAGCCTGGTCCTACCTGCGAGGCTGCCCACGGTCGCTCGGCTGCTCTTGCCCTGGTAAAGAAGAGAGACAAAGCTGGAGCTCAAGCTGCGCGCACACCTGCTTGCTTGTGCCTCTAGTTTTCCACTGATTCCTTCAGTAATTCTCCTCAGTTGTCACTGGCGGCTCTTTTCCAGGTCTTGTCCATGACCTGCAGTTGCTTCTGCTGTCAGAAGAAACCAGGAATTATATTAGAGGATCCCACTGCAAACTGGAAATGTGGATCAAAGCATGTGGGGTCTCCTGTTGACCCCCTTTCAGAGCGGTATTTGGGATTTAATCCCAKTTTTGGGGCAATCCCACCCTCGCTGGGTGTGGGGTCCCACTCTGCCGTGGTCATCGCCCCTTTGGGATCCCTTTTCTTCAGGGTTTTACTGAATTATTGGTTGGCCTTTGAGTAGGATCCCACTGCTGGGCTCAGCAGAGCAAAGCTCCTCCAGCAGTGATCCAGGGAGGTGAGATCTCCTGCAGGCCACAAGGTCTCGTTAATATTTAGTCGATCCTTCCACAGAACTGCATTAATTACCCCTGCTTCCAGCTGCACTAATTACCTGTCTGAGCAGCCCGGGCAGAGAGGAGATGCCTACATGGAAAAGTGAGGCAGAAAGAGTCGAGGCTGGGACTGGCTGAGACCCTCAGTTCCACCCTGGCCCCACATCCCTCTTGCAACACCCGTGGGGTATATATACTATATCTATACATTTCTATAGCTATATATTATTCTGTATGTCTGTGTCTAATACATAAGCTCTTGCAACAAGGGGAATACTCTGAATCTCGCACCTCCAGCCACGAGCCGCACCCCAAAAGCCGATGTGCCCCAACATCTGCCCCTTCATCTCCAAACCAGTGCATCCCACCTCACTTAATTTTCTCAGAGGTGTTTTAAGGCACCTTTTTGGGGTGCTTTTGGGGTGCTGCCTGGGAACGGGCAGAGATTTGGGGTGCTGTGTGGGAACAGGCAGAGATTTGGGGTACTGCATTGGCATTGCAGAGAGAAGCAGCAGCTTCTTGTGAGCTGCCGCTGCTCCCTGGCACCCCGCTTTTTGTTGCCTGTGACAAGTCCCCCCAAATTCCTCGTAGGGTGTTAGAGCCCATGATGGGGCTGACCCAGATGGGGATTATTGGGGGGTGCATGTGGATTAATGTACATATACACACGCACACATATATATGCGCCCTTAGAACCCTAAACCACCCACCCAGGTCCCAGGGACCCCCCCCCACCCGAGGGGACCCCACGGAGGACCTGCCACCAGAGGGCACCGCGCCCCCATTTTTGGGTGCCGCTTCCCACAATGCAGCGAGCCGGGCCGGGGGCTCCGCGCCGCTCCGCACGCCGGGCTGCGGCCGCAGGGCGAGCGCGGAGCTCCGCGCAGCCTCGCGCAGCCCCGCGCAGCCCCCGCCGCCAGGTAAGCGCTGCCCCCCGGGCCCGCAGGGCGAGCTCGGCTACTTTGGGTGGTTTATTTTATTTTATTTTTATAGTTTTATCTTTTAATTATTTTAATTTTTCAAATTATTTTAATATTTTATTTTATCTTATTTAATTTTAATTTATTTTATTTATATATTTTCTTTTACTTTCTAATCCCTCCCCCCGGCCCAGGAGGGGGCCCCGGGCTCTGCCGGGGAGCAGCACCATCCCCTCCCCGGCTGGGTCCCGGCTGGAGGGGACCCATCAACCCCCCCTTTCCCCTCCCCATCCCGGGCTGGGGGTGTCCCCGGGGCGGGGGGGGCGGATTTTCGGTGCTTGTGGAGAGGCGGCATCGGCAGTGGGGTGAGCCCTGGCTGGGCTGGCGGCTGCYTCCTTGAAGGGGGGGGATTGGGTTTTCACTCGGACCCCCCAAAGTTAGGGGAAGCTTGTGCCCGTGGCACTGGCTCGTCTCCGGCTCCTCTGGGATGGTGCAACATAAATTAGGCTTAATGTGAAAGCAGCTGTTTAAATAGCGGGCGAGGGCTCCTCTGCCCCTGGTGAAAGTTGCTTTCGAGTTTGGCAATTTGGGCCATGGGGGACGCAAGGAAAATTGGCTGCTTTAAAAAGGGCTTTTGAGCTGCAAGGAGAAATCCCAGCCAGGACGGAGAGCCCGGGATGGCCGGAGAGGAGGTGAGTGGCCCCCAAAAGCGGAGGAATGGCTTTGGCTTCCCCTTAGAGAGGGATCTCAGGAGCCCTGGCGTGCCCRTCGCTGCTGGTTTAGTGGTACCTCTCCATCATTTGGCTGTGGCTGCGTTAACTCCTCGTCCCGGGATGTGAACCAGGAGAGCACGGGGAGAGCAGAAGGGCTTGGGGGAGTCAGGACACCCCAGTCTCGCTTCCTTGCCCGGTTCCGCCTTCGCGTGATGGATCTAGAGGTGCTCAGGACTCACCAGCTCCCTCGAATTGTGTTTTGGGTCGTTTGGTCGTTTAAAAACTGCAGTTTTGCACAAAAGCCCCCAGCCAGAGCAGCATTAAAGAAATTTTTCTGTGCCAGGGAGGGAAGCTGGACATGGGCTAAAGCAAATAAACTTGTATTTCATCACGCTGGGGTTGGGTTTCTTTGTTTTCCACCCTGCTCTGGGCAGCCTGGGCTCCCTATGGTCACAAATGTTTCCATGTCCAACCTTCACCTTCAAATGCGTCTTGGTTACCGAGCAAAAAAACTTCTGCTCCTTTCTGCAAACCTTGCTCCCTACGGAGGCTGCTCTGTCCTCTGCCTCCCRCGTGCTCTTCCTTTGGGTGTTTCTCTTCTTGGTTGCTGCGGGGAGGGGTTTTGTGGGGTTTCTCCTCCAGCCCCATCCCCACGAAGCAGCTCAGGACCAGGCTGAGAGATGCTGCAGATGTGGAAAGTGCGAGCACGGCTGACCTGACAGCGGCAGTGCATCAGTTGGGGCTGTGCGCTCTGCTGAGGGATGCGTGCCGGCTTCGTGGCTTGTGCTGCTCGGCTCGGGAGGTAAAGGATGCTGTAAATGAGGGAAGCTGGTGTTATTTTTGTCCCTGGAAGGGGTGTTAGAAAAAAAATAGCCCTGAGATATTTCTCTACCCATCCCCACTGCTGCAGAGCTGGCCGGGTCTGGGAGCTGGAGCCCAGATGCATCCCAGTGAGCACGGGAATGTGCCTCTCCAATGCAGAAACCGAGGGGCGAGGGGGCTTCAGGGCTGGATGYGCCGGTACATATCATTTTTATGGGGCTGTAAATGATTCCAATAGCTTGTGCAGAAACCTCGAGCAAGAGCTTTCTTCTTACTGGAAGAGCCTGTGCGGTCCCAACAACGCAGGATGGGCACCGTTTATGCGCGGGAGCGGCAGGGTCAAGGCACAGGACGTGCAAGGAGATGCAGTCCCRTGCCATCCAGGTGGATGGCAAAGACCAGGGATGCTGRGGAAAGCTGGGTATTAGTGGVRRAAAAAAAAAGAAAGATCAAAGTTAAATGATGTGTCGTGCCCTGATGTGATCTTCCAACATAAACGGGTGGGACGTGAGCCCACTGACCCCATAGYGATGGGCTGGGGGGAGCTTGTGGCTTCTTTGCTGCAACGATGCCAGCGCAGAATCTATGGCTGAGACTTAAAATCAGTGTAATTCATTAAATGTATTCCATCATCTTATAAGAAAGCAGATGAAATGTAGGTGCCAACGTCTAAAGTGCATGTAAAATGCTGTTACGTCGGGAGAGAAGGAAGATTTTTATACACTGCGCAGGTTCCCATCCATTAGTCATAATATTTCCAGCACACARACTTTTTTATTTTACTGCACGTGCACTCATGTTTCCATATAAACGAATGCATGGGAAACAAAATCAGAGGTGACACGAGGGAATGGAGAAACCCAGGTGGATTTTTCCCCAGCAGGACCCCTTGCTCTCCAAGGGGGACCTCCAGCTGGTCAGGCCTGATTTCCCAGCATTTGTGGCCGGGGTAGGTGATGCCTTCTTTTCTCTGACATGTTTTTGACTTCCTTATACCAGTCTTCAAGCTTTGGGGGGGAGGAAAGATGGAAATGTAATCATCCCTGTAGAAAAGTCCGACATTTTGTAGCAGATAAAGCCAAATGTAGACAGATGCTTTGATTTGGCTCCTTTTTGCTGAGTTTAAGGGGAGGCAGGGGGGGATTTAGGCTGGAGATGGAGAACAGAGGTGGCACATGCACCCCTCATGTCATGGTGACATCCAGCCCTGGGGTTTTTTAGGAGAAATACATATCTGGGAACAGGCTCTTTCCAACTTTACTCCTGCCCAGAAACTTGAAGCAATCGTATCCAGCCAAATTCTGAAAGTGAGGGATCACTGATCCTGTGTCACCAACACAATTTTTGTGGCAGCTGTGATTTGATCACTGGGGATCCCAAAAAAGGATTTTGTGGTTGTTGGGTGAGATRGAATCGAAGGTTCATGGTTGCTTCCTTCATCTCTTCTATTTCTCTGGTCTCCCTTGGGAAGTAGAAAAGGGTTTCCAGTCCTSTGTCAGTATTTGTCTTTATTACATCTATAGTTGTTCTCCGGTGAGCCCTGGGAGCAGCTGGCTGGAAATGACCAAACAGAAGGTTTTATGATGTGTGCTACCTAGTAGCAGGACCAGAACAGGGTCCCAGTGGCCTTTTGGATGGGAGAGGAGAGGTGGGCACTGGTGGCTGTTGCATGGGGTGGACACAGCTGCTGACTGCTCCCTACCCAGGGATGGCTCTTTCTGGATGTGCCATTTCTTTTATTTCTTTCCCCAACATCCGCTGGCTTTTCCCAGAGATGRGGTACTGGGATGTCCAGTTATGACTGGGGCAGAAGGAGATGGTGGCATCTTGCCTTGCTGCTCTCTGGGCTGTGTGCCGACTCCCTCCCCTTTCTGTATTCCCCTGGAAAAAMCAGAGGGTTTGCCATGGAACATGGCCTGGGGATGCTATTTCCTCCAAAATGGGTCTGAACCTGTCTGGTTCTGCTGCAAAATCTTCAGCTGCTTGCCTGGGCCGTTCTTTAAAAATAAAGGCACTTAAAAAACTGCTTTTTCCCCGCAAAAATAGCTTTGGTATCTGGGACTCTGGCTGGGTTGTGTTCCTGATGGTTAGGGGATGGCTCTCTTCTTACTAGTTAATAAGGCAATGTTTATAATAGGAAAAGAATAGGAAATGCTTAAATTAATTAATTAAATTAATAGGAAATGCTAAGGAGTGTTTGCCCTTCCCTGGGGCTGCTGAGAAGTGATCTCCGTGCGAGCCTTGGCTGGAGGTCAGAGCCTGCGGCAGCCCGGACRTGGGAGTGGAGGGGCTCACCGGGGAGCTGGGAGTCCCGATTTGGGCATTCCGGTTTCACACRGGGATCATTCGCTCGCCAGCCAAACTGCTGGCGCAGCGAGGTGCGCATCCAGCTCTCGGCGGGAGCTGGCAGCAAAGCGATGCTCGCTTTCGGTCTGATCTGGCTGGGAGGTGGAAGTGTGTCCTGRTGCCAAATGAGGAGAAACTCCTTATTTCTGCAAATACAGCAGAAGGAGGAATCGCTTCCAGCGATGTAAAGGGGCCAAAAGGAAGCAAAAGGGGTGATGAAAAAGCACAAGATGGGTGCAGGTTGTTCAGGGCCCCCATCAACCCTGACCCACCTCCAGCGTGGCCTTAGGAACAAACTGATCCACCTTCAGAGTGTGCTACAGATAGCGTGGGACTTGTCCTCCTGCCTCTTAGTGGGAATTCCTCCAGTGAGGCTCCCCTGGATCAACTTCAAGCCATCTGCCAGCCCTGACCCTGATAAAATGGCTGCAGAGAGCAAAGAAACCACCTGGGAATCGCTTTGCTTCTTGGACTGGCTTTGCTAGCTTGAAACCAAAACTGTCCCCGTGAGCTGGGGCAGRGGAGGTCACGCACTGGGTTGCAAGGCAAAACATAAACACTGTTATTTAGCAACGTGTGAGGATAAAGTAATGAAATAATCAGAAAGCTATTAAAAAGCATCCTAAAGCAAAGGCAATGGGCGCTAAATGCTGCTGCACCTTTGCAGCGCTCGCTACCTGGCTGCATGCTACGAGTTTGTGTAAACTCCTTGCAGGGATCGTGTTTTGCTACAGTCCCGTCAAACCTTTTGAAGATGCTGTATAAAAATGGTAAAAAAAGAAAGATGTTCCTGGATGCCTTGAGTGCCACTGGTCTCGTGGTCTGCGGTCCTATCCCGGACTTTCACTAAGTCCTGGCTCTGGCATCAGTTTGCAAATCTGAGTGCATGGCTTCGTGGCACACAAACACCGTTCCAGAGCCTGGGGATTTGCTAGAGAATTACTAACACTGGTAAAAGGGTGAGGAAATGTCAACGCATTTGTAGCGGCTCCRTGGAGTAATCCCGTGGGGACACAGGTGCCAGCCTCAATCGGAGGGTTTGGCCATGTATGTCAGCGGTGGGATCGGGGCCAATACTTTGCATTTCCATCACTTTCAGCATATTTTCTTTTACTTGGCTGGCATTGTAGAGATTTCTTATGGCTGAAAATGAGAAAAATCTGGGGAAAAAAAAAAAAGCCCAAGCAATTCTTTCTCCCCAGCTTTCATTTCACAGTTCACCTTTCTTTCTGGCTGCAATTTCTGCTGGGGCTTCTGGCTTCCTAGAGAAAGGGTAAAAAAAAAAGAAAAAAAAAGAAAGCAGGCGTTTAATAATAGATCAAAAATGAGATTAAGCAGTAAGTCAGCCCTCCCCTACATTCTCCCTTCCCAAAAAGCAACCAAAGAAATTGCAAATTGCCTTGAAAAAGGGGAGTGAAAACAGTGAAGATCAAACCTGATGTTAAGTATAGATGAKGTGTTTATATTTTATTTAATGACTGCATACTGCCACCCTCCTAGAAAAGCCGCCCTCCCCTGAATTTCTGTATGTGATTAATAAAACAGTAGAGACAAACTGGAACGGGGAAAATTCAGCAAGTATTGAGCTCCGAAGGTGAATGCAATGGGCATCACTAGCAGGCGCGGGCAGGGTTTGCTGCTTAGGACACCTGAAGGTCTGTGCACACCCGGTGACATCAGTGACGGCTGTAGTCAGAGGTAGCTCCCAAAAACCAGGAGGCTTAACAAGATGCTGTTTGTTGTCCATCCCCAATGACTCTTCAAATCAATTTTGACCACGTTTGGTAGAGCGGTGGGGTCTCAGATGGAAGGGAACCCAATGGGATTTGTGCAAGGTGCACAGGCGCTGGCAAAAATGCCATGATGGAGGGAAGAGGTGAGCTCATGTGTTATTAGTCACCAGCCAAGCTGCACCAGGAAGAGCCTTTCGGCATGCCTCGGCCTGGGAGAGCGTTCAGTCAAGGCTTGCACTTGATGAGACACGACTTCCCTGGAAAGGAGGCTTAGCCTTGGCACCGGGCGTTGAGGCTGTCAACCCCAGGCCTGTTCTTGTTTGCTGTAAATCCTCTGGCTCCTTTGGGTCTTGGTTTCAGTGGGGCCATTGCTGCAGGTGAGGCGGGAGGGTGGGAGTTGGGATGGCCTCAGCTTCCTCGCCAGATGCTTTGAAAATACAGTTTGTACGGAACTGCTGTCCTCCTGGCTCATCCCGAAGGTCTCTGGAGCCAGCATGGACATCGTGTATGTCAGCTGCGTGGGCTCAAGCGAGCCAGGTTGGGAGGATGTGCAAGGGGGAAGCTCTTGCTCTTGTGCCGTGTCTCCACTGGAGACAGGACAGCAGAGGAGAGGACCTTCAGTCTGACCCAACCTGTGGTCCTGTTTGCACCCTCGATGAATAAAATACCAACAGGGACATGAGGCATGGCCAGTCCTTTCCAGTATCATCTTTGTCTAACACGAGATAACCCAACCTGGGTCATGCCATGGGGATGAAGATCCACACATGCATTGCAGATTTTTTTTTATGCTAAATTGCCCACTTTTAAGTGCAGAAAGTGTCACAGCCCCTCTCGCTCTGGGGCTGTGAACCCAACTGCAGCGGGGAAGAGGCTGAGGAGTTATAGCCATCGCAGGTGTGGGTGGTGAAGGCATGGCAGGAAGAGAACGCGAGCAGCAATCCCATGCGTGGGTCTGGCATGTGGGGCTGTGAACGTTCACCGAGGGCTGCCAGAGCATGAGACGAGGCAAAAACTCGCCCGCCCCCTGGAAAGCACCGCTCCCACGTGTGATTAGCATCCTCTAAGGTGTTAGTTTATCTTCTTTGTCACCTCCTTGGTCTCAACTCTGTACTTCTAGAGTTGGAGGAGAATCTGTTTCGCTACCTGATGGGCTGCTGCTCTTCTTGTTTATTCCCCAAAAGGAAGAAAATTAGACGTGCCAGAGCTTAAACTTAAAAAAAAAAAAAAAATCCAGACTTTGGAAACAACTACTTGGCGGTAGAATGAGCCTCAACAAGAAAATGTTTGTCTTCCACCTTTTTCTGAGGCTGGCTGGGAGTGAAGCGCAGGGAGAAGATGGGGCAAGGTTTACTTCCTTTTAATTTCAAATATATTCCAAAAGCGGAGCAGTTGGGGTTTCTTTTTTTTTTTTAAGTTGCTTTGCCAAGTTTGGGTGCAGAAAACCAGCTGAAAACTTTGCCTTGGTGGATGTGGGATGGAAGCAGGAATGCATTTATTTTATTTATTTACCTATTTTTACCAGTGAGGCCCTGAGGCAAAACAGCAAAGCCGTGGCCGCATTGCCTGCTGAGTGCAGGCAAAAAGAACACTCTCCCCCCCAGATCCTTTTTCCTGGCACCAACAAGATCAGCACTGAAGATACGTGATTGAGTCAGCAATGCAGATGCCATCAAATGTCTGCTTTATTCCAGTGCATGAATCAGAGCAGAGAAGTGTCAGAGCCTCATATCCTGCATCTCCTGATAAGAGTGCAGTTACCTCCGAGGAAACAAAACACGGTGAAATCCCATTATCCCGCCTGTTGYGAGCACCTATAACTCACTGGCACCAGCAGTGCTTATTTTATTGCAACTCTTGCAATAGCATGTGTAGATTATTATTGTTTTTAAATCCTACGTCCTGGAGCCAAAAGATGGGGTTTTTTTATATTTGCAGAAAAAGTGATCCAGCATGTCTATATGCACACACACATATACATGAATATATAAATATGACTGTTTTCTGGAGCACAAGCTGTTTGTGTTAACCCCTGTTAGACCAGTATGAGCAGCGTGTGCCACTAGTCTGGGTACTGGTTGCTCACTCTACAGGTTTTTCCAATGTATCGTATCCTTGGGGAGGAAGCAGGATTAGCTTCATTTGACTTTCCAACCATGCGTTTACCTCCAAATCAACTTAATTTCCAGTCTTAAAATTTTTCCCTTTTGGTTTGCTGTGAAAATTATATGCAGAAGTGAAACCCTTTATCCCCAGAAGTTTTCTGCTTCTCCCTTGCAAGACTTTTCCATCCCCAACTACTGGTTTTGAAGGCACAGACCACAGCCAGCTCAGTGACAACGTTTCCTTCTATTGTTCGATGGGGGCAGCTTCTGGCTCCCTCCACAAGAGTTTATGCGTGGCCGCTGGCTTTTGCATCAGCTACCTCCTTTCTCCTGATCCCAGGGGACCATCTGTGTCCTGTTCCTTCTGCAGTCCCGCTTCTGGACCCGGTCTGGGAGGCCTCGGTGGGAGGGAAGGAGACTTGCAATGGTGTGGTTTATATCCTCTAAAAACAGATACAACAGTGAAATTTTGCAAAGATCTGGCTGTGTTGTCCTCAAGGGRCAGTGTGGAGTTGTTCAAAAGACAGTTATGCTAGTGTGGTAGTGGTGGAGGCAGAGAAGGACAATTTTCACACAGATTCCTCTTTTGAGGGGCTTGTTTGTTCCTTGGAGTTTTTCTGCACCGGAGACTACAGAAGTTGAGGGGATAAAAAACATTTCTGTGGTTCCCCATCTGTAGATTTGAGGGAAAACTAGTTCAAATCCACCACCCTAAGCTACATCATAAATCTTGCTGCAGAAATATGGAGCCTAGACATTAATAATTAGGAGGTTGCACAATAAAGCGCTGGAATATTTCACGCATGACACAACATCTTTCGATCCAGCTGATGCTGTGGAGAGATCTGTGTGAAAGTTCTGTGCAGCCAAGTTGGAGAAGTTTTTGCTCCCATTTGTGCCTTTTGAAGAAGAAAATGGGAAGGAAAATCAGGTCACATCCCAAAAATGTTCATGAAGGCTCAAGCGTGGGGGTTTTAAGGTGCTCCCCTATTATAAAGCGTTTGTATGTGCTGAAAGAAAACAATGCAAATTAATAGTTACCCTTTCCCTGCTTCCCACATCTTCAAATCAATCCCATTCAGCCAAGCTGCCTCCTATCAAACTTCTAGTACAAAAAGAAAAAATCTTCTGGACTGTGACTGAACATGAGAAATGTTAGTCCCCAGGGGTCCGTGTTCCTGAGGTTTGAGGGCTGGATGATAAGAGCTTTGGGCCGTGAGATGACAACGGTAACTTCACAGTTGCTCGTTCATGCTCCAGCAAAGGTGTGTTTTGGGTGTAGGTATTTCCCAGCAACAAAGCTGAGATCTTACCAGCTCTTACATGAATATTCTTCACCTTTTTTTTGATGCAGTTAAAAGTAATTGGATGGCTAGTGGTATTTTGAACAACGGTATCCACCTAGGAAATTATGACCTTGGATTTATTCAATCAAATAATATCAAGATTAAGAGTGAAAATAGCTGAGCTTGTCAGTCACAAGGAATTGTGTTGCAGCCTGGGCTCAAATCCATCACCTGAAATCAGGAGACTCTGGCAGGGTATTCTTCATTCATCAGCAAGAGGCATCACAGCGAGATCATTTAACTGTAATTCATCAATTTACCAGGCTACTCAATTAAGTGGGGGCTGGAGGGAGGATGAAGGGAATGATTCTGCCTGTTGTAATGAATCTTTGGCCACATGAGGCCTTTTTTTGCTCGTTGCTCTGTTGTGTTTCATGTTGCCTTGAAGGCCCATCAGGAGGAAAGCCCGGACCGGCAATGCACTGCTGTTAGTGGCCCTGGTTTTTTGTGTCATATCTGCACACTTTGTGCATGGGAAGACTTGCGCCACGCATTGAGCCATGCCGATTGCAGGAGAGGAGGGTGGGGACCCTGTCCAGTAGCTGTGTACAAGCAACCATCGCATGCACAAATACAAGTTCTCACCCTGTGACTGTTAATGAGGAAATATGTATAATATTAATCATAATTTTTGAGTGCAAAGTAGGTTGTTACCTGAGTATAGGCTGTGTTTGCTGTTGAATTTACGTAAATCTCTCAACTCCTTGCGTCTTGGCACTAGCTTGAAGTAGGAGTGCTGGTTTCTGTGCTCTTTCCTTGCTGTCCAGGTCAACCTTGTGATTATGAAAACTGCACGGCAATCTCATGGCTGCAGGGCCTCCTGCATCTTGATGCCAAAGCGAGCCTTCAAGTGGTACATCTCTCATCACTCTTCCAAGCTTTGTTAAAAGGAAAACATAATCACAATGGTGGTGAAAAGAGAGGGCTTAAAGAATTAAAGGGATTAATGAGTTAGAGCTTTTCCTCTACATGGTTTGTCACTGATCTGAGCCTGACTTAACCACAGTCTGAAGAGATCCTGGAGAACCTTGGGTGGACATCTGCAAAAATATGACTTAAGTAAAACTTTGTGCAGCCTGGAGTAAAGGGATAGGCTTTTTCAGGTCCATCTCAGCTCTGTTCTTCCCGTGTTTCTGTGGTCTGACCCCAGACTCATTGGTGAAGCAGTTTGGGAGCTTGGTGCAACCTCTGATTCTGCTGTGAGTGGTCCTGTCTGGCATCRGCTGCCCTGAGACCTTGGCAGTGTCATTCTAGTGCTGGCTGATGCAGCCCTTCATCAGTCTTGAAGAAAGAAGCTGGGCTAGAGGATTCTTTATGAGTGTGGTGTTTTAGACATTTGCCTATTCCTCAGTACATCCAAATACTGATTTTTCTGAGTGGCTACACCTAAATCTTTAGGTAGCTTCACTGCGGATAGCTCACTGCTTGGGATCTCTGCTCAGATCCATGATGACACTCCCTTGTTTTGCCCTTATGATCATCATCTGTGTTGTCTTCTTACAAAATGAGACACAGCCTCATCCAGGTTTCTTATCACCCCATGTGTATGTATGTTTGCGCCACCCCAATAACTTCTGAACCTGTCGGCCTGTTTCAGTCAAGCCTGACAAAGAGATACAGGTCTGCAAGGGTAATTAAGGTTGCATAAGTTCATGAAAAACAGGCAGTCAGGCACGAGGGATAGCCCAGGTACTTACTGAGCCTCGGGGAGAGGTGCAGCTCCAGCTTGCGTGAGTGGATACCAGACAGTCCCCATGAGGGAGAGATCTTCCAACTGTTTCGGTCATGAGATCTATCAACTGGAGCCAGAGCGTGGCCCCTGTGTTGCCCTGGTAGACCCCAGGCCCATGGATGGCGGTCTCTATTTGCAGTAAAATGTCTTCAAAGTTTAAATACGGTGGTGGTTTGGGCAAAACTAGCCCTAGTAGAAACTGGCTGGTGCCAGGGAAGCCTTTGGCTCAGTGAGAGGTGTAGCTGCTTGCCAGCTTTCTGTAGAAACACAGCAAAAGACTTCAGCAAGTCCAAGGACTCCAGATGGTGAACAATTCCTCCTAGCTGGGTTTCTCACAAGTCCCATTGTTTTCTTTCAACAAAAGCAAGAGAAAAGAAGAATTAATTTGATTTTAATAATAAAATACCTCCAAGGAGATGAAGCAAAAGGAACTGTTAGCAAGAGGAGTAGGTGGAGATTAAAAACACAGCCTTTCTCTTGCTGTCCCTTGCACATGCACGCACATTATACATATATGTAGCCAGACCCCTTCTCGTTGTGTAACATGGGAAAACTAAATTGAAAAGGAGACTATACAAATCAGGATGAAAGGAAAAAAAAGAGGATGAGTCAGCTCTCCTCCTGCCTATCTGAACCAAGGGGAAGCCTGCCTGGCACTCATGAAAGATTTTTTGCAAAAAAGATAATGCATCAGATTGATGACGGCCTGTAAGATATACTGCAAGCAGTATGAAAATTGCTGGTAGGTACTTGAATGTCACTGACTGCACAGAATGAATTGTAGGTTGAGGCACAACAATTTCCCTAAAGCTGTGTATATTAACATACAAATACCAAGGAAGTCCAATCTTTGAATTTTTATCTGCTTCAGCTTGAGAGTCAAATAGGCGCATTACAGAAGTGTCATCCATTTGAGTCAATTGTCGCTGCTGCATTTGTGGAAAGGATGCATCTGGGTTTATTGATAATGTTATTGAGGTGCTTAGAAACACAAGTGTGTTGGGTTTATTCTCCCTTTAGTAACTTGTTCTTGTTTCTGGCATTTTGTTAAAATATTTTTTCAGTTATAGTCTCCTCTGGAGATCTCTGCTCAGCAGAGCATTAGTAACGGAGATGCTCTGTACGTCCAATCATCTTTCCTCCATGAGTTTGTTATAAACCTGACGTTTTTCATAGGTTTTTTGTAAATTTTAAGGTAATTTTATTTGCTGGAGGAAAAACTGAGATGGAGAAGAAAATCTAGGAATCGTGATTTACTGACCTTCTAGTGAGTAGGCSTAGCTGCTTTTTTTTCCTTGGTTAAACCACAATAGCTGAAATGCAAGTTAGTGGCCAAAACTTCCTGTTGATCTCCATCGTACCATCACTTCACCCATTTTACTTCCTCTGCTGCTCTGCTGATCCCTGCCTGTGCAGAGGAGATACAAGATCAGTCTTACACCCACTTGAGAAGTAACTTTATGTATGAGGTTTCAGGTTTTGGGGCAAATATTTTAGGTTGTAGGTGTCTCCTGCTGTCAAAGAAATGCAAGGGAAATTCTGCCTAGTGAAGGGGCTGTGTGACTGGGAACCCAGAATTTCTGCCTTGTGCTCGCCTGGTTTTAAAAATTGCCTTTTAGGAGTTGTGGCCAACGACTTCACCATTTTTCCTTTGTTCCCATCTTTAAACAGTTTCTGCACTTACGGAGGTGGTTGTGAGGATTAGTCATTGGTTTTAAAGCTCTTTGAAGATGGCAAGTGGTGTATAACAGCTCAATGTTTATTAATGGCATGGCTTAATATGATGAGAATTTTTTACAGCTGAGTTTAGATACGCCAGGACGGAGCCTCAGCAAGTTGAAATCGGCATTGCTTCATTGATCTCATCCCAGCTGTGCCAGTTGATGACACCTGATTATCTGGCCCATMATACCTGATCTGTGGGCTGCAGCAGGGAGCCCTCCCTCTTGTTACTCTAACAAGTTCTCCTTCCACTGGCCTCCTGCCACAGCATACGCCAAGTTTAAATCTGGTTCTGTGTTTTTGGCTTTGTTCCTTCTAAATGTTTTGTTGGCTTTAACTGATCCCAGTGGCATCTTTTTATGATGCACTTTATTCAACTTCTTCTACTGCTTCAAGTACAATAACACTCCTAAAGTTCAATCTCTTTTTTAATTAAAAAAAAAAAAAAAAGTCAAAGAGTAGTATTGTTCTGTCAGTGGTGGGAGAAAGGGAGGATTTTTCTTAATCTTAAATTTGATTGAATTTAAAACTCAACATAGTGGTTTTAGTGGAACATTGTTGTAATTGGAAGGGCAAATTATTGTTTATTCTTGCTGTCTTGGGAGCCAGTACTAGTACTGCTTAAACACAAGTATTACCATCTGTTGGATGATCTCAAAGCACTTCAGGACTGGTGAATGAAGAAGACTTGGAGAATGTCATTACGTCCTCTACCGATAAGGAACCTGAAGCAACTTTCCAGGGCTCAGGTTGAGGTAACGACTGCTGGGGACAACAACTCCTGATCCATAACAGCATATTTACTGCGCTAGATCAAATCCGTCCCCACACCAGCTGGAGTGTTTTCCATGTTTATTCTCTGGTTTGCCCCTCTCATTGACTGCTGCTTTTCTGCACTTAGACCATAAAAAGCTTCATTGCCAGGTTCAGTAGCTGATGAGATTTCAAACTGATGTGGTGTTGTCAGCCTGTGTGTTTCTGCAGAGTTCCTGCGAGTAAACCTGAATTTATAGAGAGGGAGAGAAAGGATGGGAGGAGGACAGTGTGTGTGCTTGGGGTTGTGTGAGCGCACGGTCCTCTCTTCCACTAAGTCCAAGCAGCTTGCATCCATCTCTGCTGAGAACCACAGTCTTACTGACTTGGTTGTTGTCAAAGTCAATCTGCTGCTAAGGAGATCTATAAGTAATAACCAAATTAAAGAAGCCAGCATTTGCACACCCATCACCCAGCACTGAATGCATGGGTTTGCATTTAGGAAAAAACAGAAAAGAAATCACTTTCCTTGGCAGACGTAGTTTTTTATTAGCTCCTTGAACTGTCTTGCTCTGCAATCTTGCCATCACCAGTGCCAACATAAGACACTGCAAATGCAACTGCCCATTGAAGTTCACAGGACTGCAATGAGTACGGTCTACATCAGCTCAGTCTGCCCCAAAACTACACCCGTGAATATACTTTCACAAACATTTTAGGCAGGACTACAATTAGCAGAAACAGCCCTGCTCCCCGCTGCCCACCTTCACTCGCTGATGTTGCTCTTTCTTCGTCTTGCTAACAAAAGCATTGCTAACAACACGGGCACGGCTGCATGGGCAACTGAACTGCAGAAGTAATCTGGGTTAAAAGCAAATGTTTAATGAAGTAGTTTTTGCCACATTCATTTTACTTGAGCATCAGCTCTTCCTTTGCATGAGAATAAAAATTAATTTTGTTTCAAGTTCTGAAAACCTGAAGACATGCTGAACAGATAGAAATTGTTTCTATTTATAGGCTGCAGAATTCCTTTGTACAATAAACCAGTTTGTTTTGATTTAAGCTATGTATTCAGCACATTTAGCTTAATTTTATTTAACTACAAGTTTTACATGCCGTTTTCCTGCATTCTAATAGTTTTTTAAATTTGTGACATAAATCCTAAGTACAATTAAAAAGTCAGACTAGTCATTAAGAAACTTCATTTACCATTTTTAACATAAAATGTGTTGACTTGCATAGTTTATTAATTTTTACAAATGCCCAACTGTAAAAATAGGACAGCTTTCCAGTTTAGCCAAAGGTCTGATTTACGGAGAAATATGCCTTTGTTGTTCTCCACCAGCAAAAGTCAGCCTTTCGTTAAGAAAAAAAAAGACAAAAAATKCAAAGCAAGACAGTTTATATCAATCAGAATTGAAGTATTTTGCTCTCTGTTTTGCATCAATAAATCCTGTAGTCACAGAAGAAAAGGTGGGATGGTTGAAAAAGGATTGGCGGGCAAGTTAGCAATAGTGTTCTTCAAGGACTGGTGTCAAGAYCAGTGTTAATCAATGTATTGACTAATGATATAGCAGAAATTAATGGGATATGGAGATGTCATCAAAAGAGGAAAAATAGGACACCCCATGAGAAGAATGAATGACTTTAGGACTATTTGCCTGTAAGCAAATGCAAGCTCTTGTAATGCAAGCTCTGATAGAAAGTTGGGGTTTCTGTATTGGAATTGGAATGTATTAATCAATCATAGGATAATTCTGATGTCCCAATGACAAAGAAACATACCGGGATCACATTTGTCAACCAAGTTATTTCCGCTAGCGACAAGGAAATGCGAATGCCACTGCAACAGGTTTTAGTGAGGCATTGTTTAAAATGTACTACACGTTCCTCATCCATGTAGGAGAAAGATTGAAAGATTGTAGAAGGTGCAGGGGAGGGTGTCTGCTAGAAATGATCTGGAGAACAAAGAAGCTGGTTCACAAAATGACTAAAGGAGCCTGGACGGTAAGCCAGTGACAAAAAAGGCAGAGAAAAATTATATTCCTTCTCTATAAATACACTGGCATAAATACCAGAGAGGGAGAAGAGTTATTTAAGTTAAATGACAATTCTGGCACAAGAACAAATGGCTCTGAATAAGTTTAAGCTGGAAATGAGCAGAATGGCTTCAAACCAAGTGAGGTTCTTGAATAGCCTTCTAATGGGAATTGTGTAACAGGGGCTAAAAACCTGATTACTGTGAAGATGGAGCCTGATAAATGTATTAATGGGATTACGTAATGTGGTTGACTTCAGTATTAAGGGATCAGACTCAGGATTTCCGGTCCTGTGCTTTTGTAAATACACTTAAGAATCCTGCAGGTATGAGAAAAAACATAGAAAGTTTTCATTTTAAGAAATATTTTCATAATGATTCAGCTTTGAGTTGGTTTCTCTGTTTCTAATGCACTAATAACTGAACTGAGCGAACTGCGTAAAGAAGGAAGTATCCTTTCTGCACTGGAAAAAAGGAGCAGCTGGCAACTGTTTCCCTATTTTAGCAGTCGATTTTGGCAGCAGGCCTGTACTACTTAGATATATATATTTTTAAATTTAAAGCATTTTGGTACATTATAGTAAAGTTAGGCCTTGACATAGATTGTGCTCAAAACGATGACAATTATTTATTATTATTTAACTTTGTAATGATGCTTTTTAAAAAACCTGGAGCACTTAATGCACACTAGTGTTTATTATCTATCTCACTGTTCTCTTTATYGATCCCCATTTTCCCCCTTTACTAATAGTCCCCAGTTTTCTTGTCGCTTTGCTAAAATCCCAATAAATAAGACCGACTGCCTTTTTGTCAAAAGAAACGGGTTGTTTTATCAAAGATGGGTGCCAAGTTATTTTAGCACAATGTAACTTTGATCTCATGGTGCGCTTTACACTTTGTATTTCCATGCCTTTTATGTTCTGATTGAGACTCTGTTCTGAAGTCCGAGCGCTGCCGCCTCTAGCCCTCCTTCCTTAAGCAGAGAGATTCTGTGTAGAGGTCTCCGCGGTTTGGGAGAGACGCTGGTTGAAGTAGGCTGGTATTGATGGGATGCCGTGTTGTTACATGAGAACATCAGACACGCGCATCGGCACTTTCAAACACGGGATTTCAAACACGTACGTTCTACGCTCTCCTCGTTACTCAATGGCAAGGCAGCATCTGTATTCAGTCTGGGGGCTTGACCGTGACTATCTCCAATCTCCAGCATGTTCTCATTGCTTCCCTACGTGTGCTTTTTATTTGCCTCCTCTATTCAGGACGCAAATGGCAGATGGTTTTTCTTCTTTGGTTTCAAGGTCTTCTCATTGGAGCCTTTCAGCCATTCAACCCCATCAGCTTCACAAACTAGTTCCCTTAATTACCTCAGCTTTTCTTTTTGAAACTGAAAACCTAGCAGACCTGCTTTTATTTTGCTTAAACTGAACCTATTTGCAGAAAATAGGCTCAAATTGAGTGATCACAAGCAGCTATTATTACAACATCTTTACTATTTGCCAAAAGTCTACAGCCAGAATCACCTCTYGTTTGCTCAGCGCCTGTTTTGTAAAGAAGTCTGTCGGCTATTACATCCTGGACTTACAGGGCCCTGCTGTTAGTATTTGTTCTTCCTTCTATATCTGGAATTTAAGACCCTTATCAGCCAATTCCTAGGAGTATTTCTTTCTCTCTCTAGTCATTTTTAAAAGCTCTCTGCACACATCTAAATCTGATGGTGGGGTCTCCAGCGGACCTCTAACGCAATCCCAGCAGACAGCCTTTTACAGTCTTTTCCCAAAGTGACTTTAATCTAGAACGATCGTTTTATGCATGCTATCGCTTTGGATTTCTAGCAAACACAGATGATTCACTCAGTTCACAGAAAGAACCTCGGAGCAGTGTCCCAAAAGATTATTGGGGTTAGTGTGCATGCTCAGGTCTGACTTTGGTTTGGGGCTTTGAGGGTGGGTTTTTTTCTTAACCACCTGTGTACATGTTTACCGGCCTTCTTTACTATATGATGACTATCATTTCTAACAGATCGTTTTTCTGACAGTCACGTAGGAAGAATTATCCCCAGTTTACATTGTGGTAACTGAGCCCGGGGACAAATGAAGCAGCTGGCTTAAGCGCATAGGTCTCTGTGAGCAGAGTCTTCTGTCTTTTCAAGCACTCTCGGCAATCTGGCAGGTTGTCAAGGCCCCTCAAATTGCATGGACTCAAGGGTGAGCTGAAGTGCTGGAAACTCACAGCCTTGAGTCTGGTAGTCTGGTGCAACAAAGCACGTGCTTAAAATGATGCTTTTGTACTTTACTGAACTGCTTGTTTTGCAGTCACTTTTAATTTAAGTTTAGACAGTGCTGAATGCTTAATTAAAAAAAGTGCTTTTGGTAGACAAGAGTGTAATGCCCAAGCTACACTGCAGTTACAATATGTAGGTGTTTGGGGATTATGTTATATACAAATGAAACGATCATTTCTTTTTAACTCCTGTTTAAATATAGTTCAAATTATGGAATATTTAGTAGAACAGAATAAGCTGTTGCTTGCCAGCTTTTTCATACCAGTGGTTACCAGATGCTTCTGTATTTATAACCTCGCCATCTGTTCCAGGGTGGAGTTTGGGGGTAGTCTAGGTATTTGGATGTGTCTTCTTTCTTGGGTATCTCTGGAGAACTTCAAAGCATCTGTTTTGAGATGAAGGAGAAGCATGGTTAGCTGTAATACTCAAGGAATTCAAGGGAATTTTACAGAAATGCAGCTGATTCCTCAGTGTAGCAGGGCGTGGAAGGGGAAGGAGCCTTAAGCAAAGAGGCAGCGCTGGTATTTTGTGCCATTACTCAGTCATCGCCAAGATCCACTCAGAGTTTTGCTTGGCTGTCACCAGACTGCGTTGCTGCTTCCTGCTTTGGAGCACGTCTTTCTTAATAGTGACTGAAATTTTCAGGAGTATTGCAATATGGAAGTCTCTTAATGGGAGGTTTTTTATTATTTCTGTAGATAAATTTTATTTAGCTATGTTTTAGATGTTTTAGATAATTTTTTTGATGCTGGGTTACTCATTTTTTTTTTTTTTTAGAATGACAGAGCTAAGTCTACCTAAAAGGAGAAACAAAAATAGCATGTCCAGACACATTCACTCTCCCTACTGTATATCCTGCAAGGGCCCAGATGAGGATGGGAGAGCAACGAGACTCTGTAGGATTGAGGAAGTAGGTCGGTTGGCTATTTAGCTCCTTTGCCATGAAGCCACCCACGCAGTGGCTTGTGTGCAGTATCTCTCTGTTCTCAGGGTACCACCATCGTGAAGGCTGCTGGTGGTAACCGCTTGCCGTTAATGTACCTGATTAGGCTTGATTCACACACACAAAATGACTCTGCATGACTCTAAGGATTTTATTTTTTAGGTAACCATAAAAAATGCAAAGGAAATGAGGGCTAGGTTCACAGAATTGCTGTAGAATTGCTGTGAGTGGTTATAGACACAAGGGGAAGAAAACCCAAACCCACTCTACCTTCACCCGCTCACACTGTGTCTAGCTCCACCAAAGCCAGGAGTGACTTGTCATACTGAAATTGGTTTGCTGGTAGTTTTGGGGATGGGGAAAACCACATTTTGGTCAACAAACTACTTGTGAAAAATATTGACCCAGTGCTAGTAACAGTCTTCAGTTGCTAATGATCTGGGACATATCAGGGGAGGAGGGAAAACTACATGTCTCTCTATCCATCCTGTGAGCCATCTGGTTTATTTGTAACCACTGTCCTAATCTCTCTTAACTTACTTCATTGTTGCTGAAATATGAAAATTACCCTTTTAGGCATTGTGGTTCTCATGAAGAAAATAACATAGTGTGGTTATGTATGGTTTTATAAACAAAGCATAATACAGTCATTTAATTAATTTATCTAGAATGTTTATTCTTAATCAAATGTGTGGCAGTGCAACTCGACATACTCCGAGTGTGATCCATAATATTCCACCTTAAACAAAACCTTCTATCCCATTTCTTGCCTCATGATTTTTCTTTCAAATAGCTCGGTAAAATAAGAAACACTAACTCTACGCTCATTAACAAGGGAATGGGCATTTCTTTTCCTTACCCCGTTTTACTACCAGGCAGTGTCCTCCAGCATCCCAGCATCTTGCCAAGAGCTTTCACTGCTTTTATAAACTTACTTTCTTCTGCCATCAGGATCTGGTTCCCCTGTGCAGGATGCTGATAGTTCATTGTATTTGCTCTTTGGATCCCAGCTGGGGCTGCACTGGGTCCAAACTAGAATTAACATTTGGGAGGGAAAAGTCTTTATGTCCGTGTGTCCATTCTTATGCTAACCTTTCCTTTCCCAACATAGATATTGCCACTGAGTGTTTCACTTCATGCTCTAGCCCTTGCTATGCTTTATGGCCAGCAGTAGGGTGTATTGTTACAAYACTTCTTGTGCCCATGGGGTCTTCAAAGTGCTTTATTTAAATGTACCRAGATGCCTTCACCTACCACTGAAATGCAGCTACTTATGCTGCAAAGCCTGGCAGCTGCTCTAACAGCAGGAGCAGGACCAGGCCACTGCTTTTATGACATAAAGTAAGGAGGAAAAAAAAAAAAATCCATATCCATTAAAAACTGCAGGGAGAATGTAAATTGTCAGAATGTAATTACCTAAACTGGAATTTGGCCAGCATTCCAGATTAACATTTTCTCTCTTTTGAAGCATGCCATGGGATACCTGATGGCCGAAAGCAGTCAGAGTCTCAGCAGGATTAAAAATTGAGCTTTGCTGTGTAGTCATTCCACAGTGGCTGAGAGATGTATATGATCTATTTAGCACCTACAGCACCCTGAGGCTAAAAAGTGACTGAGTCCTATGAAATCTGATAGGAGTGTCTGAAGTTAAGAGTGCGGTCTAAAAACATTCCATGAAACTTGTAAAATCCGCAGATGGTCTGGCCTTGGTACTGTCTCCTGTGGAAGGGAGGAGAAAGAGGTTAAAAAAGATTTACCAAAAGGACTGTAGCAGGGAAAAGATGAAAGTTCAGGGTCTTCCCCTTAGATTGTTGTTCCCTTGAGGAGCAATGGATGTTCTTCTGAGGTTTATTTCAGGCCACGGAAATGTGCATTAGCTGGCTCTGAAACTCCTTAATATCTGCTTGAAATGACTCGATGTAATTTATAGCAGATTGGAGACACCAGTATGTTGGATGCGAGAAATGCTTACAAGTAAGTGGGATGAGGAAGAGGGAATTTGGTGCGGGTAAGGAAAAGAGGTAAAGTGGGGACCATTTCAAGTAGAGTAAAGGAGGACACAAAGGTGTGATGGCATTCACTGTATTCGGTTGCAGCTGCCAACTGTAGACCTACTTAAAAGGTAATATAAGGGAGATTCCCAGCATGAAGTCACACAGAGGTGTCTAAATAAGTTGATCTGTGAGCAGTGGGACTCATGAAGCCAGTTTTTCTTAGATTTTGTCTTCTCCCTATAGCCTCTGACTGCCACCTAGGGTGTGTGCCATCACAGGCCCTCACCCCATTTCCCTTTCCCACCACCCCCAAACCTCCCTCCTTCTTGTTCTTACTGTAAACTCCCAGATCCCTCCTTATCGCTACCTCCCTGCTAGCTCCAGGCACCCCCCGAATCCCAAACCTGCTATCGCTGTTTCGGCTGCTGGCTGGAAATTCACCACTTGGATAGCTGGCTGGGAGCCACGTACAAGCTGGCTTCTTGGTTGGTGAGCAGGTCAAACAGAAGGGGCAAGATCCGAACTGCAACTGCTTTTTAGGTGTCTTTGCATTGCACCTGCATGCTTTTATATAGCAGGATCTAGTGTTTTTAGACCTCTGCCCCTTGGTCAGATTCAACTAAAAGTCGCCAAGGAGTTTCAAAGTCTTTAACAGGACTGGCACTGTGCAGTCAGTCGGTGCTGTGCATTAAGGCTTGCTCCTTTGGGAAGCCAGGCTGAGAAGCTGTGAGGAGTAAAAGGCTTCTCCTCACTAGGAAAGGAGTCAGGCAACTCTTTTGTGCAACTTATTTGCTCGTTTAAACTATTATTCATCATAGGTTATAGATTCTGCCTATTAGGATCCACTCCTGACGTCAAAATTTTACGTGTGTTCTTGGATACTGTATATGAGAAAACAAAAGCCCAGACAGCAGAAAGGGTGGAAAATGAAAGTATTTGAACATGGTAATTTTTCTGTTGGGATATACAGAAGGCAGCTGAGCAGTGGATTTTTGGCTTGGTGGAAGGGAAACAGAAAATTCCCCTTTAATACTGATCTCCTATTTTATTAGAATAAGAAGGGTAAGTACACAGAGAAGGGGATTAAATCTGAAGTTGTCTTTGTCACTATAATGTGTAATAGCCTTGGTAGCACTTTCTGAAATAAAGACTTACCAGACAGGCTGCTGATCCTGAAAGCTTGTTTTCTTTTGGGAGTTGGGAGATTGTTCTCTTGAATTGTGTCCTGAAGTGCACGTTCTGCATTTGTATTTCTTCCTCAGTGAGGTCCTGAAGGGAATTTATTGTCTCCCCATTTCCTTGTGCAGAGCTCTAGGTAGAGCAGGGTGGAACAGCAAAACCTCAAGCCGTGGTAGAGTGGGAACAGATGTGTGTGCTAGGACAACGTGGCTGTGTTCAATGATTCGGATGTTAATTTTGTCTTTATACTGTGCAATGCAGTCATAGTCTGTCTTTCTTTTCCTGAAAAACATAAAGTATTGTTTCTTAGAGCCTTTGAACCCGTAGTACCTATTCCTGCCCTTCAGTACAGCACGTTCCCTGCTTGTGAGATTGGATTTTGTATTGTTTATCAAAGGGTAGACCTGTGCCCCCCCCACACCTTACCCCCCACCGTTTTTTCATCTCGGTATAGAAGTTAGTTTCTCCTTGCATTCTTTACACATGTGTAAATGACTGTTAAAAAGTGCAGAGCAGTGGAAAAGTGGTTTCTTGCAGTTTTGAAGTRCTCATGTTTTATTAAAGCTGAGATTCCTGGAGCTTTGTGGCCAGAGACACATTACAGTTGCCACCCTCTCCGCTCCTACAGAGATAAAACCCCGTTCCTTSTTGTGAAAATTCTCTAATCCCCCAAAAGTTGTTGGTTTGTGTGCTTTGGGGTGGGATTTGATTCCCATGGATATGAATGCCTTTCATGGGGCTCCTAAAATATAAAATTACAGTTAAAGTGCACAAAGCAATGAAGCAGACTACTGAACCTGTTGGACTTGGCTTTGTTGTGAGAAGATGCTGGCACCATTACTTGCCTTTTTTTTTCCTCCCCTCTTTATTTCCCCATGGCTTTTTTTTTCCTTTTGCTTTAATCACCATCTGTTTTATGGTATGTTTGGTACTTGTCGCCCTAAATTTTACATAGCTGTTGTGACTTAACAACATTTAACCACTAATGACATTTAACACCACTCTAGTATTTAAAAGTACTTTGTCCAGAATGAGTGGTAATTTGTGCTGTTAATGCAAACCCTCCAGGTTGGACCTTAATGTAATTTTGTAACAAATTCAAATCTGTAGTGGTATTTTAGTACCTGTAAGCAGGCTCTGCAGTCAGTGTCTTTATGTCTTTAGATCAGCTTCCCACAATATAGTTGTTTTCATAACCCCTTTTGCCAGGAGTCACCTGGACGTCTCTCTGGGGGATCACTGGCAACCTTCGCAGCCACTGCGGTGGTTTGACCCACATGGCTGAGGGATGACTGAGCTCCAGGGGTGCTCCCCGAGCCTCGCAGGGGTTTTGGGGGACAGCTGGGGAAAGACAGGGCTGCCGTGGCTAAAGGGCTGGGACGCGGCTGCCCGTGGAGGCAGTGTCAGGCACTGAGGGGACGGCGGCTCCTCCGTGAGGAGGGGGGAGAGGGGTAGCGGTGCACGTGCCTGCCGTTAGGCGGGAAAAGCCCTACCGTGCAGTGCGCATGCGCAGTGGCAGGTGGGCGGGCTCTCGGAGGGGCGGGAGCAGCTGTTCCGCCTCCTCCACCATTTAAAGGGACAGAGCTCCCCTTCGATTTACCGCCCTACTCCCCTCCTCAGAACCGGGAGAGGGCGGGTGGTAACTGTGTGAGCCCTTGCCAATTTGGGCCCTTTCTCTCCGCGCTGGAGACGAAACAGAGCTGGGGAGCTTCGGCTATTCTCGGCAGGTTCCGGAGCCAAGAGTCTCCTCCTCCGCGTTTCTGCTCCCCGCCCCTTCATCCCTTCGGCTATCTCCGCCGCCTGTTCGGCTATCTCCGCCCACTCTTCGGATAAGGCCGTTAAGTTCCGCCACCACTTCGGCAACTTCCGCCGGTTCGGTCGGAAATGGCCGAAGACGTGAGAGATCCAGCGGTTTAGGGGAGAAGACCGGCCGGCTTCTCGGAACAAACCAACTGTGTCCGGATCGGGGGGGGGAGCAGGGGAGGGCGGACGGAGGGGGAAGACAAGGCAGCAGCTATGGCTCCCCCCCCAGCCACTCGCGGAGGGCGGCGCAGCGGGCGCCGGGACCGCGGCTCCGCCAGGAGGGTGAAGTGAGGGCGCCAAGAGGTAGGGTGGACCGTACCACGTACGGGGCGGGGGGGAAGAGYGACTCGCGGCGGTAGCACACCCCCCTATCACCACCCCCGGGGGAGCCCGTAGGGCCGGGTGAGTGGCGGGAGTGGTACAGTCCGGAGGAAGCCCCCTCTTCCCTGAGGCGGCGGCGGGGGGAGGCCTTCCCCCAGCCCGGCTGGGGCGTCCCTGAGGAGCAGGCAGGGGGGGCAGGGTCCCTCAGGGCTGGGGACACTGGGAGGGGGGTCCTTCACAGGGTGAGGGATATTGTGGGGGTCTCGCAGGGCGAGGGACGCTGCGGGGGGGGGGGTCCCACAAGGCTGGGGTCCCTCATGGCGGGAGGGTTGAGACGGCACCTGGCGCCCAGGCGCTGCTGACAGGCTCCAGCCTTCCCGCCCGTCCTCCCTCCCGCCTCTTTCAACTAACTCTGCGAGGGGCCGGGGCGCAGGCGGCCCCGAGACCCCCCTCGTCCCGTCTCCCTTGGCCGCTTGCGGCATCTCCTGCGCTTCGGGGGGACGTCGCCTCCCCCACGGCCGGTGCAGTCCCGTTCCTCCCACTCTGAGGCAGGTTTCGGTGTGGGGGCTTGAGGCCTAGTGCCCGGTCCGGCTTCGACGGTCACCGAAAGCGCTGACCCCGACACGCTTGTTGCCGTCTCGCAGGGTTGTCCCGTGTCTTGGAAACTTGACAAAGCCCTCACGCTCGCCGCTGCCTGTGGCAGCAAGTTCCCCCGGATCGGCGCGTGTTCGCAGTTGCTCGTGCCGGGGTTTTGCCTTGCAAGACGGTGAGGACAGAAATGACAAGGCTGTTGTCTCTGGGCTTCTCAGCGTTTCTGGTATGCTCGTATTATGCTCCTGTGAATTCTTTGCTGAAGTTCAGGTTCATGTTATTTTTTTTTCCAGCTGTTTTCCCCACATGAGGTCTCTTCTTACTCAAAAACATAGGGGTCTTTCCTCAATCAAAAATTTTACCGGTGTGGGGCTAATGCATTGCTGCTGACTGCCTAACACCCCATTATGCTGGTAGAAACCCAAACAATTTGGAGCCTGGAGGAGCTGGAAATGGTTAAAATGGTATTAAGGATTCACAAAGATGCTGAGAAGCAAAATGTGTTTTCTAGATACACTGTTCTGTTGCTGTGTGTATTAAAATTCAAACATTGAGAGTCTCATTGACTAGTTTGTGATCTCTTGTTGCTTATCCATATCCATGCACCTGATAAAGTGTGTGTGTTGATATCCCAATACGATAGCTTGGCTTTAAAATTTCTGGGTTTCCGTGCTGCAAGTCTAACATCTGTATGAAGAAGATTAAATAACTTTGTTTCCTGAGAGGGGTGTCACATGCAGGTGATTATCTTGCAGATATTTCTGTTTTCATGGAGAAGTCTATACATGTGAGATGTCAAAGTCTAAAACAGATGTCACAAATGTATTTTGATCAGTGTTTCTATTATATTTAAGATAGTAAGGTTCTTGGAATACAGGGTGTGTTTTGTATGTTGTGAGGTTTTATCAAGTAATGAGTAATCTTAAGCTCGTTTCTGTGCAGGAGTAGCATCAGAAATGAACCACAGTCTGATTATGTGGTGATGGGGAGAGAAAAGTGTTCTCCCCCTGACAAATCCCTTAACTTCATGTACCATCTGAGAGTCCAGTTGTTATATGCAGCTTTATCTGTACTCACTCACGGCTTTGGGATGCCTCTTCTTTTCAGTTTTTCATTCCAGAAGTGGGAGTTTGTATCGGTTCAGCCCAGTGTTAAGAGATTCTGGAGCAAGGGTAATTGACGGTCTTCATTTGAGCATGGTACAGCCAAATTCTTCTGGCCGCTCAGCTGTGGTACAGACAGTTCTTGAACTTCTTGATGTCTTGCTGCAGAAGGGAAGTCCAAAATAGTTTYCTGAAATTCTCTTAATTTTTCAAGTGGAGACTGTTAACTCTCATGTTTGTTTGCATGTGAGGATGGATTTTGGCAGTTGTCAAGTCAGAGCAAAAGCAGCAAGTACACAAAACAAGAAAAACATGATGGTTGAATTGCCTTCATTTAGACTGTTTCTCAATGATATATGGCAAAATGGGAGGGTTGTTTGTGTGCTGTTCAGATGGGATGGGAAAGATCATCATTATCATCATCTTCCCTTGAATATTTGTAGCATGGATCTCTGGGACTGTTCAGCCGATGAGTTGAATGTTGTTGATGCATTCCCAGGGCTTGCTTGCATATGTGGAGCCAGAGCCCATCTTGAGTCTGCTTTCCMTGACTATTATGTCTTGAAATGCCATGATACCATCATCTTAAGTTTTTAGAGTTTGTCTCTCCTTCTGGCTGTGTGTATTTGTTCTTTTTTTCCTTTCAGTCTCTGCTGCCTGATTTTTCTCCTTGCTGTTTGACTCCTATCACCTCTCCCAGTTGCCTCGCCTGCCCACAATAATGATTTTACCCGGGTGGGAAACGCAGCTAACCACATATGCTAGCTGTTTGAAGCCAAGATCACAGCAGTCGAATGTGAATTGGTTCCTAGTCCAGAGGCAATTTTTCTGCTTTGGAAATCCCACGAAAACACTGAACTGGAAGGGTCCTCCTGATATTGGATCTCCTCTCCTCATCAGCAGATAGGTTTTCCCAGTGCTTGCTGTCTCACTTCTCTACCTGTGATCTCTGCTAAACACCCCTTTTTTGGGGCAGGAGCAGACTGTGAACATTTTGAAACAGTTCCTAGCTCTGGGGTTTTAACCCAGGGTGGAATTTTTGCTGTTACCGTAATGAACGCATCCTAACCCAGACTGGGATTCTTATGTCTTAACCACCCAGCAAGCAAAATATGTGGGGGTTTTGTTTGCTTCCTTATGAAAAAGKCAAGTGATACTCATAGGCATCTTTAGATATGCGCCATTTTGGTACAGATAGGTGAGTATGTGGCTAGGCAGTAGGGGAACCATTCACGTGGGATTTGGGGCACAGAGCTGGGACTTCAGTTGTCTCATAACCCGTGCTGAAACAGGCTGTGCTTGCTGGGCTAAAGCTAGCATGAGTATGCTTGCAGTTCTGTGGTTGCAATTTAGACACATCCTCAAAAGCAAAGAGCCCATAGTTTTCTTCTTGGAGAATACTTGAAAGTACTGTTTACTGGGGATTGTCGTGGTTGAGTTTGGCTCCTGCAGCTTAGACGGCTGTTTGTCAGATGCAAATGATGTTGGTGGATGTTGCCTGAGAAGAGGTGCAAAGCCAATTTGAGGTTTTGGGGTTTGTTAGGAAGGATAAAGACAGAAGCATGTACAGCGCCGTGGCTTACAGCTAATCGATCCCTGGATTGCCTGGGCGTAGGAAGCCTTGAGTGCTGGCTGACCAGGTAAATTGGTGTTATTACACAGCAGTTGCAGGGCCAGTTTTGAAGTGCAAATTGAAATCCCATTTTTGTGAAATCATTGCTATTAGTTAATTGATGTCTGTTACCAGCAAGAGCAGTTTAGAGGACTGACTAATCTATCACAGATGGATTTGAAAGGACATTTTGTAGCTTCTGCCTTCACTTGCTGGACGTTCCCTACAAGACTATAGCAATTTTAAAGCAAGTTCCAATATCTTTATTTTTTTAATTTAGCATTTGCTAAGGAAGTTTACGGTATCCAGTCTATCATACAAGAAGTGCGTAGGTGTGCTGTGCTCCCTCTGCTGGCATCTGCCCCTGCTAACTCGTGGTGAGTAGGCTTCAGTTTCTCAGGGCTATGTTGACGTAACCAATAACACCACAAAGTGACCTATCCCTCATTGATAAAAACAAGTGAAATACAGAAAATCAAGACTCATAAATCAAGCAAATCAATCTTTTATGTTTGTCGGGGGGGGGGGGAATCCTAAAACTCCAAACCAACAGATAATCTGTAGCCACTAATGGATGTAAGAGGGTTTTTTCAGTTGCATGTTTTAATGAGTCTCAGAATTTCTGCCCTTACAGTCAGTTTCTTAAATGGTTGGGATCTCGTTGCCTGGAGTTGGGGGTGTGTGTTTTCACTGCCTATCCCCTGCCCTCCCCCTTGCCCATGGGTTTTGGTGCATTAAGAAAGTGTGTCACTTTTCTAATGCAAATGGCTGCCTGAGAGTAGTATCAGAACATGGGATTAACCCGTGAATGTAAGAAACCCTCTCAAGTTTTTTCTAATACAAAATGCTAATAACATTTCCCACTGCACAAGTAACATTTTTATTTCTTTTTAAATGTACAGTTTCCAGCTGGTTAGCCTTTTATCTGTCTTGTTTCACAAAATGCTTTCTTTCGTGCTTCGAAATACTTGCAGGTATCTTCTTATCTGACTTTCTTCTTAGGGATAGTGGCAGTGCAGGTAGCCTGAGGTTTTTTTCCATTCCTGTTGCATTTTGGTATGAGTGCTGCTGTGCTAAAGTGTATATTCTGGCATCTGACTCTGTAGGATGAGCTTTCTTACTGTTTTGTGCTAGCCCTTCAGTGTAACATGAAAGGGTTGTGCAGCTATGTAATCATTTTAAATCTATGCCAGTATATTGGTCATCTATGAATTCATTTGAAAGTGAATTATATTTATTTGAAAGCCAAAATGCCATGGAGCAGGAAGTAAATTGTTCTATACCTGTGTTGTCTTCCTTAGGGAACACTTCTCGACAGGTTGAGTACTTTCTAACTCTGGTCAAATAGATGATGAATTCAAGTTTGGCAACTTGATATGGAAATTGGGTCCTCTGCTTATACAAAGGCAGTACAATTAAAGCCATCAACACCCTCCGTTACGTTGTCCCATCAACACGTCTTAATTTTCAATGTGAAGATAAGCTTTTCTTTTCCCCATCCCATATGTACCCCACCTTGTGGGTCCACATTTGAATGTGACGGAATTAAACACGTCACTGAATGTGGGAAAGACTTCTTTTTCTTTTCCTCCCTTGATTAAATGCCTCCGCATCATATGTAATGCAGGAGTGCATCGGGATGAAATCTGTACGCGTCTTTTACTGTTTCTATTATGGGCACAAGGAAGTAATTATACTGCAGGTCTGCTCTGTGTAGGCACTTAGTGGGAAGCGATGTGTTCTGGATTGTGTTGGTGTTGAGTGGAGTATATGCTGTGGAGTAGTGCTGACATGCAGATGATGCCTGGAAAAGGTTGGCACGAAAATGTTGGAGCTTGTGACAAGAAGAGCTGCCAAACAAGTGGGGAGCCTCGGAGTTGAGAGCAGAGTCTAAATACATAGAGCAATGATGTGAGCCTCTTTCTAAGGGGTCTATAAAGTCTAAGCAAAGCAGTCTTGAATTCACTATTGGGAGCCTTTCTGTCTGCAGGGAAACTTGTAAGGGTCTGCAAATAAAATAGGCTGGAAACCTTTGATATAAGTGGAGTAGTAACATCAAAGCCGTGATGTGTAACCAGCAGGTAGGCAGAAGACAGGACAGTGTGATCCTGTCTTCCTCATTTAAAGGTAGTTCGCTGGCCAGAGATAACATGCGATACAGGAGCCCATTGACTCCCAGAAATGCATTGTACATTAATAATATATATCAGTGAATAGGCTAACATCATTCTTAGATTATTAATAAAGATAGCAGTCCCATAGCGAATGGGAAGGAAAAAAAAAACAGCCTATGCATTGTTTAGGTAAGATATTTCTTTCCTTAGGCATCTCTCCTGGGAAGACCTTGGTAGTTGTAAACGAATCTGCCGCCTACCTTGTGTACCTTCATTTTAATGTAGGGATTGAGGAGGAGCCAGCTATTGGAAAACCAGCCAGAGATGGATGCGTTGGAAAGTTGCCACTAATTACTGTGGCGTCTGACAATTAGCTGTTGTTAAGCTTTTCCTTGCAAGTTCTCAACTGTGCATCAGGAAACAAAAACAAAGACCTGGAGAAAGGCAAGAGCTGTCCTTGTAATGATCTTGTAAAAAAAGTTCTGGGTGGTTGTTGATCTTACTAAAAGCAGAACATCGATTCTGACGTGGTTCCTTTCTAGCGGAGCAGGTAGGATTTGATACACCCAGAAGATCTTTGGTTTTTTGCTGTTGGGCTCTGTCATAGTCTGCAAACTCTTACCTATAAAACAGGTTCCCTCTTACCTATAAAACAGGTTTGAGGCTACCTTACTTCACGGGAAAGCTGTAAATCAGTAACGTCTGCAAAGTGCTATTGCTGATGTTAATCTTAGAATTCTTGACAAAAATTAAGATTTAATGAAAATAATAATAAAAAGATTCAAAGAAATCTTGTAGTTGGTTTCTCACATTTGCCTCCAGGGTCTTCTGACTTTGTCTTTACTTTGTGGCAGTGATGAATAGCACCAAGCCTTTTGCAAGTGTCTCAAGGGTGTAGTTAGTTAGGAGTAACAACAGGAGCTGGCAGGTATCTCAAGGCTTTTGTACAGAAGYTAATTTTCCCCCCACCCCTCAGGAACCAGACCTGCTCTTTCTCTGGAAATGACTTTTACATTGCCAGGACAATGATGATTTTGATTAGAAAGGCCAAGCAACACAATTATTTCTTCCTTGTCACAGGAGCTGTCGGGGAAGAAGATGTTTTTGCATCAGTTGAATGTCTATCTTACTGAGCTTGCGTTTCAGACGACATTACTCAGGCAGCAAGGCCCAGAGCACCTTCCGGAGTAGTTTATACAAGTATGACCCAGGCTTTGCACTGACTTGYGTCTCTGTATTATTCCATTGACTTGGAAGGAGTGACATGTAATCTCTAGACAGATCTTGAGTCTGTTTTAATGTGCATCTCTGATCTATAATACATGCGCAGACACGGCGATCCTTTAGGTTACCACTGAAAGCAGCTATATCTGGGACAGAAAGTGGCAGCTGTTTGACAAATGTAATAGAGTAGGTATTATAAAAAGAACCAAAGTGAATTTCCTCTTCTTAAAACTGATTAAAGCAAAAGCAGCATTGCCAGTGTTTCTTGCGAGCTTAATGCYGCTTTGCAGGGGTGTCTTGCTTGGACACTTTCCTGTCCCTGTACCTATTCTTAGCCTGTTTACCAGAAGCTGTTGTGTGTGTATTGAGGGAGTGCTGTATTAACTCATAGTGCATACGGACTATTTATATGTTTATGTGGAGCCTTTTGGGGAGGGAGGGGATTATACTCGAGGTCTTCTGTCACCTTCCCCTGCTTTTGTGCTTTATAAATCTGTAGGAAATAGGGGTTAATGTTTCCGTAGTATCTGAGCGTATCGCAGTGCTTCTGTGATGTAGGGAAGTATTGCCCAGTACTTGTTGACACTGACCTTTGGATTYGGGATTCGTGACATGGTTGAACTGATTCCATAGCTTACTGCTGGAAGGGATGGTCTTGGTCCCTTTCCCTCTCTTAGCCCTGCAGTCTTTGTCATTTATATTGCCTCAGTGAGGTGATTCAGTTTGATAATCCAACAGCAAACTGCTTTTGGTTTTTTTGGGGGAAAGTGGGGGGTTCCCTTAGCAGTAGGATGGGGAGGGAGGTTGCTAGGGACCCCTTCTCCCCTTTTCTTACTGTTAGTTTACTGAATTAATGTTCCTGCATTAGGATACTCCTGTCTTGAGTCCAACCTGGCTCTCCCAAGACGTAAGATATGAGCATTGGCAGTGCCCGAGGCGGAGGCCCGCTCACTTGGCAGGGGGCAGGGAGTGTTTCTGTATTTTGATATTTTTACTCAGCTCTGGTACTCTGAATTTTGCTGCCCCAAGGCTATGAGGGATAGATGCCCGGTACGAGCTGACCTGTTTCTGTTACTCGAAAGGTAAAGCGAGAGGCAGAGCAGCGAGAAGCTGGACTTGCTGCTGCTTTGCTGCTGGAGGGGACGGTAGGGAAGGGCACCTGCTACTTAGGGAGGGCAGTGCCTATTATGTGCTTGGCCCCTTCCCCTGGCAGCAATAGGAGCGGCTGAGCRTTGCAAGGCCTGGGCAGGTGTAGAATAGGTAGTGGGACAGTGACACAGCTGCTGTGCTGTGTCAGAGGTCTGCTCCAGTGCTCTTTTATCTTTATTGCAAATCTGGAGTCTGCTCAGGACCAACTAGGGTAATTTAATGAAGCTGGGGGACTTGTTATAAATGAACGCGCTGAATGGACAAGAACGGATTGCTGTTGTGTACGACTATGAAGGTCACTAGAATAGGATGCTCATTTTTCAGTTCCTGCATGCTGCTGGTTTGTGCTGACACACGCAGTTCCTGTTAATAGGGACTGGAGTTGCACTGAAAGAAGAAAATGCCCCATTTTGAAGGCTGCTTGGCAATGAGACAACTGGAAAGACATGTGGTATTGGTACAAATCTTTTCAGACTTTGGTGCTTCTTTTTATTGCCTGACTTTTTATTCTGAGGCCTTCTTACTATGACTTCTGTTCTGTTATGAGAAGTGAAATTAATAATCTCCCTTATTTCCCATACATGGGAAGGAATGTCTTCGTTCTGGCCCAAGTTTAACTGCAGATGAGATCTGTTTTGGGAACTGCGTTATGCAAAAGCAGAGGGAGAAGAGGAAACAAACAGTTGTGTAGCCTACTCGCTTTGAAATGCAGTTTTAATGGTTCCCTGGTATTCATATAATTATTTAACTGGCTATGCGATCCTTGGGATTATTACTCTTTCCAAGTAATAACTAGAGCAGTAAAGATGTCTTGTTAAATTGAAAAAAAGAATTGGCATATGTTGTTTTCAGTATTGCATTTTAGTAATTGTTTGCAATGACCTTTTGAAATCTCAGGGAGAAAATTTGTTTGCTTGACTTTCTCCCAGATCAGCTCCTGGCTATCTCGATATAGAGCAGAATTGAGTTGTTTTGGTTTTTTAAATTACATTCTAACAGCAAAGCCTATTCTTCTGTGTGCATTACAGTTCTGGCTTTTTTAAAGGTTAAGCTGTCTTTAACAGGACTTCCACAGATGTAGTTTTCTGAAACTTTGGGGGTTTTTGTGTTTGGGGTTTGGTTTTTTTTGATCCAGAATTGCTTGTCCTTGGTTTTATTTCAAAATAATGCTTTATTTATTTATTTTTTAATCTAAGGAGAAAATTCTCACTGTATTTTTGAATGTCTAGAGGTGTGATGATGAAAGGGCTGTGGTTTGTTGTTGGATTTTGTTTGGGTTTTTGGTTTGTTTTTTTGTTGGTTTGGTTGGGGTGGTGGTTTTTTGGGTTTTTTCTTGGGGGGGGTTGGGGTTTTTTTGTTTGTTTGGTTTTTTTGTTTTGTTTTGTGGTGTGGTTTTTTTTTTTTTTTTTTTTTTTTTTTTTTTTTTTTAGCTTAACAGGTTGTAATGTGATTAGGTCATAGAACCTTACCAGGTTTAGAAAAAAAATCCTTTTTTACAAAGTTTTAGCAAAAGTCTTGTGAAATCTTGTTCCTCGATGTCACTGGATTGTGGTCACAGGCCACTGTGGGTTTGGTACGTAGGAAAATGTCAAACATCTGCGAGGGCCTCACTCCACGCAAACTGTGTGCCTGTGTGAAACCTGCCCTTCTCAGGGATGAGACCAATGGTTCCTCCTTTTGCCCTTTCGAAATGTCTCTTCTGGCATTCTTCCTCTTTCCTCTTTAAAATCTGACAACTCTTGAGATCGAAGGGTCGGAAAAACAGATTGTCTGAAGTTTAAGTATGAGCTCTCACATGAGAGCCCATTGCATCGTGTGTTTTCCGAAGCTGTACGTGGAGAGGCTGTGAGAGCCTGGTCCACACCAAAGAAAGCTCTGTGAAACAAGTGTCAAAAAGCAGGTGCTGCAAAATTAGGGTTCTGCCAAGTTTTGAGAAACAAAATTGCACTGACAGCGATCTGCGTCTCTCAAGGGAAAACAAGTCTCCAAAATGAGTGTCCAAGTTGGAACACGAGAACAGACACCGTAAATATCTCCAGTAGCTCAGTTTGCAGCTGGTCCTTCCATGCCTCTCAGTCTGGTCCATTAAGGCAGCATGGTATCTAGGACTGAAATGCTGGAGTTATTTGCACAGATGATAGAAATGAGTGGAAGAATCAAACGGGATGCAACCACGTGTCTCCTTAGATCCACATTGAACTGGAGCTGGGTGAGCAGAATCATGTGTGATTTCAGCCCCCTCATCAGGCTGGTTTTTGCACATCATAACTTGAAAAAGTGGGCTTTTCATCCTTGAATCTGAATAGACAGACCTGAGGGGCACTCTGTATTTCCAGCTAAATTCTAGATAAGATCTTCTGCTGTTTGAACTTGCAAAGCAGTTTAGGTGTGTGCTTCCCTGCTTGCAGGGCTCCTGCAAAGAGTTTGATCCACCCCTTCATTTTGTTGAGTCTGTTAGGAATGAATGATGTTCCTCAAGCTGTGAACACAAGAATGGTTTAGCTTTAAAAAAAAATTAAAAAAAAAAATCCCCTGCAAACAGATGATGTAATGCCCAAGCCCCATGTTTAAACAGTAGTTAATTTGCTAGGGGATAAACCAGAGTTAAATCTATCAGGCTTTCTAATTCTGAGATTCAGCAGAGCTTTGTTCTTTGTGCTTTCAAATGCAGGATACGTATGTGCGTCCACTGCTGTCAGTGTGATTTCCTTCAGATTCTGTAGCTAAAGAGTTTGTCCAGAGGCAAGAGAAAATGTTGCTATAAACATTGATATGTATCTTTTTGTTTTTAAGTTTTACTCAGTGGCTGAATTAAAAACAAACAAACAAACCAAAACAAAACCATGTCTTCCGTGAGCTGCAGTACTGTGAAACAGAGTTTCTTCTGAATTTGGATCTTGTGTCTTTGCAGGCACCTTCCTTTTGCCAAGCAAGGTTAGCTCCCTGCAAGGTCCCAGGGACGCTGCTGGGTGGGAGGCTCCACGCTCTGCAGCTGGTTTGGGCTGCACATAGACTGTTTACTTGGTGCATGGACTCACCTCTCCCAGACAGTTATGTACAAAACAAGGAACACTTAGTTTTCACACATGTGCTTTGTTTTTTATGAGCGGCTTTCTCTGCTGGTGGCAGCTCTGACCTGTGTAATGCTTCATATCTGCTGACAGGAGGGGACTTACTGTGGTTGGTTGTGTGAGAGGGAGGTTTGTATCAACACTTCTCCCCCACTCCCCCCACCCTGGGATGCTCTGTTTATTGGGATTTTTCACTGACCTATTCTCTTAATCTTCAATTTTGGCACCATTTCCCAGGGCTCGTGTGAGCAAAGAACTTTGCCAGCTAGCAGGATGAACCAGCACATACAACAGGGTTAGAGAGATCCAGAAACTTTAGTATCTGCCTGCAGTCACAGAGGAGGGGAGACGATGCTATCGTGAGAAAATGAAGTGGCAGTTTAAGGAACTGCTTCTATTTTGTCTAGCTTTTTATATTGGAAAAGGAAAAATGTCAGTCTTCTAACTTGGAACAGCTTCATATGAAAGTTGACACCTATTTCTTTTCTATGTCATTAACCAACTTGGCATGCTGGGTGGTTTCAGCAGTTTTTCTTCCTCTAAACAGTGCTGGCAGAAAACTCTGAGGACGAGTTGCACTGACGCTGTGCTTGGTCTGGAGATGTTGCTCTGGAAAAGAGTCACTTTGGGAGAGATCACATCTGTGAAGAGACGTTGCTGACTCACAGCATCGATATCTGCTGGGATGTGCTTGTGGATTTCAGAAGCTTATAAAAATTGCAGAAGGGTGTGGGAAGCTGAGAGACTGTCCTGCAATTGATGGTTTCTTATTTTTTCCATGGTTTCTGTTGAAAACTAAGAGTAAGAGTAGTTGGCCRGTTGCCATTTATGGTGAAGTTGTGCTTAATCTGTTCTGTTTATTATTATTTTATTCCTCACACTCTGCTTGCTGACTTGACTTCCTCCTCTTTGGCATTATTTTCACATAAATCCTTTTCCTCAGAATTTCCTTGTTCTCTGCCAGCTGTGGAGCAGCTGTGAAGATACCAGAAAACATTAACTGCTCTTAAGAACTACTCAGAGATGCCTGGTTTTGCGATGGAGACTGGATTTAGCTGGAGCTCCTTGTATGGGCTGAACTGCCCTATAGCTAGCAGCGATGGGGATGTGTTGAGAAATTGTGGACTGGTTCAGACAACAGGCCTTTTGTTTGATTGCCTTAGCAACCCTGCCTCTCTGAAAGACGAGATGTTCTCACTCGCACATAGTGTTGTTAGCAGGAAGGCTGGTTGTTTCTCATGAAGCAGGCCTGGTTTGGAGGACTGGTCTCAGAAGACACTGGTCCTTCTATTCCCTCAACCTCTTTTTTGACAATAGGATGTCTCCAGCCAAAAGAAGTGTGTGGTTATCTATCTGGTTTGTCCCCCAAATCACAAGCAGCGTGTCCTGCTGTCTCTCATCCTTTGCTATATCTGCTCCTGTGGGCACAATGCACTGAATTTAAATAAATTGTAGTCCTTGCTAAATATCTGTCAAATATTGACTTAGTCTGTGGCATGAGCTGACTAAGCTGAAATTAATGGTGTAATTCTAGCTTGTTTGGCATGTGTGTATAAGCAGTTTCACTGCAGATGGTAGAGGAAATTAAGACCTTACCTTGACTCCATCTCAAGGGGAGGAAAGAAAAGCCTCAGGCTTATAATGGCAGTAAGAAAAGACTTGGTGGAGACGTGGGGGGGAGTGATTGTAAAGATGTTATTTGAGGGTGATAAAAACTCTTCCTAATGAGTGAGGTCATAAGACAAAATTGAGGAGTTGTTGTTAATTGTGTGCTATTACAGATGTCTTGAAATGATCTCCTGCGTTCTGGTCCATTGCCATACCCCTGGGATAATTTTTCTTAATCTGTTGAAAATGAGATCCAAAGAAAAGACAGTCTGGCTGGCGGAGGTTTCGGCATAGATCAACAGACACAGTGCTGGTATCTGCTGGCTTCGCATGTTCCGTGGAAGCTTTACCCTCTGCGGAGATAAGGGTATCTAGAAAGAGACCGTGGTATCTCCTTTCCTTGGGTTGAGGAGATATGGACAACTCCATGTGTCTTTTGAGGTGCTACTGCAAAATGGCAAAGCACTGACACCTCCAAGCAGGCAAAGAAATGGAGATGCAAAGAGGTGTCTGAAGTCGTATGAGTCATCTGAAGGAGCTGATGGCAGAACTGGAGCTCAACCGTCCAACTTTCCTTGTGTTTCAGAGCTACCGTGCAGCCTGTCTTTCAAACTCCTGGGAAGCTTGTGGTTTTTTGAGGTTATCTTTGAGGGGTTTGTTGCTGGCATAAATAAATCTTGGGATTCAAAACAATAAATATGCAGCTTCAGGACAAGTCCTGCTTGAGTGACTGCAGGGATCTCACTGCTGGTACTGTGAATCTGGTGGAAGCTTACATAAATAGTGAGTTCATGAGTTGTTTCTTTAAAGACACCTTTTTTCTCTTCACCTCCCCCCCCCCCCCAGCTTTTTGCTGCAGTTTTGATGCAGGCAGTAAGATCTCCATTGTAGCTTTCAGCTTCGTGGTAGCTTTATGCCTACAATTGATCATTTCCTAGCTGATCTTCAGTAGCCCAGAGAGCAAATGTAATGCAGCAAATTCATTATATGCTAAAATAATTATTGTATTACTGTAAAGGTCATTGACAGCAATGAAGGCTCAGTACAACACAGTCCTGAATCTTTCCAAAGGTGGTATCTGTCACCACTCTCTTTTGAGAGCGGTGTCTCTTAAAGTACCTGGAATAACTTATCCTTGGCACATGCTTTTTGAGGTATGTGCTTGGATCCTCCATAGGTCAATAAATAGCTGAAAGTTAACAGCTGTATTTAATTTTGTTGTATGTACTCTCATAGGCAGGCATGAAGGGTAGAGCAGGAAAGGAGTCTTAATTTAACCTTGTACTTCTTTGCTTGATTTAAGTAATTTGCAGAGTTGTATAATAAAATCTCCGTGATCTTATTTCTGTTAAGATTATGGTAATCTAGAATTGTTATTAATGCTGAAGGGCATTTTTGCTCCTACATGTGTAGGAGTGAATTACTTGTTGCATAACATGATTTGGAAAGATAGCAATGAAAAGGCTTCTCAGCAACGAGGTGGGCTGTGATTTGCCTTCCCCTGAACCACAAAATGAAGTATCATTTGGCAAATGGATTCGGGACTGCGAGGAACCTCTCAAACCATTTTCACAGGTGCATGAGTGGTGGTGCGTGACTGTTCCCTGTTGGAGGACCCTGAATGGTGTAGGATATGCGACTGACCTGTTTGCTGGCGGTTTTAGCATCTGGCTAGGATTAGTTGTTCAGCCAGCTGATACCCAATTCCTTCTTGTAATGGTATGTCTTTAAGCAACAGTTAGATGACTGGCTGCTGAGGAACATTTTGGAGTCTGGCCTTGCAAATACAGCTTGTTAATTGAAGCTATGCTTGCTGTCAAGGCTGCCTTTTTAAGTTCTGCTGTCTGTCCTCCTAGCGATATTCCAGTCTCTCTGGCTTCTCATTGACTGCAGATGAAGCACTGACTGCAGTCTGCCTCTGATCCTCACTTCGTTAGACGGGGACTGCGGTTCGTCTGCCAAGCAGCGGCTGCTGGCATGCACATTTGTCACCTGTGGCCACTCCTCTTGCTGTGATGGGCTCTTCCCTTGTCGCACCGAGAGTTTTGCTAATTGGAAGTGAGCATTGAAGGGACCGTGTTTATTGTTCAGTGTCACAAGTAAGCTCTTTGCCTGAGTGTGTGTTTCAGGCAGCTGCATGAGGTTCAACAGCTTTGTCTGTCATGATCAGACAGATCTCTAGATAATCTAGCAAATCTCTTGATTATGAGGGTGGAAAATAATATGCTTTGATTTACAGATGTTGCTGCACAAAAAGTGCTTCTGTGAATTCTCTGAATGGCAATATCTGGGTGTGTTTGGCATCCTCAGTTTCTGAGTACATCCATTTTCTGAAAATATCCTGAATTTCTGCATACTTGTCTGGACAGAGTATGCAGTTGCTTGCACATATAACATGGACAGCCATTTTACAGACACCAGATTATTAATAATTTTTCAGTAGCATTTTAAGCCAAGTTGAGGGATTACATTGGGTCAAGAGTCCTTGAAGTTTACGGTAGATAGAGGGATGATAGAGGCTATTGCCTTATGTCTGATTTTACAGGCAGGGTTGAAAAAGGGAAGGGGATGAAGCATATTTTGAATTAAATCCTCTAAACACCTTTTCCCTCTCTCCCTTAGGAAGTTGTAGACAAACTTGAAACCATTTTCCCATGTCTGTACCTGTACAAGCACTGGAGCGGGGGAAAGAGATGCAGCAGACACGCATTTCTCACATCTGCAGCTTGTGGTGGCTGTTCTGGTGAGGGTGCACCAGTAGCAGCAGCAGTGCAGGTATTTGTGAAGGGCGTTAAAGAATTTATTTTCTCCTTTTGGGTGCAGAAGCTCTCTTGGTTACAGACTGACTGACAGATATGTGGAAGATTAGGAAATGTTGTCGCAAACCCTTGAAGTTGTGGTAAGCTGGAAAAAAGAGGTCCTGTGGTCTCTCTCTCCTGGCTGTGTGGTAGACCAGATTGGGAAGTGATCGGATTGAATCTAAGCTTTCTTCTTGTTTGTGAGGTTAGTTGTAACCTCAGTTCACTGTGCAGCCACACTGTGCTTTTGCTGGGACAAGGAAGAGGAGAGATGATGGGAGGGTGGAAATGCTCTTGTTTTGGTTTGAAGAGCTAATGAATTTATGGTGTTAGCTTCTTTACTATTTAAGGTGAGGGCAACATTTGAGTGGGAGGCATTTAGGTTGGGACTCTTTTTTTTTTTTTTTTTACAGATATAGTTTCTTTTTCTTTTTTTTTTCTTTTTTTCTTCTTTCTCTGAGGTCTGCTTCATAGTCAGCAGAGAAAAACAATCATTTCTGTAGCACAGTTCATCTTGTCCTAAGTAGACATCTTGAACCAATCAAGTTTTATGCGCCCCAGAAGTGCCTGCTTCTTTTGCTAGCTGTAGAGAGCGCCAGACCAGCTAGTTTAGGTGTAACAGTAATCGGTTGTGGCCCACCGCGACACCTTACGGAATGAGAAGTGGCTTACGCAAGGCCAAACCTTGGGTGCTGGGTAGTTTTGGAGACTGTACAGCTCCTCGTAGTTCTAACTTCCTCCTTCTCGGAAGGGCTGATGTGGTYGCTGGATCTGATTATACCATGTGGTAACAGGTCTGAGGTTTGAAGCATGTTTCTGGCCATTTTAGTGAGAGTCTTTGTGTGATGGTTCAAATATCACTGAAGAAAGTTGAAGGGCTTTGTTTCACTCTCCTGACCCTGGAAAGATTGGCCAGTTTGTCAGCTGTGATCCATCCACAAGGGGAAGGGTCCAGCTGGATGGGGTGATGTCCTGGTAGCAAGCTTGGAGGGGTCTTACTGCACTAGCAAAGGGAGGAACGAGGTAGTGTAAAGGGTCTTTTCGCCGTGAATTTTGTATCTCTGGTCAGATGTGCATTGGTGGAGGAAATCACACTGAAAACGACCACAGAGCTTTTTGTTTTAACTCTCTAACTTGAGCCTAGATCATACAAAGCAAACCCTCCGAGCCCGTGAAGGGGGTTTTGTGGAGGAATAAAGCTTATTGTCAGCTGCGGTGTTCAGACCCTTGGGAAATTGTGACCATTGTCTGGGCTATTATTGCTTAATAAAAGCTTTGCATTTCCTCATTCAGGGTCTTGAAAATCTGGTTCTGTGCTTTTAAAAATAACTCAGCGTGAGCCACAATTGGGAGCATTCACAGAGGAAATTCTTCAGCCATTTAAAACAAAGTGAAGGGAGGGAAAAAAGCCCTCCTTAAAGTGCTTTTACTTGTCTGTGAAGAGTGAGTGTGTCCAAGCTGTGCTTCCGCTAWCTGGAGGAAGCACAGTGGGGTGAGAGCCCGGTTTCTGCTCCTGCCGAAGGTTTGTTTGCCTGTAACCTTCAAGGATTTTGGGTCCAGCGCTATCCCAGCTGGGGAACCTGGGCCGGACGCACTGAATGCATCCTCTTGGGATGGAGGGGATGGTGTACCTCTCGTGGATCTCTGGGCAGGTGGGTGGACTAGCATTCACTGATGAGGTTGATGCGTTTTGTGCTTGATGCAAAAGGCAGCAAAATGTTTTTCTTCTGCTTGTAACAGAGGCCACTCCAGAAAGGGTAACTTCAGGCAAACTGAAACTCGGTCATGCACTGAAGGATGTGCAGTATTTAAGGCACCCGCTACTGCAGGTTCTGCACTGGCTTTGGGGTGCTGCCTCAGTGCAGACGCTGCTACAGGCTATGATGGGGGTCACTAGTGGGGGGCAGACATGGAGCCAGCGCTTGAAATGGAGCCAGCACGTATCGCAGCTAGCCTCACTGCTGTTGGGGTGCTGGGCAGGGGAGTTTTGCGKTTTTTTTTTGAACCAGCCAGCGCTGGAGTGGGGAAGCAGGTAGAGGAGGGGGTGCTATGGGCTCTGCAGTGTGCATCAGCCCTGAAGCTGGCTTATCTGTAGTTCTTGCTCTTCCTAGCTTCTGCTTGAGGTTGTAGCCCTGCATAGAAGCCCCTGAACTATTTTGCAAATCCAGTTTTGGAGGCTTGTTTCTTTCCCTATGTGTGTTCTTGGGTTTATTTTCCTTCTTGTGTGGAAATAATTATATTGCTTATTTCTTACGTTCCGGCTTTGACTATGAGGAGGAATGTATTCAGGTTTTTTTTGTGTTGTGGTGTTGTGTTTTTTTTTTTTTTTTCCTTCTACAGCAAGCAGTGCAGTTTCTGCTGTTAAAATATTCTGGACAGCAATTGCTGCCCACGTACAGCACAGAAATGTGTGTTTAGTGGTTGCAAGGCATGCTTGCTCTGGGTGTGCCTTCTTTTTTTGTTCAGTGCAAGTGTCCACGTATATGACTAGCCATAATTTATCATTGCCATTAAGCTAGGGAGATATCATTTACATTAGTAATTTGTGCTTTGTGCAGGGCAGGATTATATACATTGACTCTTGAAGTAGACTTTGAAATAAGTTTTCCCTTGGAGTTGTGTGTTACTTGTAGGATAGAGGCCACAGCATGAGGAGGGACCTGCCTGGGATGACACTGGGCTGCAGCAGTGCTGTAGAAGACACTTGGTAGTGAAGAGGCTGATGGCTGGGTGTCATGGTTTCACCCCAGCTGGCAACTAAGCACCACACAGCCGCTCGCTCACTCCCCCTGCAGCGGGATGGGGGAGAGAATCGGAAGAGTAAAAGTGAGAACCTCCTGGGTTGAGGTAAAGACAGTTTAATAGGGAAAGCAAAAGCCACGCATGCAAGCAAAGCAAAACAAGGAATTCATTAACTACTTCCCATGGGCAGGCAGGTGTTCAGCCATCTCCAGGAAAGCAGGGCTCCATCACATGTAATGGTTACTTGGGAAGACAAACGCCATCACTTCGAATGTCCCCCCCTTCCTCCTTCTTCCCCCAGCTTCTTCCCCCAGCTCAGCAGAGCACGACGCCGTATGGTGTGGAATATCCCTGTGGTCAGCTGGGGTCAGCTGTCCCGGCTGTGTCCCCTCCCAGCTTCTTGTGCACCSCCAGCCTMCTCGCTGGTGGGGTGGGGTGAGGAGCAGAAAAGGCCTTGACTMTGTGTAAGCACTGCTCAGCARTARYGAAMRCATYCCTGTGTTATCAACACTGTTTTCAGCACAAATCCAAAACATAGCCCCATACTAGCTACTATGAAGAAAATTAACTCTATCCCAGCCCAAACCAGCACACTGGGATATCAGCTCAGTTTTACCACTGAGATAGGAAATGAATTTAGGCAGAATATGCCTCTTGCGTGCCTCAGTTTCTGCACTGGAAAATGAATACAGCATGACTTGCCTTTTCACTGTGTTGGACAGCTTGCAGATTCTTCAAACTCTGTGTAATGAAGTCAGAAAACGGACAAATATGAGCATTGGAGAAATACCTTAACTGCAAGGTGTGGTGAGATCCTGGCGCAAGAGAGTGGTGAAAAGCCTAGTGTTGGTGTGTTTCCAAGCCGTGTTCAAGCAAGTGCTGAGATGCCTTAGATACGGTATGCTGTGAAGTTAGTTGGACCTTTTGCCCACAGACAGTGCTGAGAGCAGTTTCTTTTCCTTAGAAAGAAGGATAGAAAGGGTTTGTGAGTCTGTGCGTGTTCATTAGGAGCAAGTAGGAGTTACTCTTTCTCTCTCTTACTGTCTTCTGTGGTATCTGTGATATGCACAGGCATATGCGATGTGAGAGGACGGGGACAAGACACAGCCGTGCAGTAGCTAAATCCTGTCACACCTTTGTGTGGATTGGTATTACTTGAAATTTTCTAGGTCATGTGCACCATTAAAATGATTTCCATGCCTGTGTTTGGAGAATCTGCTGTGCCTATTTTCATTTATATCCATGTGACCGATCCAGGGCCATATGTTAAGAATATAACTGCTTTTTCTTTTTTTCTTTTTCTTTTTTTTAACCATTGGTGTCTAAATATGTCTAATAAAAATGCAGACTGGAGCTCTTTAATGAGGCGATAAGTCATTCCTGCCTCTCTCTTCTTTTTAAGACAAAACCACCTCACACACTGGCTTCTTTTTGTATGGACTTCTGCTTTGCATTCCTACACATTCATCATAGCATGAGGCCTCTCACAAAAGGCAGTAAGAAAAGACTGCTGAACAGACCATTTTGGCATGCATAAACCTGAACTCTTGCAAAGGGAAACCCTCAGCTTTAGCAGTGGAAGCCACAGGCTGTGTGCGAGTGCCTGTGATGATAGTGTTTTGGGGAAAAATAAAAAATATAGTGCTGAGTAAGTTTAGCATGGTCTTGAATTGTACAGCTAAGAACAGGAGCCATTGGGAAGCAGTTTGCAAAGGGAAGTATTTCCAATTTTGTTCCTTCCCTTTGCAAAATTGCAAAATTCAAGTGATTGTTGGAAGTTTCTGCCACCCAAAAGAGAACCTTCTTTATATCGCTGGCATGTAACTTCTTGGTTAAGCCGGTGGTCGAGGTTGTGTGCAGCAACATGCGAGTGGCAGCTGGGGTGTGTGTGGCATGGCTGGGCACTGATGTACGGATAAGCCATTTCTGATTTTGAACCTTCCGTTCTGGGAGGAAATAGCTGTGCTACAGGAACAGCTCTGGTTTGCAGGCACATTGCTGCGCACGCTGCTGCAGCAAATGTACCGTGGTTGCGGTTTGACAGCTGAAGTCAGAATACAACTGCGAAATCAGATTATGCTTGCACATGGTGGCTGGGTGTGAAATCCCGGGTGGCTGAGTGGCACCGTCACCGATACACCGCTGTGCGGTTGCACAACGTGTTTTCTGGAGTGGCAGAGTCGTCTCCCCGAGTTGCTATGCCTGAACGCTTGTTTGCATCCCAGCGCTGCCGCTCACCGCTTCTGCCAGGACATCTGTTCGCGGGCTTGTACTGTGAACTGCATTGCTGAAATGTCCAAATCAGGGGGAAAAGAAAAGATGTGCTTGTTTTGGAAGAGCATCTTCCTGTTTTCACGGCTAACAGGTTGATCCCACATGTAGTGGGTGTGGTGACAAGCTCTAAGTTGAGGCCCCAGTCTCCTTCTGCTAGAGAAGACCCACCACGTGCCTACACACCAAGACTTGCATCACTAGGCTTATAGAGGAAGAGGAGGAGGAGAGGGGAGCCTTAGCAATTCCAAGTTGTGATCGAGGATTGAAAGCCAGAGTTTTGGTGTATAAAACAATAGATCTGTGAGTAATTGTTTAACCATGAAGTATGTCAGAACAGCTGAAAAAGAAGTTGATGAGTTCTCCGAAATGCTGGCCCATGTGAAAAGTTTCTGAGGGAAGGTAGTCCGGGTTGTGTTTTTTAATTTAATGACCTCTTCACATGGGCAGTCAAACCCTCCTAAATCAGATGTAGCAGGGCCTTGCATAATAAGAGGTGCTTTATTTACAGGCTGCACATTCACTCATAGACGCTGAGGCACAATGATAAATTATTTAACGATAGATATCCAAAGAAGTAAGCCAGGTGCCAACTGGGCTGTGTTGTCTCTCTGCTTCTCAGCTTTGCATGTCCTCTCGCTGGCTGATTCACAAAATCCAGATGTTTGCAGAAGTGGTCTCTCGGTTATTAATGTTAATTAGCAAGGTTCTGCTCTATGACTATTCCTGTAGTATGCACTTTCAAAACATACAAAGTGCTAAGCTCTTCACCCGTGTAACGAGCGTGTGTGTAGCTATATTGTTAATTAGCTGCATCCCTCTGAGGACATGTGCCCCTCTTGGGAATGGTAGTTTTGGTGTTTAGCTGCTTGTGGTAGTTAGAGCAAGTCCCCTCTGAGACTTGCTTGCAGACTTACACCGTAGTCAGGTTGTCAGATTTTTGGCCTTTGTTTTAATCATTAGTTTCTCCTCTGTGCATTCAACTTACCAAACAGTGCAGTTTCTAATATTAGTTATTTTCAGATTTGCCATTAGTACCTTGTTTTAATCAGTGCTGACAAAGCACCTGACTTGATATATGCTCCAGGTAGGAGTCGGGATTTTAAGTGTTCTTCAAAAAAGCTTTTATGCTACAAGAATGGTGCTCCTTGAGTGGACAAACAGTTTTGTATCTCTGCCTCTTAATAACCGTCCTGTGATAACACCTTCTTCCTCCGACTTACACAAACAACTCTGTTCCAAGGAGAAATTTCCCCCTGAAAATGTAGAAGTGCCATTTGTTGTACAAAGTCCAGCTGGGGATTTATTATTGCTCTGATTTGATATCCTTGCTGATGGGATGCTCCCTTTGTGGGTGTAACATCTCTGAGAGATATCCTCTCTCTACAACTTGGTTAAAAAATCCCCTCTCCCTCTCGTTTTAACACCGAGGGCAATAGAATGGAAGAAGATGATACTCTTTGCTGTATATGTAAATAATATAGCTGTAAATGAGAACCAAGTTATACTTTAATTTTTATGTATGTTCGGAATGAAAAAGCAATGTGAGATCAGCAGGTCTTTCCAGAAGAGGAGGGTTGTTCTCAGATATGTATGCTTTGTCCCTAGTTTTACATTTTCAGTATCATCCAGAAAACTCTTGGTTTTGCCGTTTGATTATAATTTGCATTTAGATTGGCAGCCTGAAGGGGAGTCACTTGCAAGGGGAGATGGGGCTATACGGCTTGAGTCTCTTGCAGATCTGGCTGAAAGTAATGGCATTTGCATAAAAACCATTAGCTATGTTATTGATAAACATGAAAGGCATCCATTTCATTTAATTTTCTGATGAGGAGTCTTTAATATAAGCATACAATAGCACTGCAGTAGTAACATTCCTGCCCCCATCCCTCCTTGCTGACCTCTTGTTGTTTTAAGGGCAAGTTTTGATTGGGATTTTGTTAGTAGGGAGATGTGGAGTTATTTCTATTCCAATTCACTGAAGTAGCCAGTTGTCTTGCTACATTGTAGGGAATTATTTAATGCTCATCGTAAGAGGTGTCTCTATTAATTGAATGGGGATTTAATGTCTCCCTGAAGCGTAATTGGTCTATGTGTGATGTATACTAACACGTATGTCTAGCAACGGGTTTTCCTTTTGTCTGCATCACAGCACCATTCTATGGGTAATCTTTTGCTTAATCGAAATGGGTTTAAGCAGAACTTCAGTGGCTCCTTATTAAGGGGATAAAGTGTGTTGAAACAACAAATCTATTCAAGGACCTTCTTTGGTGCACGCTAGATCACATCCCATCTAACCCTTCAGGACTGTGTCTTGATAAAGTAGTTTTTGTGGCCAGTGAGGAAAAATTTGTTTCCCTGTGTAATGCTCTTGACCACATGTGTAATGGTGCATTGGTGATCAGCATGTGTCACAAAGAGCTGTGATTCACTGTCTCTGTAGTAACTGGTTTTGTGTAGCTATTGCTGCCACTGTCTTATATAAACATTTTGCTTTACTCTTGGGTTGGATCAGGTCTGACCTCGAGAACCTCCACAGGCAGCCGGTGCCATAGTTGTATTCAAACATCACAGCATTTGCTTGAGGGACCTTGCTGTGAGCTTTGCAAGCTCTTTCAGTTCTTGACCTCAGTGTTGGGGATGTGTGTGTCTGTGTCTGTTTCACATTGCTTAGCTGGCCTATTTCTTGATTTTTTTAATTTCTGTGTGGTGGTGTTTTTTTGGTTGGTTTTTTTTTTTTTTTTTTTTTGGTTTTTTTTTTTTTTTTTTTTTTTTTTTTTGGGCACTTTGTCTATCTTTACAACTTTTTTTCTCTCTAATAGGCTCCAGACAAATGAGTAGAGAGTTGGGTAGAGAAGAGGGACAGATTCCAGTTTTCCAGCTGATCACCTTGTACAGTGAGTACCTTAATATTTCAAGAACAAGATTTTCTGTAGTGCCTAATGCTGGCTTAAAATTGACTTCACTGGGGAGCAGCATTAAGTCTGCAGGCTTGGACAACGTTGTCCTAGAAATACAAGCTCCCTTGGCTTAACTCTTGTTTCGGGAGAAGCAGATGTTGTCGGCTCCAGCTCCTTTTATCTGAAGTGGTAAATTTTATTCGTATCCCACTTCCAGTAGTGTGCACGTTTCAGCAGAGCGGAGAACTGGTGCAGTTATGTCTTGTATCTGCTCAAGGCTGTGGGGAATCAACACTAAAGGTGTTGCCACATAATTTAGCAATACGTCGTGTGCGGCTTCCTGTGCTGCAGAGCAGAGGAGGCTCTAGGGTCAGGAGAGCAAAGGTTCATCTCCTCTATTCCTGCCTTGTCAGAGGTGTTGAACTCAGTGAGGAGGGTGGATGAGGGACCTGCCACAGCACATGTAGGGGTTACTCATGAAGGCGTGCTGCGAAATCAGGCAAACGAGACTTGGCTTGACTTGTGGGCTGGAAAGGGTAAGAAGAAAGAACTGGAAAGTGTTGCCTAGTTCATGGTAAGGATGGTAGGTTTTTTTCTGAAAGTAGAGGAGAAAATTGTTATTTCATGGGGAATTTTTACACATTAAAATATCTTGCATGCATGCTAATGGGCTGCAATAATGAGCCCATGCTTTATGAGGTGTCTACCAATATTTTTCAACTTGCTGCTGTGAGGGACTTTAGCTAATAAGTACTGGTTAATTGGGACATCTTGGCCCATCTGGTGCAGCGGCATAGCCAGACTGAAATAGTTAACTGCCTAGTGTAGGCGTCTGCAAGCTGGGAGGACACTCTACTACTGGGTGTAAAATGCAGGAACAGACACAGCAGGCGAGTGTGGGAGCTGCACTGATTGACTGAGACCACTGCACAATTAAGTTTATTGTAACAGTCCTAGCAGGCGACTCCCCTAAGGATAACATGGGATGATGAATTTTAAAACTGAGGGTGTTTGTTAACGAAAGACAAGGACAAAATAATACACTTGAAGACTGGAGTGCGTCAGCAGGTTGGTTTAAATACATCCTGGGAGCAGGGCAGAGAATTCCTCTGCTTCTGTGAAAGAAGGGGGAAAAGAGGCTTACTTATTTGTGGCTTCCTAACTTCTCCTATATCTGACCAGTATAGCGTGACATGCAGGATGTCCTTGATTCAGATGTTCTATTCCTACTTACTACAGCATTGATTTAGCTTGGTATACTTCTGGATTCAGAGCAGTCTTTTTACCTTACTTTTGTTATGTGCCAAACGCAGTGGGGACTCTCTTCTCAGCTGGTACATAGCTACTGGAACAAACGYGGTGGTGAATAATGAAACTGGAAGTAGCAGAGAGGTCACGTGAAGAACAAATGATGCCGTTATTGACCAACGGTGCCATTGTGCCATGGTCTTAATCGACAGATCTAATCCCAATGTGTGTTTAGAGTCAGATCTGCTGACTTCAGTAGCTAAAATAAGTCAATACCATTGAATTCTCTTTCTCCTTGCATATCTTAAGTAGAACATAGTAAGTTGCAGCCTGACAGCTGTGCAATCCGCAGAAGGCCACAGGGCTGCATAGGCTTCCCCGAGGGCATAATTTGGCCTGCAGAACACTTATTACGGCTGGTGTCTTGTGTAGCAGACCTTCGGAATTGTTCAGCGTTGACCTTCAGAAGCTGTTACACATTTGTGGGCCTGATGGCTGGAGGAATTAATATAGGAGACAAGGATTTCAGGTTTGGAGTCCTTTTGTAGGGCAGAAGACTGTGATTAAAGCAAGAAGACTGCATGTATGAATTTAGGTCAGTAGGAGATAGCTGAGCGAAGGGCTGTTCTTGGCAGAGAGCTGGAACAGAAGAGATGCTAGAAACACGGTCTGTCTATGATTGCCATGGAACAGAATGGGAAAATAACCTGTTTCAAGGGAGTCCTTAACAAGTCACTCTTACGCAGGACTGTCTCTGTGGCGCTAAATAGCTAAATAACTGGGCTGTGGCTGGAATATAAAAATATTTTCAGGAGACTCATCTTCAAGCATCACCTGAGGCTTCCTAGCTTGGCAGCAAAGCTAAGTATTGCGGGAGGTTGTATTGCAGGTCCCTTCCTATGAGGATGTGGCATCATCTGTATGAATGTGAGCGTAGGTCTGATGCTTCCTGTGCAAGCACCGGGCTTAGCTGTGTACGTGCTTCTGTGGTCTTTGCTCACAACTGCAATTAAGAAGGTTAAGCGAGGGCAGTTAGTTTGGTATTGCAAGGGGCATTTGTGCTGCCTGTACCTCCTGCCTACAGTCCTCCTGAGGAGCACAGGGCAGTGGAGGAGATGAATTCCTGCTTCTTGCTGATGTTCTTCTCAGAAGATGCCATAGACTCTTGCCTGCTTTATTAAAAACTCAAAACATGGCAAACAAACACCTGAGCTGTGGGAGGCCAGAGGTCTGTCCTGTCTCCAGCAGTGGCCTGTAGAAATGGCCTTCATCTCACATCGATCTATTTAGCTCTTACGTGAACCCACATGTGCTTTTGGCCTCTGTCCTGCTCCCAGGCGTTTCAAAGTTCAACTATAACTTTGTGTGATGAACCACCTCCTTTTGGTAACTGAACCTGCTGCCAACAAGTTTACTGTAATAAGCTCCTGTTTAGGGAATTGTTGTTTGCATGTTTGCCAGTTCCACACTGGTTAGGGTTCTGTAGATCCCTACTATGTGCCCTGTTGGAGGTCTCTTTTCCAGACTAAAAGTCCTAACTAATTCAGCTGTCCTTCTTACAGAAGATGCTCCATGCCTTTGACCACCTTCACTGCTCTTCTGTCCTCTTTCCTTTTGACGGTAACTTTTGGTCATGGTGCACGTCTGTTTTTTCTCCTCTTGAATGTTCTTACAGTCCTACTTATTAGAAGCTTGAAAGAACCACTAGGTTTCTGAGGGCCTGTCCTTTTGCTTCAGTTCTCTGTATTTATAACCCTGGAAAAGAAACTAGGAATTTTGTATGCTCCACATAATAAGAAGCCATAGACTTATTTTTTTTCTAAAAAGCAGAAGTTTATGTGTCTAATCTAAAGACTCTATCAGAAAAGCTATGAATAAACCTGATACATTCCAGTGCACTGAGTCACTAGAACAATATCGTATTTAACAAGGAGCCCTGGCAGACATTGTGTGGCTTTGTGCTAAAGCTGTCAGCCAGGATATGAGATGTATCTTTGTATCCTGCAGCAATTTCGTGAAACTAAATGGCTGCTGGTGTGTATTGCATCTTCTAAATGGGGACAAGAAACAGTCTGGATGTTAAACCTTCTCCCCCTCTCCATTGGTTAAGAGGCGAAATTATATCAAAAGAGAGAATTAGTCTTATTTAGATAAATATAAATCAGTGTCATCAAACAGGTACTGGTTCTGCAAGGGAAAGGCATGCCCCTCCATCCCCTGTGCTTTGCGTAAGTGATATTTATTTTATTAGTGCTGTGGCTTCCAAAAAGTAGAACTGGAATATAACATGATTAAAATCTTAACATCCAGGGTTGTAGCCACAGGTCTCCAGTGATGGTCTGCAGACTGACATGCCTGGGGCTGTGACAAGTCTGTGGTTTTGTATATCTGCCCTGACTCATATCTGTGGCTTCCGTGCTGCCCTAAGGTGAATCATGGCTCCCACAAGGGTGGTTAAAGTCCTGCCCTGTGGGCAGCCTGGGAAACCTGGGCCTGGGTTCAGCTAAGGAACACTTGGGTGTTTTCCTCTTCCTCCTCCTCAGCACTGAGTCAGAGCTCCATGGATCATCCAGAGCAGTTTTTCCCTGTGTTGAGGCTTGTCTTCTGAGTCCTGGGGCATCTTCCCCCCTGCCTCCCAGCTCCATGGCTGTTCCTGCCACTGGGCTTTTATTCCTCTCTCTTCTCTGCCACCTTCCCCTGCTTTTAAAACCAAAGAACCCACACAGTCGTTCGGGCCCGTCTATCCTCTGCTGGTGGATTTTGTTCTGTTCAGAGAAGCCAAAGGACCTGGCTTCTGTCTGCCTTAGCCAACCCCTTGTTTCAAGGGGCCCATGTTGATCACCATTAGGGTATGGGTATGGGTAGGGTGTGGTGACCATTTCTGCCATACCAATACCATGCCAAAAGCCCTGCAGCCAGAGGCTGATGCCAACTCTTCTGCACTGGTCCGTGGTATCACAGTACTGTAAATTAGACCTACCAGTGTGTGCAGACCAAGTCCTCATAGCAGTTTTCTCCTGAAGAGGCCGGCATTGCTGCTGTGTCTAGGAAAGTATGTCAACAAATGTACAATCATCTCATTGCACAGATTTGTCCAGGCACTGGTAATAAAACACCAGCTCCCTAAAGCCTCACCTGGCCTGCCAAGACATGTCACCCTGGGCACACTGAGCTGCCACACAGTCCTGAATCCAAGCTGCGGAGTCCCCCTGGACAGGGGACACGTATGGCATGAAGAGGAGGAGAGAGGGAGAGAAAAATATCCAGAAACCATAGGTTGATCTGGGGCCTATCACTATCCAGGGTGTCCCAGCCCCTGCTTGTTCAAAGTGAAGGACTGTTGGCAGGAGGTTTTTTCATTCTTTCCTTGCCTTCTTCATATATATAATATACGTATTTGTGGTTCTTCTCATTCTTCTTTTTTTGCGTGCTTATGTGAAGTTGCAGGCAGCTAGCTTGCCAGCCCACAGACAGCCTACTGTAACAATTTCAGATGTAGTTTAGTAAGACAGTAAATTGAGAGCAATTTTTAATCTGGTTGGGATAAGAACAGCCAAATTGGCTGTTTCTCTTGTTGGTTTCAGCGTTATTTTTGGCTGGGCAGTCGTTAGAGGGTGTAAATGCGCCAGACATCGATCTCTCTGAAAGAGGGATCAGCTCTTCCTAGACAGCACTGGAACACTGCATCTATTTCCTCCCCCCCCCCAGTGCCTTGACTGAACAATATAGCCAGTGTGGAAAGGGCTTGTAAAATGCTGAGTTATGTGTTGGACTTTTACTCTGCCCAGGAAAAACTCTTGTGATGGAGAGACTCCATGTAGGGGAAACCTCATGTGTTAGCTTGGAGAGAGGGAAGGTTTGGACACCTTGCTGGGATCCCTGCTGGGATCCAGTGACGCTAGGGAAGCAGTATGCTATAAATGGGGAGCTCCGAGAAGCCAACTAGCGCCATCACCCAGGGGACTTTTTCATTTAATACAGCCATTGAAATTGAGACTTGAGGCTGCGTGGGACAATGCTGTAATGGTAGAGCTGTAACAGGCTGCCTTTGTGGCAGAATTACAAAGCCGGCAGTATGTGCTGAAGTGCTCCTGCTTGCTGAGCCTGTAATATCAGTTTGGGTTCTGCTCTCCTCCCTTCCCCTCCAGGAACTGGTTCATATTGAGGTAGAATAAGTCACTGTTTGCGTGTTTTATTTCTTTTCTGCTTACAGTTCTTCTTGAATCACATGGTGGGTTAGAGGAAGAGCGCTCAAGGTGAGGCTAAAACCATCATGGTGCATGCAAGATCGTCCATAATGCGTTAATGCAGGTCTGCAGCTCTCCATCCCTCTTACTCTCTTGGTGTTGCTATTTTTTTCAGTATTAAATAACAAGGCTCAGCTATCCCCTGTTGGGCTGTGGCTCCAGGTCCCCTGCTGCTCTTATCTAGGCTGTTTCTTGGGTTCATTCCTGAACTGTTCCTGGGAGGGTATCTGAGCAGATTCCTTAGCTATATTTTTAATGCTGTCTCTGTTACAGAGACAAGGCTCTAGACTGGTTTCTTTCTGCTCCTCTGTCTTGTGCCTCCATCCAAAAAGGAGGGGGGAGAATCTGATCATTCCTGTTCAGAAATACCATGCAGAACTTCCTTTTGAAGCAGGGATAAACATTAACTGATGCTTTTAAAGCAGCAGAGATAAATAGGCAGAGAGTTACTGAACTTGTAGATGCAATTTTTATGTTGAGGCAATTTTTATGTTCAGGCTTTTCATGTTTGCTGTGAGAGACCATTTTCTGCCAGCCTTTTCTTCATATTTATCTACAAGCATGGTTTGTGGGGACCTCTCGCTGAACATGTGCTCTCTGCTCTAAAGGTAACAGCAGCTGATCAGAAACCGTGTCCCTTGGAGGCCAGGTAGCCTGCTGGGGCAGTTTCCTAGAGCTATTTACAGAATGAGTTGGAAGTAGAGCTTATGCCAGCCTGGAGAACTGTGGGATGACACGGGATCTTCTCTGCAACATAAAGGATACCTTGGCTCTAACCTGTGTCCTGGCCAGGCAAATAAGTCTGAATTCAGATTACATCCAGATTTGCCAAAAGGATGTTGCATGTGGATGATGGATCACCTTGGAAGCTGGACGGAGGCCAAGGGTTTGAGCCTGCAGTGGATGCCTCCTTGTAGTCAGACAAACCTCACTGGGTCTGGCCTGATGGTTCCTTTGCTTTGCTCTGCTCCGTTTTTGTCCATCAAGCATCCCAGGTACTGTAGCAGTGACATGTGATGGTTCAGGAGGTGCTTCCACTCCTGAGGAGCGTGTCTGTGCCAGCCAGGGTAAGAGGGCTCCGTGTCGCAGGAAGCGTCAGCTTCCGGATAATTTGTAAAGCAGAGGCCTCGACGGTTTGTGCTTATTAAAAGATTCYGTCATAAGAATGGGGTTAGTAACCCTGGGGACTGGCCAGATTTCGGTTTGATTTAAGAACTTCTGGCTTCCCTTGGTTTCTCGTGAGTGCAATATCATTCATTTGTCCAAAAGTGGGTACCGGGAGCCCACTCTGTTGGAAGTAATTTAAGTATATCTGGACTTTGGCACCTAGGAAGGGAATGGTGTTGGAGACGAGAATATTGCAAGGTACAGAGCCTGAGAACAGATTAAAACTTGCTTGTGATATGAAAATGTTGCACTAATTATTTACTATAATAAAGTTATTTCAGTGTGGTTAAAAAAGTATTAACAGGACTCTCCAGGAGGTTTGCATTACTATAGTAATGATTGGGAAGTAGGGAACAATGTTTGCCAGTAGCACTAATTTGCTTCTGTGAGTAAAATCTGCAGACGTAGTAGCTGGATGTAAACACTTTCTAGATAGCCTCAGACTTGATAAAGATTGACTAGTGAAATTTCAGTTTGGATAAAAGTGCATTAGCTCGCGTTGTCAGATGAAGCTTTTTCTACACTGAAGGTTCACGTGGTAGTTTGGAGAGAGGCCCCTGGGAACAATTGTGGGAAGCACAAGTGAAATCCTCCTTGCTTTTGTGTGAGCAAGGAAGTTTCCAGTACAACTTGATCACAAAAGGCCCTGATATGAAAAGTATTTACTTTATGGAATTGTTCTGTCATCACTCAGCAGGATAATTGACTTCTGATTAGGAAGAAAATATAGCTGAACGTTCGTGTTTGAGGTTATAAAGTCTTCTAAAAAGGCAGAGCTCTTAACTTAAACAGCAACTGCTCTGACAAGAACAGGATGCTTGTGACTCCATTATGCCGGTATTGATGTAACAGCTGTTGTTGTTTAAACAACTTGTTTCTCCCTCCTTCACACTCCTTCCTCCTCCTGTTGCAAATCAAAGGAAGAGTGGGAATCAGTGTTGTTATTTTTCAAAAAATAATAACAAGGTTATTAAATTTTTCACTTCTGGAAATGTTTTTGTCATGTGCTTCCTGTACTCAGTGGGACTCAAACCTGCTGCTGTCTGGGTGTTTAGCTGGTGATGCTGATGACTGGAGGATACTTACTTCTTACAGACCTTTCTTCCTTTACCACCTCCGAAGTGACACACAAGCTAAAAGCAAGCCAAGATTTGTACCTCCCGCAGGCAGCAGAAAGGCTGATGTGGAAGTCATGGGCATCTCACTGTGAAGATGATGATGCTTAACATTTTAGAAGAGGAAATCTTGGTCTAGAGTGATGAGCAAGGGGTGTGGCTTACCTTGCTGGGAAGACTCCTGGGCAGAAGTTTGCATAGAGGTTTCATTTCTGCCTCTATGGGCAGGCTTCAGCCTGGACCTACATTAGACAGCACTGCAGAAAAACTTATCCAGAGACTTGAATTCTTTGATAGTAATCTACGAAAAGTCAGATTATTGTTTTGCATATTAGTATTTACGCTGTTGAAAAGAGGGGGGGAAGATGTTGAAAGCTGGTGCTAAGTTGGTCTGGATCTGGAATGAGTTGAGAGGTGTTGCACAGTCCCTCAACCCTCCGTACAAGTGTCCAGTGGTGGCTGCTGCTCTGGACAGTATAGATCTTATGGGCTATAGTTCAGGTCTTACAAGGCAGTTCCTGTGAAAGCATTTTCAGAAGAGAGATTTCAGTTTGGAGGGGTGGAAGGTGAATGCACTGCTGCACTGAAACTGCCCTTAAGGAAAGGAGGATGCACTTCTTCCCTTTCCCCTCCTGTCTTCTGTATGGGGCCGCCTGGATCCTCTACTTTATCCTGCTGATCCAGGGGCTGCCTTTCCCTGGGGACAGATTTTGTGTCCTTTTAATTCTGTCTAGAGTGCTCACCGTGAGGCATCGCAGAGCTGATGCCTTTGCGGAGGAAAGGAAGCCTTGGTTAGGTGTCTAGGGAGCTAATTTATACTGATACTCTTGGGTTCACTAGTCAAGTGTGTCTTTGTTTCTATATGCTTTTGCCTCTGAGATCTTATTGTAAGAGTGAGATAAGTGTCAGTCTGCTGCTGTCTGCAGGACTGTAACCGCACAGTTCATAGTTTCTGATCTTTACCAGGAAGGGGAGGGAGAATTGACAAAATATTTGGGCTGAAATTGGATGTTTTAGCCTTTCTGGTCAAAGTTGGGTTTTGTTGTTCTCTCTCAGCAAGTTGTGGATTCTTTCAACCTTTAACGTTTAGACTAAAGCACTTCTTAGTAATTATTATTAGTTTATTTTATCAGTGATACTAGCAGAAGATTAGAAGGTATGTGGGAAAAGTGTGATCTCACTCTTGCCAGCCCTGATAGGAGATATCACTGGTATATTACTGTCTGATGTTGGATTTTATTTCAATACAGTAAAAAAAACTTAAATATTTAAAGAAGTAAAGTGTGTGTTATAGCTGCATTTTTTTCAAGCCATGATTAGAAAGAAAAAAAAATTGGGACAGAAATTGGGTACTTGCTATTGAACACTGAGCTTTGCCTAATAGCCAAAATTAAAAGTTTTATGTGTCTGCCTTGAACACAGTTCACTCTTTCCAGAAACTTCTTAAAATGGAGTGCAGCCTGAATGGGAAAGCTTTTAAAAAGTCTGTTGGAAATCCCAAGTCAGCAGGGGGTAGATAGAAATACCAACAGGAGAAAACAACCATGTCTTCTGCCTGCACAGCCCGGAGTTTGTTTTCAGAGAGGTTTTCTCTTTTCTGGAGAAGGTGGAAATGCAGAGAGTGACTTAGAGAAGTGAGTGCTGMAATCCGATGCCATTGCTGTGTCTCCTGATGTTTTTTCTTGCTCAAACCAAGGCCCCAGTTTTTCTTTCCTTCTGTTCATCTTATTCAGAGTTAAGTGTTCCCATTAGATTGTGTGTGTGAAAGGGTACTGGATGCTTTCTGAGATGGATAATAAGGGAGTAAGCCAAGAACAGCATAATTTATAACATGTGAAGTGATTCTCTTCACAGCATTAATGAGCGGTGACCCAAGCACAGGTAAATTGTCTGTAGGTTTTTTCCCCCTTTCCTTCTAAACCTATGATCATTTCCCTCCCCGGGCAACCTGTCCTTCACCACCATTAGCTTTGTCTCAGTTTTTGTCTACATTCAACAGTTGAATCACTTTATCCGCAATTGATGTGTGCTCCTGAAGGGTGGAGAGCGCTACGGTGATATAAAAGCATTTATAATAGAACGGCTCATTCTTGTGTTGGGAGAGGAATAATGGACGTGAGATACAGCTTTATAGTTATAAAGCTATCTAAATTTAGAGTGTGGTTGTGCATTATAGCTGAACTGATATAATGTCAAGCTGGTGCTGCAAGGAAAGGTTTTGCTCCCAGCGTTGTGCTCCCACTGATCTTTTTGTGCTGATACGTATCTGATTCCTTCCTTCTCAGTACAGATAGTTTCCTTCTAGCTTAACAACCTGAATCAGCTCACTGTGGATTCAGGCTTGGAAGCTGGGGAAGAGATCTCTCTTTTTGGCAGCAACAGGCCATTAGATCAGCTGAGCAACAGTGTGAAACCACATCCTAACCAAAGTCTCTTGTGCCAGTAGCACGTGTCAGTATTTGAAAGGTATTTGGAGTTGGCCTGCTTTCTCCCCTGTGATAAGTGATGTGTGGGGCAGCCATCGTAAAAGCAGTGCTTTTGTATTACTTTGTTATCCTGAGTTAAGTTACTTCTCCTGGAAATAGCTGCATTTGCTTACAGCCACCTTGCTTCAAAATAAGTGCAGAGAATTGTGGGCAGATCGTTTATACGGCATATGCTCTGTGATGTTCTGTGTGTTACAGCCAACTTGAAAAAATAATTAAAAAAAAAAAAAAATTTTGCTGTTTCTTGCTAGATGTTGTTGGATACTTAATGGAGCTCGTTGGCAGTAAAGCGCTCTCTCCCCAGGGATCCAGAGTCATTAGACTCGGTGAAGGATGATCTGGCAGAGTCTGCCACATAAGAAACTGCTGCTTCTCTGAAGTGTGGAACATTTTCTGGACACGGGAGCTGAAAAAGGGGCCCTGTCAGCCATCCCTGAGCAGTTTCAGGGTGATAACAGAGGTGTGCTTGGGATGCAGAAGGGTTACTGTCTCCCTCTGTAAATATGTAATACAGATGATATCATACAGGGGAAAAAATCCTTTAACTTAAAGGACAGTGATCTCCAAAAGGAAAATGATATTATGAGGCCACAAATAAACAGCGACTGAGAGTTAAAGAAGGCTTTTAGTCATAAGATATGCAGCTTTAAAATAGTACTTTGGGTGGAAAAAGAGGGTGAGTTCAACAGCTGGTTGGGCTCTTTCTAAAACATTTTGATGCTTTTCAGGGAGGGCTTCGAGTTGGTGACTGTAGCAGGTTGTACTTAATGTAGGAGGTCCTGAGCTGTCCCATGCTTGTTTATACTCACTGTCAAGATTCAAGGCTACTGAGTGATGCTTGCTTTGTGTGATAGATGTGTGTGCATGGTGTTTGCCTCCCATGAGGGCAGGAGAGGGTKAGCACAGGTGGGGGGTTATTGATCTGTAGAAAGTCATGAGGACAACCTGCAAGGTGACCTCTGCAAAATGCTTCACCTGCAGAGGGAGGTGGTACAAAAATTTGCTGCTCTTCTGCTCAGTTGGGGCTTTCTTCTGAAAAGCATACACTTTCAAGAAGGATTTTAATGCAATTTCCACGTGTTAATGTGATAGTATTTTTAATGCTGTATTTTGAGGGAGAAACCTTTACTGAACGTAACCTTGGGCAAAGTTTCAAACAAACAAACCAACAAACAAAAGTGAAATGGGAAGCGATAAAGAGTTGGCAGTCATACAACTATGGATTTGTGTGGGAAGGCCAAAAATGTGCTCTGTCTCTTATCGTAAAGAACGAAATAACAAGGCCTGGCCCATGCCCATTGCCTACACAGGCAGAAGGGTACCCCCTGCTAGCCCCAGTCCTCTTGCGGCCTTGAGTGCTGAGCCTCAAACCTCTCCTTGAAGTTTAGAAGAGGAGCATTGCTCAGATGGCAGAGCACCCCACGCATTGACAGGTTGGTGTATGGCTGTGAATTCGGGGCCTCTCTGTTCTCCTGCAAGCTTCCAGCCTCTGCCATCCCTGTGGGCAGAGCTGCTCCAGGCCTCGGTGGTCCCAGGCCTCCCATCCTCTCCCTGTGCTGGGTACAGGCATCAGGTCATCGGTTATGCCACCTCTCAGCTGGTACCATTCAGCTGCTGCTGCACTGTGCAGATGTGCGCTGTGTTGGAGGGCACTGCTCTGTGCTGTGTCCTCAAAGGGCAGTAGAAATCCAAAACCAGTCCAAAAACTGCAAACGTTTGTTGGAAAGACCYCAGAGTGGCAGCCAGGAAAGGTCAGTGCAGCTGCCTTGCATTGCAGTGTGTGTTAAAACACAGCGACATTTCTCATCTGGAATTGCCTTGATTCAAAGTTGTCATCAAGATGAAGTGTACTGCAAATACATACATTTCTGCGGGAATTGCTCTGAATGCAATGGACACCTTTAATAATGTCTCAATATCTACCTCACCGTGTGCAATCTTAATTTAACTAGAAGCCAAGGGCATAGATGAATTTTCGAGCCAAAAAACTTTATCTATCACTAAAAACTAATGCATGCAGTTGAGGTACATTATTTTAACCCCTGTATTACTACCATCCTGCGTGAACAGGTTGGAGAAGCAGCTCCGAGATGGATGGCAAAGGAAGCGAGCGTCTGCACGGGAACAGTCCGGACTGGATCTGGCACATGGGGCTGGGTGGAGTGAGCAGTTGGGGTTCCCTGTGGGTCCTGCCTCCCTGCAAAGGATCGGAGAGGGGGTAACTAAATGCAGCAGCAAACATCTGCTGGCTCTACCCCAAATGTTTCTGATGTCTCTTGGCAGTGCCAGATTGCGACAGCACATGTAGTACTGGAATTGCACAACCAGCTACCTGGTTCCCTGGCTATGTTTCAGGTTTTTGTGGTCTTAGGAACTGCTTCTGCCTTGGATTAGCAAAGAGAAGATGGTGGCCACCTGTGTGGGGCAGTGACAAAGCTGACTTCTCAGTGGTGGCCCCAGTATGCTGCAGCATATAGCAGCCTGGTTTTATAAACTGTACCTTGCAGCTCCTATGGAAAGTTGCTGTGACCATGCAAGCTCCCACGAAAGGCAATTGAGGCACTGGATTAGTCTAGGGAAAGCTTTCCATCTTCTATATCTGATCTGAACACTGCTTGCAGCCCTGGACAGTCTCCTGACTTGCTGAGCATGGTGGCCAGATGGTGGTGAAACCTGTGCTGTGCCCTGTGGGGCATGGTGTTACACTATAAACATAAATGGAATATAAATTATATTTTTTTATTTTTRTATATATATATAAAAACCCCATAGTTATACTATGTTTGTGTAACTAGCGTCTGCCATTGGGTATCTGAGCTCTCCAGACGGAACAGTGTCCGACAGCATTTCTGGTGGATGGTAATATCTGAGTAAGATGACCACACTAGGAGGTGGGTTTTTAAGCCAGGCAGGCTGGCCCAGGTGGCCAGTGAAGTGGGGTCAGAGAGCAGCTGGAGATGTGATGGACAATTTGAAAATGTCCTCACCTCCGCTGTTGTAGGAAAACATAACCTGAATGACATTGAATTTGAGTAAAATAGAGTCTAGAGCATGAGACCAGGTGATTTGAATGGCAGTTTGTATCCCCAAACTCTTACTTCCTTGATAGTTTCTTTAGGTTGAAGAATGCTTTAACTCAGGGCACTCATTGCGTACGAAACCGGTGGACCTGTAGTTGCTGCTGAACCGGCGTGTCCAAGGAATCTGCAACAGACTTGGCTGCATGTAGGCATCTGGTTTTGCTGTCGCAAGTGAGGGACCCATGTTTGTCCAGCTTCAGGGCAGTAGACATCACTCAACACCTGATTGGTGGGGGAAGAGACAACAGTCTTCATCTCTGCAGAGATCCTCCTTCCGTGTTCAGCAGTGTAAGGCAGAAGGGGTCTTTGTCACGTATGTGTTAGACAAGAAATTAGAATGGAAACAAGGTTTTAAACTACATATTTTATACTATTATGTTCCTATCCAAGCTTCTCCTAGGCGATACATATGTTGGGGTGAGATTTTTGAAAACTAGTGGATTTTATGCCTTTTAGTGTCTTAAGTCTTTGAATGTGCTCCACTTATTCTTAGGTTTCCTTTCCAACTGCATCATTAAATGTATTTCCAACTGAAATATACACTTAATCAGCTGCCTCAAGGGTTTGTTTTTTTTTTTAACAGGGAAGAACTCCAAATATGCTTATTTTTATGGTAAGATCACAAGCATTGGCCACCACTGTGTATTTTGGCTTTTTAGTTCACATGTGTGTTTATGTATATTCTTCCTGTCCTTGCAGATGTTCTCAGCTACTCTTTGTAGATCCAACAAACTGACCCTTCTCCTCTTAAATACAAAATTTTCCATGTCTATTTAGCAAATAATTGACTGGTTTTCTTTTGAGGATAAGTTCTTTTTTACAGAAGGCAGCAGTACTACTGCCCTGCCAGTGTAGGTGTCTCAAATACTTCATGCCTCTCTTGCCTTTTTTGGTAAATATTTCACTGCTGCTTTTTATCTCCACTGGTTCTCCCAGCTTTAACTCAGTGTATTGGATTAAATTTACACTAATACTATTTTATCACATTGGAGAGTGGTGTATGTATATCGATATATAGAATAGGAAGCTTGTTTGGAACGGTAGCTGTAGCTGTTGATGGCTAGGCATAAAGCTGCTTTGAAATAGTTAATGTGTGCTGATATAATGTCTAATTAGAGGAAAGATGGATGAAACCTGATTGTTACTGGATTCACAGGTACTTGCCTCGGGTTCAGCGATGAGGAACTCAGCCAAAGCTGAGGACTCAAGTCCCTAATTGGAGCATCGTGTGGGGGAGATGCTAGAAGTATTTCTCCTCTTGCAGCAGGAGAGAGCTGGTGTTCCAGCAGGCAGAGCTGGGGGTGATGAGGAGACGCTCTTCCCTACCTGCAGTGGGGCTCTTGAACTGGCAGCGTGTGGTCTGAATGTAGGTAAGGGGCCCAAGAGCCCGGGACATTTCCCTGGACAGTGGCTTTGCAAAGGTGGGTGTCTATAAAGCGGTGTTGAAAAGCAGCAATCCTGCAGAGAACTGCTGTCAAATGGGGGAGACATTTCATGGCATGAAGCCCAGTCAGTCTGGAAAGGCTGAATCACCTTTGTTGAAGAGGAAAACCAAAGGAAGAGCAGTTGGATTGTTTTTTAGAACTCATAACGGGATGGTGGTGCTTTAAAGCTTGTTTGTAGTGCTCATATTCACCTCTGTTGACCTGCACGGCCAGAGCTGGCTTGCTTTTTCTGCAGAGTCAAGATTTCTGTTGGGGCAGTAGTCAGAGGGAAATATGAGGTATCAAGTCTGTCCTGGCTGTGCGCTGGGGAAGGCTGCTGGACTGGAAAGGTTAATTTGTGTTTTTAATGGTGTATATATCTATGGGGCACTTCCAAAGTAGAAAGAATAGATACCTTATGTTAAAAGTGCCTGAGATATTCATTCCCCTCTCTGCAAAATAAGGATAAATACTTCTTGATCTGCCAAAAGGGGCTGCGTGGGTTTAATTAACGTTTGCAAAGTGCTTGTGGATAGCATCTTTCATCTGAGAATCTAAAGGCAAAATATATTCTAGACATTCTCGCTCAGCTTTGCAATTATTCCTCCAGCTGTTGTGAGCTATGCCAACAAAAACTACTCTCCTGTCATCAAGGGATTGTTGATGCCTTGTGACTTGTTTTGATTTTGATATTCTCTTCCCCCCACTCCTTCTCCCCACACACTTGTTATGCAAAATATAGCATGCTCTCCAAATCTGGGGGAGAGAATAAAACCTATTCTTTTCCGTCACAAACTATTTGTGTCTCATGTTATGGTCTCTCTTGCCCCCCCTTTTTTGGTCTATGCCCTTTTGGGGGGGTGATGGTCTCTCTGCCACTCTCCCTCCCTCTCTCTCTGCCCCCCCCCCCCCCCCCCCCCCCCCCCCCCTTTCCTGAAACAACGTGGAAAACTTCCTATCAAGTTGCATGAAAAAATGGATTTCCCCCCCCCCCCCCCCCCCCCCCATGCCCTTTGGGGGGGTGATGGTCTCTCTGTCTCCCTGTCTCTCTTTCAATATTGCCATAATTTATTAAATCCCAGTCACTCCAGAGAGGCATGCTGGCCCATGCACTGTCATTTTTTATTTTAAGGTGGATGTGAAATACTAGATGAATTCCTCCATTCCCTGGACTCAGGTTCCCCTGAGCTCATATTCGCAGCATTTGGGGAGTTCAGACCTACAGCTTTGTTCTCCCAAATGCTAATTTTATTGCTAACAGTACTTTGTGAAAGCCTCTCTGTAAAAATCGATATTACTCAAATTTAGTTTTAACGGAAAGCTTGTGTGTATATAGTCTCCAAGAGAATAATATTAAGCCTAACAGTTTTTAGATTAAATAGTTACAGGTTCAACCTAGATTGAGGTACAGCCTTTCTACAAGACCATAAGCATATCTATGTAAAAAGGGAAAAATACCTCTGGTTTCCAGATACATTCGCTGTTGTTGACACTTGCTGTGGGACTAGGTCCTTGTACTCTGTGTCATGCTGTCTTCATCCATCCCAACATGTCCTTGCAGCACCATCGCGTAGTTGGTGCTTGGCAGCAGTGGTTGCCCACTGCAGAGTTGGGTGGGTTTGTAGGTGGGCTGAGCACAGACTGCCTACAAGGGAAGTACAGACATGGGAGACCAGGTTTTGGGAACACTGGGTACCCCAGAGCACCCCTACAAGTCTATCGCTTAGGTAACTGTGGCTATTACTGTCATTCTTCTGAGGATTCATTAATCTTGACTTAAAAAGCATATGAGATTTAAATTTTTTTTTTTTTTAACTTGAAGAAAGTGCAAAATATCATTTGAAGTCTTGGAACGTTTAAGCTCATAATTATCTGTGGGAATGAAGGCTACAAAGAAATTACTTCGAGAGTCGCTATGTACAGCTGCTTTCATCAACCTGTGTGTTAAAGCTAGATCTGTTTGCTTTAGCGCTTGCTCCTGTGTGCCCTTCAGTCGAAGTAATGCTGTGGGGGAACGAGCTGGAGTCTGTCCCACCATGTGTATCTCTATCCAAAAGTGAGCTGGTTCTTAGTGACAAATTGGCAAGGGTTTAGGAGCCAGAAAAATAAAATGCAGTGTGATAACTTGTTTTCCCCTCTTTAAATCCCAAGTCATACATTGCAGAGTACACAGCAAGATGTGGTTATTTCTCTGCCTGGTGCTTCTGGCTTGAGGGATTCGATGCTCCAAATTGAAATGAATGTCCCTGGTTCCCACTAAGTGTGGGGGGAGTTGTGTGACTTCATGAAGATTTGTGTCTGTGTTTGTCAGTGTGAACTTTGTTATGGGAGTAGAGATGTCTGACTCCCACATAAAATGTAGCGAGTTTCTTCTCCCCAGAAGACAATTCTGAATTCTGCCAAGTGTGTCGTTGATGGTTTTCAAAATAATAAATCTTAGCACGGTGCATGCACTTCACTCCTTACCGGAGTCTGCGATATTTGCTGGGTGAGGATGGCAGTAGCTGAGATGCAATCCACCACTGCCTCCTTGTGCTTTGGTGCCTTAAGAGGGAATGGAAGATCTTTGAGTGAATGATGACTTAACCAACAAGTTTGATTAAAACAAGAGATGAGCTCATCTGAGCATCCTAATAATCATTTGCTCTTTTATGCAACTGCTGAGATTTGAGCTTATGGCAGCACGTTTCCTGCTGCCCCTGGGCTGCGCGTCCTTCATGGAAGTGGTGCGCTGAGAGGGGTATTCCCAGGGCTGGTCTCAGCCAGGGGAGGCTTTCTAGTCCTTTTCTGCTAAAGAGCTCTTGATGTTTTCTTGAGAAATGTMAGGAAATGTTGCCTGGTATTTGGAAATAGTTTTACTTCGCTGTCTATTTCAGAAGGGCTGTTTTTTTCTCTCCTCCTAACCCCCTTTCCCATCTGATGACTGTGTGCCCTGTTTGTGACAGTGCACGCGTCTCTTGTGGCAACTTTGTTGTTCGTGACCAGCAACCCTGGGTGGGGGAATAAAGGGCAAGTGGCTTTGAGGGGAGACTTGGAAGAGGAAATGAAGCCAAATACAGAAACTGCATGTGCAAAGTTTGTTTCTGTAACCCTGAGCTCTGATTACGTGCAGTTCTGCGGTGTAATGACTTCACAGCTACGGACAAGTTGAGTGACATGAGCAACCAGGGAGGCTGTCAAGCCATACCCCTGGACTGGGAACCAAACTGCTTCTCCACCATGCATCATCTTGTGGTTTTATTGCTGAAAAACAGGGCTCCTACTCCTGCTCTTAGGGGACTTCTTGATGTTCCAGTAGAGCTTCATCATCTGAAGAAAGCTCAGAATTACATCTCTGAAATTGTAATTCTGTCATTTCAAGCACAGCCTTTAGGTATCATTGCCAGATAATTCCTCTCTCTTCAAATATGGGGAGCCATCATCACGTGTTTCTCAGCTGCTTTTTAGCTACTCTTAGCTCTGGGGCTCTTCTGTTCCTGGAGCAGAAGAGATCAACAAGCAAGTTTGTCATGATTTGTTTCCTTACATATGCCTTAATTACAGCACTTGAGAGGACGGATTTTTCCCATCTCTCTACCTTGTTTAGTTTATCTCATTGTAGGCCTTTCCTTTTGGGCTGGATTTAATTGGCGAGCCGTGTCTCAGGAACTTCAGCTGGTATTTAGTCATCCCTCGCTTTAAAAGTTGGGCGGAAATCCATTCCTCCTGTTTGACCTCTCTGCTGTCTGCCTGCCCCAGTGGCCTTTTTCCTTTTCCTAGCAGACTTGTGTTTCTGAAGCTGGGTGAGTTATTCCCCCCACACTGCTGTGTCGTGTTTTCCCTAAACTGGTATGATTGATTCAATTCATACCCTCTAAGCAGTCTTTTTCACTTAACAGAGTCAACGCAGTAAAATGAACTTGGAAAACAAATTTGTTATTCCTTAATATTTTCAAACTCCCTAGTCTCCCTTTTTTTTTTTTTTTTTTTTTTTTTTTTAAACAGAAACCTCTTATTGAGCTCTTTTGTAACAGCTTTGTATCTCGACTTTTAATGGCTGGCTTCTGGGCTACAGCACTCAACGCGCAAGTATAATAGCCTTAAGCATCATATAATGCTTTCCATTCCCAGGATCTCTAAGCCCTAGACAGCTATACGTTCACAGCTCTGTGGAAATATAGCCATCTGGGAGGCAGAAAGATGATTATCGACTAGAAGAGCAGTATCACACTTCAGTCTGGGAGCAGAAAGTTGGGCTGAGACTGCTGTGGAGTGTTTGGAAGAATTGCTGGGAGGTTCGTGGCTCATCTGCATATGGATATGCAAACTAATCTGAATTCAACTTCTCAGGTTCTTCAATTGTTTGAAGTTTATGAAATTTAGTTCTTACTCAGAATTAAATTTGCCTGAAGGTTTGTCTTAATTTACTTCCAGAGTCAAATTAAGCTAATTCAAAAGAAGGTCACTTCTGCAAATAGAGGTTTAGTATGGTTGAACTAATTGGCTTGGATTAATACCCTTTTAGTTAAAATAAGGTAATTTTCATTGAGTAGCCCTGTAGCGAAGTCAGCGCTGGGTTAGGACCCAGGAATTCTTGCCATTGTCAAAGGGTTTTGACTTGCTTTTATTCATGCCCCATTTCTGTGCCTTTGATGTGGGCATGCTGGCTGGGCACTGGCTGTTTTGTATCGCTTACCATGTGTTCGTGTGTTGAGTTTTCTCTGTGCACAGCAAATCCACCGCATCAAGTGAAATCTGCCTTTCTATGGATAAGATGCCTTGAGTCTAGCAGAGCAGTATTCATTTTAAATTTATTTTAAAGCAAGTAATGTTTTTTTCCAGAGCAGTAAAGCAATAAATAAGAAAAGCTTCTTCTATACTTTTAGGAAATTACAGTTTTTGTTTATACTTTTTCTGAAATCTACAATGAAAACATTAATGTTTCTGTGAAATGTAAAGGTTTTAAAGATGCTCCAGAAACGAAAAATGGTCTAAAATGAAAGCTTGGGCAGCTCATGGATCTGTTTTCCCATGGAAAACGCTTTTCCCTTGTGGACATAGTAAAGGCTGAATAATCTTGCTTAGAACTTGATTCTCAGATTTCACGGCAAGTCTGCTTTAAACCTCTTGAATCTACACACATAATTCATCCTTCCTGGCAAACGCTCTGGTGCTGGTTTTCCTTGTAGAATCAATAAACGGAGATAAAGAATAAAAACAAGCATTAGGATCTTTGAGTGAAGGGGAGAGATGGTGCTTTTGCAGGTACTTGGAAGAAATGAAATTTAAGCAATTTTCCGCATCTCAAGCTGCTGCTCTTTTTGTACGTATTGACTTTTAAAATCTTGTTCATTCCCCAGTTCCTGCTAGGAGGGGAGCATTTGCACTCATCTGAACTCTAGCAGATGGCTGTTAGGTAGGTGTGTGAGCAGGAGAGAGGGACCTACAATTTCCCTCAAGCACCACAGATTAAATAAAATTTCGCTCTATAAAAGCACCTATACATGCTCTTAATGTTAGACCTTGTATATTTTATCCTGAGTAATCATCCTTTCTACTTGAATTATGTTACTGCATTTTAATTGTAACAAATTATCTAGTCTGATTGTGATGACTGCTTCATAAGCTGGGATCTTATATGCCTATAATTTGTATGGACAACTTTTGATTGGCATCAGGAATTACTGTTTCAGCATTGATTTCAGCCTGTGAGTAAATACATGAATCTTGTATGAGTTGCATGGCCATTGTATGCAGCTATCAGTTGTCACTGAGACTGTGATAATGCTCTTTTGTCATGAGGATTAAAATTATACTGCTCCCTTCCCAAATTAATACAATAATTATTTAATTATTGGATAAAGGATAAATGGGTTTAGTAGATGGGGTTTAATTAGCCTGATAATTTAGTTTGATGTTAACCTGCTTTTTAAATTTTAAATGTTTATATTCTTTCAGTTCATCTTGTTTAGTTAATAAAGTAAATACAGCTGGAAACTTTTATGTACCAGTTCCCTTTTTGCTAGCAACAGACGTAAAGCGAGAGCCACCCCAGCCTATGTCCAAGCGAGCTCTGTGAGCCTCTGTAGGAAGCACATCTCTCTGAGTGCCAGTCGATCTATGCAACCCAGTCTGCAGAAGCTGCAGAAACATGTGGTTCTTCCTTCCTCTCACCTCATGCTCATCTGTAAGCACTTAAAAATACATACAATGATTTGGTCTGCTGTTTTTCAGTGCTTACAAAGTCTTCTCCAGGGCAGGACAGCGCGGCGTTGGCAGGACTTCCCGAAGGGCGTTATCCCTTCTGCGTAGGTGGCTGCAGGGAGACCCAGTGCTGCACTGTGAACATTTTGAAAGATGGAAGGCTGAGAATGGTGGATAAGGGGAGGGACAGTGTGCTGGCTCCTAGTGCTTCTTCAGTGTTATGTGTTGGGCAATTTGGGGAAGAAGAGAAGCATTAGCTGCTTTTTTTTTTTTTTTTTTTTCCCCCTTCTCCTTTAAGCCAGGATTTTTTTTTGCTCCGCAGTTCGAGAGTTTTCCCCAGGCAAGAGGATAGGAATTATGGGCTAGAAGCCCAAAGCTTTCAGGACCTGGAGTGCTTGTTCCCTTGCAGCTGAGGTGTCACGCGGTGATGCTGGAATACGCAGTATAGAGAAACCTTGAAGTGTCTCCAGAACTGCTCAAAGAAAGAGATTTCCTCAAGTCTTTTATTGTATAAAGTGTGTTTTAGTCATCGATGGTGGCCTGTTGGCAGGGACGGACCTTTGCAGTGAATGCTCTTTCTTCTCTTCGTGATGGGATCAGAGTGCGCAGGTTGCTTTGTGGCAGGTGATAAGCACAGCCCTGTCTAATCCCACAGAGAGCGGTTGCTGCCCACGAGAGAGGATGTGAAGGAACTTCATATTCTCTCTTATGGGGAGTTCATGTATTCCTATTCAGTGTTAAGTGAGCAGATGCTCAAAATGCTACTGTGTATTTGGAAGACTTACCCCCACGGAAGTATTTATCTGCACATTGTCTCCTCCACATCCACCCCCAAGCACTTGCCCTGAGTCTGTCGGGGTGCAGCTCTGGAGACTTGGGATGTCACTGGTTAGGATTGTCAGTCAGGCTGTGGCATTCCTAGGCTGTTCCCTGGCCTCAGCCCACCTGGCACAGCCTGGACATGATCATGCTGTTAAATTTCCAGCCTCCAAATCAGGACAGCTTGGTCCCAGCTCCCTTTGAAGATGATCCGCAGCCTGTGCTGTTTCCTGATGCTAACCTGGGGGCTATTTGGGTCCGCTCTGGCATGGTTTAACTTACTACTATAGGCACAGCCCCTGGGTTTAGTCCCTGTCATTTAACCACTTGTTTTTTCTTCTGCCATCTCTGTGTGTAGGGACTGAGCTCTTCCAGGAGGTGAGGGACTCTCATCCAGGATGGTGCATGGGGACCATGTGCTTGGGGCCATCTCTGTGCCCGTTGCAGTAGTGCACAATAGTGTTGCCATTAAACTTGCTGGTAATAATTGGTCTTCCCATGGCAGGATTGTCCCTCTTCTAGTTTTTCTTGTCTGACTTTACTATAAAAGGGTGGCTTTGTCTTTCTGTATAAGAAAGTTGTTCTGTAGTCCTGTTTACAGCCTTAAAACTCTGTTTTTGTGGTGTTACTCCTGTCGCAACACAGGATCTTTCTCTGATTGGTCTTTACCTGCAAATACTGGTGTCGTCATGCAAAATTCCCTGCCCTGCCAATGTGTCTAGTGCTTAATGTGAAATAAAAACATGGGAAATCCAAACTGTTTCACCAGAAGGTTTTAACTCTGAGTTCTGGTCACGAGGTGGCCATGGCCCAGGGCTGGGTGTGCAGTTCAGGGTGGCTGGAGAAGCAGTGCTGATAGAAACCCATGGTCTGCACCATCCAAGGGAATGGGCTCCCTCAGCACAATTGCTGGGACAGTGCTAAAGTCGGCACCATAAGAGGGAGGCGGAGGGCTGTATATTTCTCAAATTATATGCATATGTTTTTAGTCCATTAAATCATTTTAAAAATGAAATCCCATATGGTCTTAAGGTTTTGGAGGAGAGAGAACAAGGCTGCTTTCTTTCGGTGAGCAAAGAAGTTAAAAGGCAATAGGTTGCCTTAGATGATACCTTACTAACTATATTTCTTCATACCATGGCTAGAACTTTAGACTTTACAAAACCTGTTTTGTTTGTTTTGGTTTTTTTTTTTTTAGGAGAAATCCAAGACAAGTACTGAAGCCTGTTTGATATTCATGTTTGAGGCATGTCAAACACCTTGTGTTAACAGAACCAGACACAGTTGAGGCTAATACATAAAAATGTAGCAAAAGTGGATATTTTACTCCTGTCTACTGTTACTATGAAATTCCCATTTCAGTCTGGATATTCAGTTTCCTTTTCCGAACAAAATTTTACCTCCTTATGAATCCAGATCCATAAGACATGCTATGCTTTCAACCTTTGTATGCAGCTTTCTTGGATGAGATTTCTCATTTAAAGGATATGGGACTCTGGACTGATACAGTGAAAGTAAGTCACTTGGTTTTTATTCTCTTTAGTGCTTCTTCACAGTTTTTGCAGTCTGGAATCGCCTCCTTCTAGAAGCTAAATAAAATCAAAAGGAGATCTGAGACTTTTCAGCCTTGTGGCTCTTCTTTGCAACAGCTGGGTGCTTATCAGAGATATGCACACTGGAAGGGATGTCTCAGACAGTAAAGTTGAAGCCACCAGCTTTTATCTGTTTGGCCAGTGTGTGTTGATTGCTTGAGGTATTGCAAATTCCAAAGTTATTAAATGAAATTACCAGGAAATTACCATTATTTAGGTCAGCTAAATGTCATTGAGTTGCCTTTTGTGTATATCCATTTCTTATTACACCCATACTTCAGAAAAAATTATGGCTGAAGGAGCAAACTGCTATATACATGATGTGGGCAGAACTTCTTGTACACCAGTACCCTTTGGAGTTGACATATAAATACGTGTGGGAAGGAGGCTGTTTTGAATAGCTTTGCATGGGGTGAAGTACCTGTGCGTAATTTTCAGTGTTATGTACAGGTGTTCAGTCTTTCCTGTTTCGTTGACCCTGTTGATCATCTGTGGAGACATTAAGATTTGTAGCAGAAGAAACAGTTGTGTGGAAGTCAAAGCATCAGGGTTAAACTTACTCAGTGGGAACCACAGTTTCTTTGTGTGGCTCAAGTCTGGATCTGGGTTGTTGTCCCCAATTTGAGCAAAGGTGAAGTCTGTGTTTGAGCCTACGCTGATCTAGTTCCTGCTGTACTTAACACAATTGCCTCTGCCAAAATGTCTCCATCATGTAAAGTTTCCTAGGTTATGTTTCTCTTCAATGCAAGGGAAATTCTCCAGAGGCTTTGGAGAAGTCTGTGTTGTATAAAGTGCACAGTGCAAAATTAGAGAAGACACAGAGCTCCCTGTGTCATACGAAATGGAGGCACTTTAATTGAAGACAGTTATGCTTTGCGTTAATGGCATGCAGCTGCTTGTCATTGTGCATCTTCATGGCACATTGAAGCAGTTAGATGCCAAACATCATAAAAGTCTTAGTTCTTCAAGAGATTGGGGGGAATGGAGGCTCTGTCAACTCTTGAATGTTTATTCATATGTGTGCACTGTCTGTAGTGCTCTTGTTCCCTAATGATGGCTCTGCCTCTGGTTCTGGGATGAATCAGAACAGCTCACTGGGGGACAGGATTGAGGAGAATCCAGGACTGAGCGACTGACTGAAGCTGTCGGGGCTCCAGTTGTGCCTCTCCAGCTCAGAGTGATCCCCACGAGCCGGCTAGGCTGTGTCTCGCTGCCGGTCTGAATGGCAGATCTGCCAAGGAATGGGCTGCTGTGCGTGAAGCCTGAACAAATGGTTCATTTGCATGGTTAGTTCATATGTTTGCAAAGTCTGTTTCATGCTATAAAGCACTGAGCTTCATTTCTGATGAGCAGGTGTTTGGCAAGTAAAGGGACATCACACCATCAGCTGGGATAGAGGAGGAATCTGCTACCGGAGTGTTGATTCAGAAGTCGTGGCTGGTGTTCAGGAAACTTTTATTTGAAGAGTTTTCTGAAGTTCTTTGCTTGCAAATGAAACAAGAGAACCCTGCTGGGCTCCCAGTCTTGTGCTTATAAATGGTGCTGGGCAGCAGGATCTGTTTCTAGGAAGTCCTAGGAAGAGGTTGGTGATGGGGTTAGCTGGGAAGTCGGAGGAGGCGTCGAGTCCTGGGTCCTCTCAGCTTTGTGTGTTACTGCTGCCCTGCATATTATTCAGTGTCTCCTTGGCTCTTCATTATTACGGAGTTATCATTTAGCCTTTTGCTCTTTGCAAAGTCTGCTTTAGTACTGAACTTCTGAACATGACTCAAAATAAAGCCACAAGTAAAAATTTGATTCAAAGTAAAGCCGTAACTTCAGACCTCACAAGGTGCCATGAAGGGGGTGTCAGGCTTTGCAGCGATTTAGGTTCATCCTGGTACCCTGCTTGTATACAGTGTGCTTCTGAGTTGTCAAATGGTTGGGCTTAGGCTCTTTTGCTCTCAATTAGCAACTGTGCTATTTCCCCGACTTTATTCTGCCTCCAGGTATGTATCGCTCAAGTGATGGCTCTGGCTCGAGGAGCATCAGGTTGCCTGGTCTGCTGCGGCTGGGGCTGTAGGTCTGTGTAATGCTGCTTGCTGCGCGGACTGTTTCTCTTCAGCATTCCCATGTACTTGCGTGTGGGTTTTTGTTTGGATTGGCGAGTGTGAATGATCATTTTTGAAACACTCCTGCAGATTTGAAAGCTTTCGTCCTGAAAAAATGAAGTCTGTCTGCCCTTTCATCCTGGAAAGATTACAGAGGSGTTTTAATGTTTGGGAGATACTGGACAAAAGATGCTGTTGGAAGGCAAAGGTGCAAAGTGAGATTTCCTAAAGGCAGCCTTGCTCTGACTCTGCCCTCACAGAACGCAGTGGCAAAAATAGCAATTATTTCTGTGAAAGCTGGAGTGGTCTTGGAAGGTCCCACCCATGCTATATTCTTTATAGTGTATTTTCCAGAGAGATTTCGGAGCTGTAGGAGCAGTGTACAGCAGCAGCCCAGGAGATGGGGTTGTCGGCTGTTTGTGCGGCCCTTTTGTAGGGATAAGCAGGTCAGTGTTACCAAGTGGTACTTGTGACGCTTCACCCTGAAAGCAAAGCATAGCTCTTGATCTGTTCTCTGGCCACTTGCTTCATTCAGTGTTACGTGTTTCGCCTTCAAACTGGYACATGATGATTTAAATCTGTGCGAAGCATTGCTATGACACTGCCTTTCTGCCAAGGGTCTGAGCCATGAATCCTGTAACACAAACATGCCGATTAACTAATTGGATCACTGTGCTGCCGGTGGGTATGGATATGCAAAAAGATATGGGAGAAGATGCTGATGAGGGGTTCCCGTTTCTGCCGCAGCTTTTCTTTCCAGATTACTGCACATTGCTTTTCTGGTGTCAAAGCTACTCTGAGGAGTTAATACATTGTCTCAACAATTCACAGTCAATGTGGTGCAAGAGTTTTGAACTGGCAGCTATACCATTAATTAGTTTTGGCCCTCTTTTTGAGGACCTTGGAGCATTTTACAAAGAACTACCCCTGCTCTGCCCCCTGCAAAGGAAAACCAGCAAAGGATCCCAGGTGCTAGAATACATTCAGTTCCAAACAAACCTCCAACTTCAGAGCTACATGAGTGAAGTGTCAGAAATAAGCACCCTTTTCCTCCTTCCATTTATTCTTTTATTGTGTTTAACTTGTGGGAGTTCCCACACACATTTTTTTTAAATTTTTTTTTTTAAAGCTTGAAGTTTGGGTCTGATTGAAGTCAAGGGGCCAGGAGGGCTCCACTAAGAGTTCTCGCATGCTCCTGGCATGTCTCACWCCCACGCTCAGGTTTTATTTCAGAGTCAGAGCTATGAAATAATTTAAGCCAGACCAGCGAAAGGTGCTTAATTTTTCCTGTCTCCCAGCATCATCTTTTGAGACCATCAAGACATATGTCCTCAAATAATGTCCCTGGTAGTGTGGGGCTATGGGCATGGCTCGGCACGGGTGTCCCCTTTCAGTCCTATAGAAGTGGGATGGTTGGAGGGCACAGATCAATCAGTTTTGTGTAGTTACATCTTTTGGTCTTGTTACAAGCAAATTTGTAAGATGCTTTACATCCTGCTGAACAGGAAGTCGCTCTTGATTATATTTCTAGTCTCAGCTGCTATTTGTAACCCATGAGATCCCTTGTGAATTACTGAGGAATGCTGCAAGTGAGGGAACCGGAGTGGATGAAGCGAATTCCCCGAGGTTGTGCAGAAGGTCTGAGACACAGCTGGGAATAAAACCCCAGTCACCCGACACCCCGTCCCTTGCTTTAACTACTGTACAAGAATTTCCTCCTACTGTGTCTCTAATAGAAACTGCAGGGCCAGATTAAGTGGGCAGATTGTAATCACTGCTGCTGAGCTATCCCAGCTATAGAATTACTGCAGCCCTCTGCTCTTTGCTACTAATTTGGAAAGTTTGCTGCCTCTTCCCCTCCAGTGCTCCACCTTGCCACATTCCAGGCTCTGCATTGTGGGAAAAGAGCTTGAATGACCATAAAGAGCCCAGATGTTGTGTCCGGGGGCAGGAAGCACGAGTCAGCTACCCCTGAATTGCTAAGCTAAAAATAGTGAGAGCATTAATATGGATCTCTCCCTACAGCTCGCTGGGCAGACTGGCCTCTCCAGATGCATGTTCGTTGTAGGAAGCATACAGCACAGGGGGCAGGCAGGCAGCTTGTTAGATTCATTTCTCAGCAGTTTGATTTATTCTTTTATTTGTATTACAGGAGTGCCTGCAGGCCTGAGTGGAGCTCAGACCCCCCGTTAGGACATCATGGCATGACATGGGTACATTGCAAGAGACTATCCGAGCCTAAAGATGTTCTAGATGAATTTAAGAGTAAGCAAGTGTAGCAAAGGAAACAGAAGGCAGCAGCCATGTGACACAGAGCAGCGATAAACCTAGAGTGAGTTGTTTATTATCTGTTACCAGCACAATTAGTGTCCTCAGCTCATCCTTGGCCGAATCATTGCTGTCACATGCTCGCCTTGCTGGGAGCACTGTGGAACAGCTGGTGCTTGGTGGGCAATCGGGAGAGCCAGGCATCGCCCCCTTCCTAAACCAACTCAGGAGCATGGTCTGTCAAGAGTGGTTGCTTGGGCAGAGCCTGTCAGGATGGCGGATGCACTGGACAATCTTTCAAAGTCCCTTTGAGTCCCCTTTTCAGTGATTTCATGTCAGGGGTAGCAAGTGGGAGAGCACACGTGGGCATTTGGGGGACTGGAGAGTGTCTGGACGTTGTCTAGCATTACGGCTGGGGTGGAGAGGGTAGGGAACAAGATGATCAAAGTAGCTTTTGTTCCCTGCAGCATAGATTATAGTAATGCTGCTGTGGCCACAAATCTTCCTCAAATTGCTGCAGCCAATTCATGAATTTCCTTTTTTATTACATCCTAACGTTGAAAGTCAGCTAGGCTGCCAGAAACCTTTCCCAAGGAAATCTCTGCTGCTGGAGATGTCAAGAGCTGCAGCAGAGGTTGGAGTACAGGTAGTAAGTATTGCTGTACTAGGGGGATGCTGTAAAGAGAATCTCTTGTTGCTGTAATTTTGGGATGTTTTTGAGGCTGAAGTAATTAAATTAATCCTAAATATCTAGCTGCTCACTTATATCCCATGACTCCCTATTAATTAGTTACTCCTGTCTACAGGGTAATTGGAGTATCAGGATACCTGAGTCTTAGGCAATCCAGTCCTGTAAGCTTTATCTCGCACTGTTCTGCTCCCTGTGCTGCTTTCTCAAGGAAACCATGGGGCCGGATGAGCTTCATCGTCCCCTGCACAGCAGCGGGATTCCCAAAGCCGGGCTGTGAGATCCCTGGCAATGCCTGCTGTTGCCGCAGCACCGGAGAGGCTTTTATTTTTTCCTTCTGTTTGTAGCTTTCCTCGCTCACAAAAGAGCATGTACCATACAGCCTTTGGCTCTTTGAGGCCCAAGCACCAGGGGGTGAGGGACTTTTGTTTGTTTCTCTTTCTGTTTTCAGTTGAGTTCTAYATCTTGCCTGAAATCGCTCAGCTAGCAGAACTCCTATCTTTGTGGGTGGAGAGGAAGGGAGCAGGCAGAAGGTTGGTTTTGGCTGCAGCACGGCTTTCTCACCCCATGGTAAGTTTTGAGATGCAGATGCCAACACTTTGTCCCGGCAGCTCCCATGTGAATCGGTCTTGTGGGGGTTCTGTCAGGGCTTTGGGAATAGGGCTGTAAACAAGAGTCCTAAATGCCACTCATTTCTCCATCACTGACTGCCTTTTGTGGCCCTGGGCAAATCATTTAGCTTTTCCTTGCCTTAATTTGCCTAATTATTGCCTTCCGATATCTCAAAGTTCTGGTAATCAGTGCTGCTGGTTGTACATTGAGGCAATGACAAGGAAGCTCTCGGCTTGCAGAGGGGACAGTTTCAGTGTGGTTCCCTGTTAGTCTGTAGCCAGATAAACAGCAAAACTCTTGTTTGCTATGTTTAATACAACTTAGAGGTGATGACTGAGTTTATAACACAGGGCTTAGCTGTCGGTGCGGGGTTGCTTGCCCCTTCCAGCATGGATGCTAACAGCTGGTACTGGTGTGACCTTGTTGTCTGCAAATCAACCTATATGTTAATTTTGATCAATTTGTTAATTCGATGCTCATTGAAACATTTTCTTGATACTTCTCCTCTTCTGAATCATGGGGTAGATTTTTGCCATGGTTTGAAGTGACAGAGTGAAAGCTTTAGTGCGTAAAACAACCTTGTTCATTTCATGAGCTTAGTCTAGAAATCTTTTGCATGTCTACAGTGCATATTATTTGAGGAACTATGAGATTTATGGTTATTAAATGTGATCGAGCCTTTCTGCCTGGGAGGAGAAACGGTTGTGCCCTCCAAGTGTCTGGGTTAAGCACAGCTAGTGTTTTACATCTTTTATGTCCGTTGGCTTGTTCTTCTTGGGCTTCCTTGTTTTTGTGGGTATTGTGGGTCTCTTCTGTGTAGCGCCTTGAGTTTGCATGCACACATCAAAGGCTCAGCATYGGTGCCAGTGTCAGGAATAACAAGCTCTCAGCACAGCAGTTGGGTTCAGCTGCCGGCTTGTATAYGGAGCACCTGGGATGAGATGAGCCTCCGAGGCATCCTGTTTGGGGCTGGGGGTGCAAGGGACGAGGGTGGAGAGTTGGGGCAGCAAGGGTGAGCATTTTGGGGTGACTCTACATGAAGAAGTAGAGGAAGAAATCCTAGTGTTCCACTGGAGCCTCCTGGGGCACTTCTCTGATGGGAGGGAGAGGACCAAATCTGGAGGAACTGGATGAGAAATGGAGTAAGGATTGTGGCTGAGCTGGAAGCAAAGGAGGGAAGTGTCCTGGATGAGGAATGGTGGACAAGGAGACAGGTTCAGATTGTAGGCAGAGGTTATGTGCCCTGATTTCATTCCTTTTTTTTCTGTTTTTACTTCCTTCTCGTGCCATTTGCACTAACTGTACTGACACTTTTAGTTAATTTTTAAGAAAAGAAAAAAAATTAAACTGTTTCTGCAGCTTCAAAAGCAGGAAATCCTCATGAGCTGTGGTGTGACCTTATCAGCCGTTCTCACGCTGGCGGTCTGAGCTTTGCCACCCTGAAGTCCCTTGTGATGGCACAGCAGGCTTGGACTGGGCTGTTGTGGCTCTTGTGAGCTGCGTGTCTGGCTAGAAAAATCAAGGCTATGCTGAACGGACAGACTTGGACCACTCCGGCACCCGCTGGCCTGATCAGTGTGATGGTCTTTTGTCCCACATCCATGGTGAGTTCTCACATTCACCCCACAAAGCATGTGTTCTTGTAACTGATTTGGCAGAGAAAATTATGTCTGGGGGAAGTCATAAATAACCTCTTTCCGCACCACTTAGTGTCCTAAATGTTAGTGTGACTTTTTTTTTGCCCCAGAACATCTATTTGAAGTGTCAAAAATGTGTGTTAGGTGTGGATCCTTCATAGCCTCTTTGGCAACCTTTTGCAGAGGTCCCAGCATGGAGCAAACAGCACATGGTTTCGGGTATTTCCCATGAGAGAGACGGATCTGTTCCTGTAGTACAGATGATTCTCTGCAACTGAATACAGAAGGAATGTGCTTTTTCTCACCCAGGACTTGCTGCTTATTCCTTTCCTCATTTGCTGCAAGACCACCTTACTACCGTTCTGCCTCCAAATCATCTGCTGCAGGGCTTGGTTTGGCTCAGTCTCTTTTATAGAAAGCTTCCAGTGCTATTCCCTCTGCATGCTATCAAAATATAGATAATAAATACCGTGGATCCTCCTTTTGTGTGTGTGTGTGTGTGTGGAGGTGGAGGAAGGTTGGGGGATGGTTTTTTGAGGAAGGACTGTGTAGAAATCTTTCCCAGTTCCGTTCATGTATTCAGCGTTTAGCATTCTTATTATGTGCTTCAGCCCGATCACCTTTAACTCAATTGTTCTGAGATTACTTATCTGAAAGAGACAGAGGTTCATTATGTTAATTGGCTCTGAAATTACTGCATTAAATATCTGTAATTGGTATTATTATTCTGGTCTTGCCATGTCCTAGGGTTTTCAGCGAGCAGAAATTAATACAGAAACATGCGCTTTCTGTTGTGGTTGCTGGCAGAGCCTCACGTGAGGTTGGTGTTTAAAGAGCCTGTTCAATGCTTCTTTTAGCAAAGAGTGGGTTTGGTGACATGGAGAGGGGTAAGATCCCTGCTTGAAGATGTCTGTGTTTAATCCCGGCTCCAGGGAGAGCTCCCTGCTCTGACTGAGGTGGGGCTTCTCCAGCAGGACTGCTCTTGCTTAGATCCCAAAGTGCTTTTTGGAGAAGGGAAAGCACCGCTTACCCCCATTGTCCTGAACCAAGGCAAGAGCTGCCCAAATGCAGTGCAGGGAGGGAAGCACCTGCAGGGGTCTGCTGCAAAGCTTGCAACCATGGAGAGGTTTCTGGTTGCCTGCTGGGGGTTTTGGCCGTGGGATTAATATCATGCTTTTTGTCTGCTTGAAGGAAGCATTTTTAATCATTTTAGAATGAGAACTGTGAGTACAGGGAAGATGCGGCCACTAGGAAGATGAGCTATGGATGAGTGGTTGGAAAATTAATTTTAGGAGGGAACAAGTGTGGAATAAGCTGGTGTTTCCACTCCTGACTGCACTGCCTAAAAGTGTTTGGAGAAGGGATAACTTCTGCCAGTGTGGTGTGTCTTGCTCCTGTTGAGAGCACAATTTCTACCCAGTTATGAGATCCTCTTACAACCAAAGCTATTCTCTTCCCTCCCACCTCTCCAGAATGGCCAAAACAGTTTTTGCCTTCATCAGGCAGAGTGAAAGCTTTCTTAACAGTTACTGACAGTGTCGTAAGCTTGGATGAGCTGTGGCATAACTTAATCCTCTAAACTGCAGAGCACAGGCAACGTTTCAGTAATCTGCTGTAACAGGATCTCCATGCCCAGCAGAAACTGTAATGTGGGTTGGAACTTGGCATTGGCGAGAGGACACTGGAAAGAAAGGAGGGGTGCTGGATAATGGATGGGGGAAGCAAGAGGGTTGGGGTAGGAGCCAGAAATCGGAGTAAGGACAGCATTAACGGGTAGGAGATGAGGTGCATGCGGAGGAAATGGAGAAGTGTCTGGGGGTGCCTGAGTAAAGGGGAGGAAACGAGGATCTGCTTTCAGTTCCTCCCAAGCATTTCTTTCGAAGCACACGTATTTGTTTCTGCTCCGTCCCCTGGTGATCCCTAGGGAACTCACTCTGGCAGAGGGCTAGAGGGTGACATGCCGAGGAGAGCTGGGCTGCTCTTGAATTCCATGGATGGGCACGGCTTCTTGCCCAGGAGTCGGGCAGGACACCCAGGAGGTGTTTGGGAGTGGTATGTGGTCGCCTTTCCTGGGCCAGAGTGAGACCAAACCTTGGGCTGTGTGTAGGGCATGAGAGTTGTTCCCTCCGTGCATTGTGTCTACCGTGGTAATGGTTTWGCTCCTTGAAGCCTGATTTATTTGAAGAGTGAGTACACAGCAGGCTGTTCAGAGCTTCATTTGAAAGAAAAGACCTGTACTACTTGGTTGGGCCAGATGTCTGTTTAGAGCAGCGTCCTGCATGGATGCAGTAGTGAATGCTTAGGGAAGAGTGGAAAAGCAGGTGTTTATCGTTCTCCTCCTATTCCCTCCTACCCTGTAGCAGCCAGGGACCTCCACAGCTGGAAGTTGCCAAGCAACCTACTCTTTCCATCCCTCTGGTCCTGTAGATCAAGCCATTTCCACATTTGTCCTTACCAAATTACAAGTATGTGACGTCTCTGCAATACCTGTAAGGTGCAAATAAAGCCAGGTGCTGGCTGTACTTCTACCCTCTACAAAGTCAAGGATCCTCCTTTCATCTCCCATATATTCTCCTGTTCTCTGCATTTGCAAGCGTTAGTTTCCTTGGCAAAAATGCACAGCTCTTCATTGCCTCACCAGCTTCAGAATAAGGGATGAGCTGGACTATCGTCTGTGTTAGACATTGCTGATGCAAATTAAAAGCTAAATTCAAGCTTTAGAGGTTGCTTCTTGTTAAGGTGCTGTGAGTTGGAAAGAGTATTAGTGCCATGTTATAGCTATACAGGACACTTAAAAAAAAAAAAAAAATCGATTTGCAGAAGGAAAGCTACTTACAGGCAGTGGATAAGCACACTGTGGGCAAGGGAATCCTTTTCCCAGTCCAGCTGCCTGTGTGGATGCCTGGAGCTTTGTAAAGAAATTTTCCACAGTCTGATGCACACATTGTAGAATTAAGGACAAACTTTGCTGCCACCGTTTTGAAACTCTTTCCTTATTATTTGAATCTTGGATCAAAAAAACTCAAGGCTTTTTTCACCATGCCTCTGAGTCCTCTCTGAGCAACACAAGACGATGTCAGCCTTTCCATGGAGTCAAATTTTCTGAAGTTTTGCCTGTTTTCTTAAAAAAAAAAAAAAAAAAAAAAGTATTCTTTAGGTTGAAGTTGGAATGATACAGCTTCCATCTGGGAACTATTTTAGTTTTAATTTGAAAAAAAACAGACTATAAAACACACACTCATAAAAACAGTTTGTCCTTTCCAATGTACTAGAAAATGATTCTCATCAGCCTCTTAAGGCACTCTACTTTCATGTATTTAAGCTCCATAGCACGTTCAGAGAGATAGTTACTGTGGGTTTACATAAATTTCCAGTATGGATCATTTGGGGAAGATTAATATGGAGAATGTGTTAATAGTAAAGAATTTGAAGTCGTTGCAGATTTTGCAGCACTTACTATGCACAAGTAGCTTAGTGACCGTAAAGTTGCTGTCCAGTTTTGCTTGAAAATGAGGTGTACTCAAAGGATGTACTTATAACTTGGAAAATCAAGCGTGCCTGTACATGTGCATGCATACTCCTACCTTGCTGTGGAAGGGTAGTTGACAAGTATCGAGTGTTGGCCGTAGACTAGCAGTGCTTCAACCTGATCATCTATCTACTCCTGCCATCTCATTGGGAGCTGGTTTAACACCAGGGTACACCAGGAGTTTGCCCACTTGGCAGTAGTGTGGCACTATCCAAATGCATTGATTGGTTTTCTGCAGGCATCTGGAAACCAGCTCCCTTGTTTTGGCTTTTTGGTGTTCATTGCGTCCCCAACTCTGCTCAGGGCAATTGAGTTTGTGGTACAGGGGCAGGAGTAAGGCACCACTTACCAGCTTAAGAATTTACCAAATTGATACTGTCAATTTTCCATAGGGTGACACTGATTTCCCAGGCTTTGATTTGATGCTYTTATTCATGAGCCTGACAGAGCCTGTGCCTCTCCTTCACCCCCGGGGAGGTCCCTTGATTAAGTCATTCGTGCTTCATGGGACCTCATGGGGAGCCCGTGCTGCCAAAAGTAATGAGCTGAAAAGACCGGCAGTGTCAGATTATATCGGCATCCTGCAAAGATCTCATTCACTTCTGATTCCTCGTTATTCTTGGTGGGCTTGGTTACGATGCCATCTGATTTTTGTGATACGGAATTTTTTGCAGCTTGGATATGGACAAGCAGAGTTGGGCAAGGGATCGTGCAAAGCAGCAAGGAGTCTGGCAGTGTTTGACCTGCAAGGGTTGCAGCTGCCCACCTTCTCCTTCGTCCCAAGCAGTACTTGCTTCAGGGATTGTTGGAGACTTTAAAAAAAAAAAAAAAAAAAAAAAAAAAAATCAACAACAAAAACCAAAACACAACCCCGACCAAATTGCTTTTGAGTAACGTGAAATCCTGATTATGGAAATGTTAATCATGTATCACAACATGCATTCATCTTCTGCCTGCTCAGAAATCCTGCTGGTGGCCTATGCATGAACAGAAGGACACTTAAAGAGAATTTTGCTTAATGCACTTGTTAGGATGCCTATGTAAAACTGGTACCTTCACGGCTAAAATCGATGTTTTTGTTTGCGAAGCAGCATTGGTGTGCTCAGCAACTTTTATGGATGAATAAAATGTCGAGGTCTTTTTCCAAAGGAGCACACAGCCTAAATTGGATAATGCAGCAAAACAAAACGGCAGAGAAAGGTGGGTAAAGAACCCTGAGAGGGGATTGATGCAGGTTTTTATCTGGGAGAGGTGAACGGTGGCATTCCTAAGCTGCTCCTTGCTAGCATTTCCCTGTAACCGATCTTATAAAAATACTTGGAATACATGTAACTTAAGGTGTGATTATTATATTTTGAACAGAGTTAAGTTACAGTGATAGAGGGATTGTGCTTTTATTATGCCTTATTTTACTGCAAGTGATGTTTGAAGCTGGAGGTTGATTTTAGGCTCTCAAGGGAGGTGAGGACTCCTGGCTTGCAGCCCCCGCACACGTTGCTGATCCAGGTGAGTGGCCAAGAGAGAGGAGGAATTTCTGAGCAAGCGCCTGGCAAAGGTGTCCTGAACTGCCCTTGGGAGGAATGTATCTGCTTCTCTCTTTCTCCTACTTTAGAGAGATCCTAGAGAGACCAGCTAGCTAACTCGGGAGCCTAATGTTCGGTGGTGTGAAAACCTTATCTGCGGTTCGACCAGATTTTGACTTTTCAGTGCAGCTGGGGCTGATGCTAACACCCGTTATTAAAAGTTTGCCAGACTTTCTGTGTTTGAAAATCCTATCTTCAGTTGCTCATATTTTGTCAAACTTTATTTCAGCTAGAACTTTCCTGCTAATTGTCTGCTGGGAGATGTGCTTTTTGGGAAGACTCTAGTGAAAACCATTCAGCTGTTTTGGAGAATGAGACTGAGAAAATACACACTTTCTTACAATTAAAAAAATAAAAATAAAGGCATGGTGACCATTTAAATTCACTGTGCCCCTGCACTTAAGAGCAATGATTTGATGTTTGGCAGATGTCTCTTTTGCAGTTCCCATAAAAATCCACCAAAGTTGGGCCAATTTGGAAACGTGTGGGGGAATAGGGGCAGGGAACTGGAGGAGGAGGGAGAAAAGCTGCATTGCTTAAGCATCACTGAATACCGCCCTTGAGTTGGATCCTCTCCTTGCTGTTGCCACAGAGTGTGTGATTTTGGGGAAGCTGCTGGAAACAGTCTCTTCAGAAATACCGTTCTCAGAGCAGTGTGTGTTCTTGGAGACCCTGGATCTAGTTTTGCAGGGTTAGTGGGGTTCAGTGGGACCTGTCCTCTCTGTGTGTGCCTGTATATGAAAATATATATGTAGATATAGCTGTATGTTGGCGAAGACAGTGAAATATATCTATATATAGATATATCAAGGTCTGAGGCTTCCCTGCATTAGCAGAAGCTGCTGGTCCGAGTCCCTCCCTGCCTCTGAGCCTCATTCCTTATGGAAGGACAACCTTAATGTCTTAGAGCTTTATCCTGGGACAGATCTGGGTTTAAACTGCTTCAGAAGATTTTAGAAGAGGTGTAAGAAAACACAGTTGTACAAATCTTATTTCTGTAAGAAACTAGGCTGGAAGTGGGCTAAGGGCAGTGTTTCGCACCCTGAAGTGTTGGGCAGAGCATCAGTGAGATGCAGAGCGTGGGATATAGATGCCACCCTGCTGGCAGTTAGTGCCTGCAGGAAGCAGACAGGCAAATCACTGTGATCCTGTAGAAATGGAGGCCCAAGGGAGCAAGAAAAAACCCCAAGGGACATCTTGGATCAGGCTCTACAAGTTCCATTTGATACATCATGCCTTTTTCTTCAAAATACTCTGGAGTTTGCAGAAAAGGGACCTGAAGCCCTGTGGCTTTTCTGTACTTCTGCAGCTTGGGCTGGTGCATTGGCCTGTTGGCTTGGAGTGTCATGGAGGACAGTGAGGATAATGACCCTTCTTTCTTCTTTTTGGTGGAGGTGGTGATGACCTGCAGGAAAAAGAAATATGGTGAGGCATTACGGAGTATTTTGTGCCTGTCTTCCTCATAAAGGAAAGTTTTAATTGCAGCATGGCTGAGATGAACAGACATCTTGTCTCTGCTCAATTTGCCCAGCAGGAATTAGTAAGTGCATGAGATATTCTTCTGTAACAAAACAAACCAGCAAACAACCTACTTGACTTGAAGATGGAGCCTAGATCAAAATGAAACACTCGGGGTAGGCGGAATCAAAGTTGCCCGAAGAGCCTCTGGACTTTAATGACCTTTTAATAAAGCTTTTGCGCATGTTAAAGTTACAGAATCAAGCATCACTGGTGATAGCACCGAGCGTCATTCCTGTGATGACAAAGGCCTGCAGAAGTACTGGATGGGAGGAGAAAAGTGTGAGAGTCATTGGAGGATGTATTTGACTTTACTCCTTACTTACATTTGCCAGTTTTTCAAGTTGTTTTGATTTGATAGACAGTATATAAGCAGATTTATTTTTTAAGTATGACTTCTCCTGCTTAATCAATTTTCTCTTCTCCATAGTGAAAAGAAATTGTGTAGTATCTTGTGCTTATAGGTAGAAGTGGGTTCTCTGCGAGCTCGTGGTAAAACTCTGCTGTGAATGAATTCAGTTTTATGTGACTAGACAGTGTCAAAGCTGTCATGAAGATAGCGTAAGCCCATGTCTCTGCTCTTTTTTCATCAGTGTAGGAAATAAAAGTCATGTAAAGGCTGTGATAAAGCTGTAGCGCTGTAAATGTGATCATGGGAGTTCTTAGGAATAGCTGCATCCTTGCTGTTCTTGTGATTTTCATCAAGTATAGAGTCACTGCCGAGAAAATCTGTGGATTACACAAAGCTGATGGAGTAATAAATTGTTACGAGAATATGATAAATGACTTGGAGTAATCCAGATAACTTGTAAACTACAGTCCCACAAACCATGTGTGAAATGACCCATGAAGAAGTTGCATGTGGAGGAGCAAGCAGTGTGGGCCATATCCAAGGAAGAGGACTCTGCCCTGGACAAACAATTGCTGTGAAAAGGTACTTGTGGTTGTACTGAGCAGCCAAGTCTACTTGAATTCCCAGAGCGATAGTGCAGTAAGAAGTGTTTAATGCCATCTATGGACATGTGAACTGTGGAATAGGAACAAAGGATGTTTTTACTTCCAAAAACTGCATTTATGAAAATACTGGTGGAATAGCTTATTTAGCTCTGATATCCGTATTTTAAAATAGACATGGGAAAAGCTAGAGAACAGGCAGAAGGAGCAGCAGGGCAGTATTTGGAGTGGGGAGAAAATATCTAGACTTCAACTTTTTAAAAAATCTCCCACTGTGTTTGTTGGGTCAAGAGAGAGACCGAAACGCGACTCCCTTATGTGGAGTGAGGGTGCTGGATATGGCCAAGTCTGTTGGAGAGGACTGTGAGAAGTACCAGCTCTTTGGAAGGTGACCTTAGAAGGTAGGCACAGGCTGCAATTAATCATCAGAGCAAATTACCAGGAAGGGATGGATTCACTATCCCTTCAGATCAAGCCTTGATGCATCTTTGGAAGTCGTACTTCAACTGTACCTTTAAAAGCAGGTAACTGGGTTCACTGGTAGACACATAAACAGTTACTTTTGCTTTACATACGGGAATGCTGAGATACAGAGAGGATGAGGCTGTTCTGCTTGTGCAGAAAGTCCATGGCATGGTCACAAACGAAGCTATGGTATGTATCAGTCCAGTTTCTGTCGCGAAATTAAGACCGTGTCAGGAGGTGGTTTCTGAACACCTCATGCCGGCACAGTAGTGCACAGTGACACCAGTTTGGTGGCGTTGAGCAAGGGGAGTTTCCATTCCCTTTCTTGAAGGCTAAATCCCATAGCGCCATTTTTGCTGTGAAAGCAAAACTGAACTGTGGAATAGGAACAAAGTGAAAATAAAAATTTGCTGTGAAAGCAAAATGCCATAGTGAAACCAGAGTGGTTTTGCACAGTAAAATGCTGGAAATTCTTGCTTGGACCACTTTCTTTCAAATGAATTTCTGCAGTGGACTGGAAGCTTAGGACTAATTTTCTAAAAGGGAAGTGTTGCTACCTCTGTGTGCTTTATCTGCCTGTGGAAGAGGGAAGGACTTCTGTGCTGAGACAGACTCTAATGAGCCTCTTGCACTTCTTTGAAGCAGCAGTTTGCCCCTGGTGAGCATCCCTCCACTTGCATGCTAATTCTTTGTGCCACCCAACTGGTCTAATGTGAAAAGGATTTGTAATATCCCCAACAGTGGGCTATGACTTCAGGTAAAGAGGGACAAGCCAGCCACAGAGGACCTTAATTTGAAGGTCTAGTTTTTTCCTTAAAGGTTGTCTTGAGCCTGAGCAGCATGTGCAGAGTGGCTTCTTTATGAAAGAATGTTTTTTGTTTTTTTTTTTCCCCTCAAAAGTAAGTCCCGATACTGTCTCTTGTCTTGTTACTCCTTGTTGATAAATGATAGGAGTAACAGTGCCAGAGTAAATGTCCCATTTTCCTTATCCACCCTCATTTCTGCATTGAGCATCCTTGTGCATTCCTCCTTTTCTTATGCCAAGCCCTGCTCCCTATGCAAAGCCCTCCCTATACATCAGCATATCAGCTGATTGGCAGACTTGAGCTTGCCGAGGGAATTTAGGGACTTTTAAAGGGGATGTTTGTCAGTTTGGGATTTAGATAGTCACTTAGTCATCTGAAGGCACATGGTCAAGAGTTGTGTCTCCTACAAGAGGACATGAAAGGGAAATTGTGGCTACTGGAGTCGGTGGTTGAGGACACACGGACCTTTCAGTTGAGCATCTCCAACATGAACTGYGCCCTGCCTGTGCATTGGCAAGCTCCTAGTCAGCTGTAAGGTAAATTACTAACTTAAATCCCTTTCCCTTCTGGTGACTCAGCAGGCAGGCAGTAGTTTTTAGAGCATCTCTAACCTGTTTGACTTTTGATTGCGAGTCTGAACCCAGACTGGCAGTCTTTGAAGGTAAAGCATAAGGAGAAGGCAGTAGAAACTAATCCTTTGCTAGCAGGATTGGACTTGACTCTTGTGGGGGGAAATAATTTCCCAGTTTGTTTCTGGGAAATCAGTTGGTTTTGTTCATGTTTGCAGAAGAAACTAACAGTTTATCCCTATTCTTTGCAAGCCTTTAAAAATTCCTTTCTTGCAGTGGGATCATAAAATCTTTGACTTTCTCTCTGCTCTACAACAACAGGTTTTAATTTCACTGTTTGTATGAGTTTGTTTGCTGAAGTGGAAGCTAGATAGGGGCTCTCTGGGGTTTTCTTCTGTGCTTTTTCCCACCCATAGACCCCTCCTGCCTTATCCCAGTGTAGTCTGCCCTGTAACTCTGGCATAACAACAGGCACCCCAAACAGTCCTTCATTTCTAGCTCTGTTTTACATGTTCTTTTCCAGAGTATTAATATGCTGGGTAGTCTCTGTGCTCAAACGAGGCATAAACAATTCAGACAGCAAATGCTATAGAGCAAGTGCASTTAATGGACCCAGATGGTTATGTTGCCAGTTTTATGTGACATGTTGCCTGCATTAGCCTGGGAAACTTTCTGCTCTTAAATATCAAAGAGCTCTATTTAATGTTTTGCATTGTCCAAACTTCTGCTGGACTTTGGCATCTCCTTAATGGCACTTGGTACCACAGGTATGGAGATGCCAGAAGTGCCTTCTGCCTGACCTTGCATAATGTCTCCATCCTAACCGTGGTCACCTTAGCAGCTTTGGTGGAGAGACCCTTGGAGACATGCCAGCACGTGTGCACACAGTGGAGCAGATTGCAGCCTCCCGTGCCTTCACCGTAGATGGATGGCCCACCGGGGCTGCAGATCTGAGCTCGCGCTGCATCATGTCTTGATCGCCTTGGCCTTCTGCTCAGATAGGGTTAGAGCATTGCATACCAGGAATGATTTCCACGGGCATATTTCTGTATTAGGTTGCAATATTTGTCTACCTTAGTGCAGGAGAATGAGCTTAAATAACCGTACTGAAAACAAATTTTACATATGCAATAGCATGCCTGACAATGTGAAAAATAATGATGGTACAGGCAGATGAGTGAAATAAAAAAGCAATGTGGATGAGAGCCTTGAAAGAAGAGAAAATAGGGAAGCAAGTGGATATAATTGTCAGGAAAGTGTGAGATGAAAGCAGATTGTGATGTTTTTGTGACTGAGGGGTAAAGGAAAAAGGTTTTCAGTGGACACTGCAAGGATGAGCAAAAGAAAATGGAGAAATTTAGCTGGATAGTGAAGAGAGGAAATCAGAAAAGAAAACTTAGATAGTTAAATATCCCAAGATGCCATTTAGTGCCATGTGTTTCACTCTTGCCTTCCCCAGCCCCCACTAATGTGGATTGCTCCAGGCCACCTGGGGCTGCAAATTCTCCATCCCCGTTTCCTGCTGGGGAGAAGGAGAGCTTGTCTGTGTACATATCCGAGATGCTGTTTTTAATTTCCAGGAGGATGTAGATCTTATTTGTTTATGTTGGAGCAGCGAGCTGGAGAGGCCAGGAGGAGACCCTGTGTCTAGGAGCAGGGCTGCATTCCCTGGGGAGCAGAGGAGCCTTCCTGGGCATCTCTCCATTGCTGCTCTCCTGCACCAGCTGTGCCCCACTCTGCCTTCAGCCCATGTTCTTGCTGCCTTCCTCCAACCCTGCATCCCAAAGATGTTGTGCATGGTACCGTATTAAGATTTCTCTTGTTGTAATAGCACAGATCTTTGCTGAGATGTAAGGACAAGTTTAATCCCTACCTTATGTATTCCAGCAGTCTCCATGCTGGAGTTCCCCCATCTCCAGCGCTTGGTGCTAAGCTTGGTGGCTCGGTGTGGTTGCTTAGGGCAAAGTTTCCTTTTTACTTTTTGAAGCGATTCTTACAYGCACACATGCCCATTGAGGCTCTCTGCAGCAGACGTCTGTCACTTGCTTTTCTCCTATGGGCGGTAGCGGTGAGGCGCGCAGTTAAAGGTTGATGGTGGGGTGAGCGGCAGATGTCGGTAAACGTTGTCTCTGCAGCGTGTGCACTGTTCTGCTCCGTCTGTGCCAAATGCAACCCCATTTGCTTAGCAAAATAACCGAGGATGAAAGACAGGAGTGACATGGAAAAAATGCAATTTAAATGTTCTTTAAAAAAGACGACAACAACAAATTTCAGTTTCAAAGGATGGAGGGGTCCTTATCCACTAAATGTGTCATGCCACACAGATTCCTGTGATCTGGGGAGACCTTTGGGAGCTCCAGCTCACCAAATGGTAACACATCAAAGAAGTGTCCATGGGGCTTGGAGTACAAACGTGTAATATGCAGATGGCATAGGGAGTTCACAAGGCTCTGAGTCCATGCCCAGGGAACAGATACTCCCTTGCTGAGAGACCATCTGACAGCCTCCTCCTTCTATATGACTCTTTCCATCAAAGGTGACCTGAAAAACGTTTTTTAATACATTTAAAAAAAAAAAAAAAGCTCCCAAACTTAAAAATCCCAAAGTCCAGCTACAAGAGCCATCCCTCTGCTTAAAAGATCATACTTTGCAAAGTAAGGTTTGCTTGCCTTCACAGACTAAGGCATGGTTGCCTGGCACAGGGTGTCTTTAGCTCTTGCTCTGGCAAATGTGGAGCTCTCCTAGCACGGTGTCCACATGTGCCGAGGGGAACATGGAGGGATCCACAGCAAGTGGGCAGTTGAGAATGACCCATTCTCCAATACTTACCATGTAGCACTATCTGTCATGTGATAAACTAGAGGGAAGGGGTGCCATCCAGAGGGAGCTTGACAGGCTTGACGAGTGGGCCCATGTGGATCTCATGAAGTTCAAAAAGGCCAAGTGCAAGGTCCTCCACCTGGGTCGGGGCAACCCCCACTATCAATACAGGCTGGGGGATGAATGGATTGAGAGCAGCCCTGCCAAGAAGGACTTGGGGGTACTGGTGGATGAAAAATTGGACATGAGCTGGCAATGTGCGCTCACAGCCCAGAAAGCCAACCATATCCTGGACTGCATAAAAAGCAGTGTGGCCAGCAGGTCGAGGGAGGAGATTCTACCCCTTTACTCTGCTCTGGTGAGACACCCCCCCCTGCAGTACTGCATCCAGCTCTGGGGTCCTCAGCACAGGAAAGACGTGGACCTGTTGGAGCGGGTCCRGAGGAGGGCCACCAAAACGATCAGAGGGCTGGAACACCTCTCCTGTGAGGAAAGGCTGAGAGAGTTGGGGTTGTTCAGCCTGGAGAAGAGAAGGCTCCAGGGAGATCTTATTGCAGCCTTTCAAAATATAAAGAGGGCATATAAGAAAGAGAAGGACTTTTTAACAAGGCCTGTAGTRACAGGACAAGGGGCAATGGTTTTAAACTGAAAGCCGGTAGGTTTAGATGGGACATTGTTTATGATGAGGGTGGTGAAACACTGGCACAGGTTGCCCAGAGAGGTGGCAGATGCCCCCTCCCTGGAAACATTCAAGGTCAGGTTGGACGGGGCTCTGAGCAACCTGATCTGGTTGAAGATGTCCCTGCTCATTGCAGGGGGGTTGGACTAGATGGCCTTTAAAGGTCCCTTCCCACCCAAACCATTCTGTGATTCTGTCGTCTCAGCTGGGGATCGTGGTGTTTGGTGGTTTCATCTGAGGTGACAGTGATGGAGTTGCTGAGGCTACTGGTACAGGAATTACTTGGGGTTGTTAATACTGTTTTAAGGCTTCTGTCTGTGGAGGTCAAACAAATTATCTTTAGAGCATTGGTTCCTGCAGAAACCTCACCTTTGTAATAGAGGCACTTTTGAGGCACCAAGTAATGCTGCCTTATGCCTTGGGCGACATAGGTTGGGCTCTTGCCACAACTCAGTGCTGTAACTGAGATCTGCAGGCAACGAGGCTGACTCTGCCCCGAGCATGGTGTGACCTGGGTTCAGCTGGGTTTTACCTTCTGCTGAATCAGGATCCACAATGCAGATGAGAGCACAGCCCTGCGTGCCCTTCCAGCGGAGGTTTGTCAGCCTTGGGAGCCCCCCCCTCGCGGCAAGCACCCTGAGGGGTGGGGTAAGGTGGTCCACATGCATTTCATGGCTTGCTGGTGTGTGGGTAGGACTTTGAGACCTCGAGAAAGCTCATCATCCCACAGAGCAGTGGGGAAGCAGGACTTGAATTCAGTCATACGATTTGTCTGGTGCCCAAAGTAATGCACTGCTTTGACCAAGAATGCCCCCATTCGTTTTGCCCTCCCACAAAGTAACGTTCCCTTCCCTTTTTCTGGGTTAGTTGTCATAATCGGATCTGGAAGCCTGCTCTGCCAGGCAAGCAGCCAGCAGATGTCTCAGCAGTGGGGTGTTCTCTGCCCTCCAGCCCCATGGGGCTCGGGGCAGCTGGGTGAGGATGAAAACCAGCATCTCCTACCAGCTCGATCTAGTGGGGAGAAGCGATTGGGTTGGTCCATGAGTACAAGTTCAAGGAACAGCTGATGCAAATTAAATGCTTTTTGATCATCCGTAGAGAAGAGTCCAGCAGAACCCTGGAGTGGTGCTTGGACAAAAAGCAGACGCCTGCTGTCTCGGGAATCTTCAAAACATTTCTCCTTTTGCCAGCGCTGTTTGAGGCTTTCCCAGGTTGGGTCTGTGCCAGCCATTGTGCTCCAGTCCTCCACTTATCCCCTTCAGGGGCTGGCACAGCAGGGAAGCGGCATTACCTGCCCTTGATTGATGGGGCAGTGCTGGGCACTGCGAAACAAATATCCTGGGGATATCTGGTGTGTCCTCTCCATCTCCTGGGACCGGGTCTGGAGGAGGCAACCACCCCAGCTTGCTTCTGCCAGGTCCCTTGCGCGTGCCAGCAGCACCTTGGTGAGCCGCGTTTCAATCACAGCACGCGTTACAGAGGAGCTAATTTTTGYACATAGGAATGAGAGTAAAGGAGAGGCTTGTTTAGAAGCAAATTAGCACAAGGTCTCCTTCAACGCCTAATTACAATGTGTGCTGTCAGTCTGACCTTTCATGAGCCTGGGCTGCACTCCATCCCACCGAGAGCCCATCGCACGCTACCATGCTTGATTTTAGCCCAAGGGACGTGAAGCAGCATGTCGCCTGCGTTGCCATGTCGCAGCAGCTGTGTGCCAGAGCACTGCTGGCTCCCACCGATGGTGGGGAGAGTCACGACGATGTATGTGTATGTGCATGTGTTTTGGCAGAGCTGCAAAAATCAGCATTTACAACGTATTACGGAGCCACCTCCCCTTCTGTCAAGTGAGAATAACATCGCAGAAAGTGCACATCCCCACAAGGGAACAATTTGGTAGCAATCAGCAGTTGTTGACTCTTGAACAGCTTCTGCTGGTCCAACCAGTTCTTTAAAGGCTGGGGTTTTTTGTCCTTTTTTTTTTTTTTTTTTTTTTTTTTTTTTAGTTTATATGCAGCTTGCTTAGGGCCAGATATTGTTGTGACAGTACCACTAAAATCCTTAAGCTGCTTGAATCACTCCAAGGAGCCAAGCAATAAAAGAGCTAGAATAAAATGTATCCCACAATGTCCTTCACTTCTGCTGACAACTGCAGTTTAAATTACTGGTGCAACCTTTTAGCATAGCTAGCTTGTAAAAACTAATAAAAAATAAAATGAAGTCATAACAGCTACTTGCCACTGCTTCTATGACRGGGAGTAGAGAGAAACTGCCTTTCTTTTCGGGTGAGCCTGTGCTAGTGTACTATTATTGCTGTTAATATTATATCCTGATCACTGTCATTAATATAAGTTATACAGTGTTTATTAGAGAAGGGGCTTTGCTTTTATCATAAGGTAGCATTTATCCCATGAGCACCCTAATGTTTTTCAGAGCTTACATTAGAATTATGCATTTAAAAAAACTTAAGCTCTCAGGAGAGTGGTTCGTTTGGCTGATGTGAATTTGGGCATCGCATTTCCAGATGCTCTGATTCCGTGGGTCTTTTGCCCCAGGTGTCCAGAGTTTCAGGGACCCAGAATAATTTGTGACTTTGGTTAAACACCCCCCCCACCCCCCCCCCCAATGTGGATTTTTATTTTGTAAACTGTATACATTCAAAGCTTGCAATAAAACATTTCCAGACCTCAAAGAGCCAGCGAGGCTTGTGTACAGATGCTGGGTTCGCATAGTGTGGGTTCGTGTTGAAGCCTGTATTTTGCAGGGCACATTGAAATTAAATCCTCGGCTGTGGCTGTTGAGTAACATCTTCACTCGTGATTTCTGGAGAACTCTGGAAAAAGCTTTGCAGTCCAGGGAGGAGCGAGGGGTAGAGGGGTCGTGGCTGTTAGTTCTCGTTTCTGCAAACATCTTGTAGCCTTGTGCAGATGGAAACGTGCCACGTCCTGCAGCCTGCCAAGAGAGAAGAGCTACATTCACGATATGTTTCCTTCTTTGTAGCCCAGAGGTGGAGGCACTTGGGAAGCATTTTGCTAGCCAAAGTGAAAAGGATGGAGGCAGCCTTTATAAGCAGCTGCCAGTCTCATCACCAGAGCCCAGCACCAGCCCCTGAGGACCAGCACCAGCTCCCTGCTGGGAGCAGCAGCGGAGCTGGGACTGTGTGAAAGGCTGCGAGTATGGAACGCATTAGTAAGAATAGGGGTGGGAAGAGCGAGGCTTGGGACACTCCACTTGTACTGGCTGCCAAAACTGTGACTGTCCAAAAGGCTGTGTAGGAGGGTGAAGGCAGGATGTGGATGGCCCTAGATGCGCAGCGCTTTTTGTTCTGAAACAAAAGGAAATGGCACCTACAGCAAAGGCATTGCCTGCTGAACAACAGTCCTGCAGCCTTGGACTTCGGTTAGCAAAAGGTATTTTATTTTGTTTCAGTTTTCTATATGTTTAGCTGCTGAGGTCAGACAGTTGTGTGCAGCAGAAGCGTGTCTGAGAGAGGATTTGAGCTAGGGAAAAAGCTGGATGAAAAATCATTGTGAGTTACTGGGCTTGAGGCTGGAACTGGTGGGTGGAGCTCATTGTGTGTCATGCAACAGGTCAGACTGGATGGCTTGCAGTGGTCCTCTTTGACCTTGGCACTTATGGAACAATGTGGTTGATTATTTTATTTTATTTTTTGTGGGAAATGGTCAAATGCATGTGACTTGAGAGCTATCGGTTGCCAGGTGTTGTAGTGGAAATGTTTTCTGTGAAGGGAGCCGAGAACGCCTGCAAGCTGGCTTTGAGCTGATGGAATGCAGAGCTGGTGACCCACATCTCATCCCATTTAGCTACAAAAGATTTGAGATATCCCTTCTCCAGGTTGTCTTGTTTAGAGAGAGGTATCAGTAGCAGCGTTTGTAACACATGCTGGTCATTTACCACTGCAGTTCTACCGCTGTAGATTGTACTGGCTATAACAAAGCTAAGTACTCTCATCCCCGGCTTCAGGTAATGGGCCAGGGTTTGGTGGAGTGAAGGTAACTCAGCAAGTCAGTGGCAGGGCTGACAACCAAGAGCATCTCTCACGTCTGTCTTCTGAACCTGACTGTCCCTGTAAGTGTGTATGCTGCCCTTGTAAACCAAAGCATCAGATTCAGGTAGGGGAGGCTCGGAGTTCATTTTCCTGGTGCTCCTGCAATGGAAGGGGCTCAGGACCAGGAGTCCAGGTCATCAAAACTTTGCTTGGGGAATTTTGGCCAGTTTGCTTTTTATTACAGATGCCCTGCACTCCTTTTGTGAGTCTCTGCTGTGCTGAGGAATACGCAGGAGACCGGGATGTGCCTCATTGCTCTGGGCATCGTAGCACCCAAGGAGGTATCCTTTGCCTTGGGCCTAATCCTGTGCCTGTCTCCTCAGCTAGTGTCCTCCAGCCTCCAATACTCCCCAGCAGCCCAGATTGTCAAGCCCATGGGAGCATTCAGGCAGAAGACCGACTACTTAYGAATCTCTCTGTTTGGAGACGGTCTGGAAGGAGTGTTTTTAGCCTCTTGCACGATGCCTCTAGGCGATGGGTAATATGTTTCTTAAGTACATGTGGTTTTATTTGTGTTTTTGTATTAAACAGGAGAAGAATCCTTGAGATCAACACTGGGAGAAAGAAGAAAAGTAGTGAAGGAGTCGATGTGTGATGCAGGACAGGTCTGAGCCTGAAGGTAAAGCACCAACAAGCCCTGCAGTATCAGTCTGCTCCACACCTGGCATTAGATTGCTTCTTCCCTTGCTGTATTTTAACACAGTCTAGCAAAACATCTCTGCACTCTTCTAGCAATGCTCTCCCTTCTCCCCATAGTCAAGTTAAAGTAACGGTGAGATGAGGAAAGCTTGTAAAAGTTGGGCAGCACCAGTACAGTGTCACCCATGGAGTCTTAATCAAGCCCCTTACATATTTTTTGGCCATCAACTCTTTTTTTAATCATCTATTATTTGCTGAAAGTTTTAGCCAAATTCAGTTGGCAGAACTGCAGGCGAAGAAGTGGCATTTCACAATATTCTAATTTCAGCAGTTTAAATTCTGATTTTAAAGGCAGTGTTGAATGTCACCAATGGTCTGAGCTCGCCGGCTCAGTGTCTGGGTGCCTCGGGATCCAAATCCCTGCACACAGCTCAGTGGGGGGAGTTGGGCTCTGAAACCGCGTGCATGATCTGAAAATTCTTCTTCTTTAGCATCATTCATTGGGCATTCTTGTGCCAAAACACTTTGTAACCAAGGTAGGTTCACTGTGTAAGGATTAGTCCATGGGCTGCTGATGCACAGCTATTGTGGGGGTGTGTGGCTGACTGTGAACCACAGGCAATCTCACTGCAGAGGCTAGAGATTGCTGCCAGCAGCACATTTCTCCTTTTCCAGTTTTCCTCTCACTCCTGTAATGAAGACAGAAGATGAGATTTTGTGCCCTGTGCTGAGCTCCTTCAGGCAAACTCCGGAGTATTGTCAAAACTGCTGATGAATTTGGGCTTGAGCAAAGGTGTCAAGTGTGAAGCAAAGTGGCTGGAGCATGGAGTCACTTCTGCCTCTGCCAGGGAGCAACCTTTTCTGGCAGAGGGGCGCAAGGGCACCAAGAGGCAGTTGCATCCTACGCAAAGCTACTCTGGCAGCCTGAATTTTTGAGTGGAAGTAGCACATGGATTGTTACTGGGAGCTCCACAGTTATTCAAGTTGGGATTTGGCTGCCAGATCTAACTCCTGCTCTTAGGAAAAGTTGGATGAAATGTAATGGCCCGTGATACAGCAAGAAGCAGACTAGGTGCTCTCGAGGTCCCTTTTGGCCTTGAACTCTACTAATCTGTGAAAAAATCACAGCTGCATCTCTAATAACACATGACCAGTTCAAGCCCCTGTTTTGACTTGCTGTCAAAAGATTTCTCCAGGAGCGCTGTGTCCTTGTGTGTCACATTTGGAGCATCTGCTCCGTATATACTTGGGTTGAACCGCTTCCAGCAGACTTAGCAACTGTGCTGGTGATTTCCTCCAGGAAATCCAACCATGCAGGATAGTGTTTAGCTTATGGGATGGTGGCAATCAAGCTATAATGGCATTCTTTTAAGTTGCCTTTTTTTTTTTTTTTTTTTTTAACCTTTTAGCTGTCTCCCCACCCCCAACCACATATCTGTACATCTAGGGTTTTGGTTTTTTTTTTCTGCCTTATTCAAGTGAAAGAGTAAATCCTTTTTTATTTATTCCAGAGCAGCCCGCAAGCGCAGCTCCTGTGAGAGCCTTCTGACTTTGAGTTCAAAAGATCTCATGTCTTTGAGGCCAGGCTGTGGTCTTCCATCTTGCCTCAAAGTTAAACTGAAAGAGAAAATTTGGTTTTTTTCTTAAAAAGAGAGAAAGAGAGAAAATAAGCATGCTGTGTAAGGGAATCTGTCATACCTGCAGCAGAAGAGAATGCCAATATGCAGAATTTCAGGTTAAAATCTGGTTGTTTAGCGAAGACTTTATTTTCAAGCACCTAGCATGTTGTTTAGTAAGTGTTTCGTAGAGATAAATACTTCCTTTTAAAGCAGTGCTGTTGGCTGGCTGGGATCCAGCCTGTGATCCTACATTAAAGCATTTTTTGGTGTTTAAACCACTACATAACCGTGGTAGCTAGAAATGGTAGTTCTGATCCCTTATTTCCTGTAGATCTGCTGATAACAAGGTCTGGCTCAGGCCGAGTTTTGCATCGCTAACTCCTGAGTTCGGTCTTTATGTCTGCGCTGAATTTCACTGCAGGCAGGAGTGTTGGTCACTGGCATAATTGCCTTGTTGTCTAGTTGATGTTTTCAGGAACGAATGCTAAAAGATAGGCCAAGGACATCACAGTTCAACATTTAGGCTTAACATCTGTCTCAATCTCTGCATTTTGTTTTCCTTGCTGTCCAACTCGAGGCGTTTGGAGGTGGAAGAGAAGCTGCTTGAACATGGGCTCTAGCACACATACCAAGCAAGAAAGGCTTGCCTTTAAATGTGGATTCCTAATGCTTAACTTCTAATGTCATCCTGTGGAGCAATATTAAATGTGTCCAACAGTTGTTATGCATATCAAATAACCGCCTTGACATACCAGAGGGGTTGGGTGTGGTTGATACCTTAAAATGCCTGTTATGCTGGACACTATAGTGATGAATATGAAGTATTAAGCCCTATACCAAAGATGAGCTGTGCACCTTGAGACGAAGGAGGTGCAGACAGCTATTTGACATATATATATTTATATATGTATATTTTTATATATATAAAAAAGTGTATGTATGTATAGAGCAAAATAAATATGTAAGAGCTATTATACGCTAGCTTTCTTCCATAGGGCTCTGCTTAGTCCAAATTTATGCAGTTGTTGCTACAGCTGTGTGTTTGGAAGGGCAGAGGTAATAGATGGAAAACCTTTAATATATGGGGACCTTCCTTTTAAAAAACAGCTCTTCTGAGCAAGGTGACCTTGGCTCTGCTTCTAACTTGGGAAACCAGCAATGCAGCGGAAAGGAGATGCTGATCAGTGCAGTGAAGGCTCGGTCAGATGCCAACAGAAGACAAAACATTGGTTGGGTTGGTCTGGAGTTTTAACTACAAGTGGGGTTGTCAGGGCTGCCATGTAAAACTATGGGTGCTTGCCCTAACTTGTATATATTGAATATATACCTGGGAGGTGTGTATCTATATTTTTTTGTAAAAAGCTCCAATGTTGGTACGGCATACTGGGGAGAAAAACAGCTTTCTTACCTGCCTTCAAGGTACACAATGATTTGCTGTCAGAGTAAGTGACAGCTCAGCTAGCCCTTACAGGCATGGGGAAAGTCTCATGTGATGTTTTGCAAGCCATTCTTAGCAAAGTCTTCATTTTCAGAAACCCTTTCTTTCAAAGTTTTATAGTCCATGGAACGCGTGAGTGAGAACACCTTGGTGTTTATACCCGTCTTTTGCGGAAAAACGCATCAAGAAAGCCAGCTGAAACTGCAGTCATTTTCTGGCATGTCTGTGTACAGTAAATCCACACGGCTCAGATTACGATATAAGGATAGGTAATTGACTCTTCTTTTGCTCTGTCACCACTTCTCCTGCTCTTTCTTCAGCAGAGAAAAACCACGCATCAACCTTCTCCCGCAAACCTGTGTTCTGAGCCAGCAATAAAGTAGGAAAATGTTTTTTCCCAAATCTAATTTGAAACATGATGACTGGACCATTCTTAAACAGCTTCCAACTTAACAATAAAGAAACTTCACAGAGTGCTTGGCAGGAGCCTCTGTACATAATTTAGATCATAATCAGATGCATTAACACATTTTATATGGATCTCATGGGGGCCAAAAGACAAGGTGTGCTGGGTAATTTCTTTCCAGATTTCTTTACCTGATTGTTTATTACTCTTGGGGACTTCATTCGTGGTCCAAATGTCACCAGCAGAATCCTGCTGCTTCATGTGCCTGCATTTAGAGTAGCTAGCAGCAAGGCTTCAAATAACCTAATTGGCGTGTTATCGTCAGTCTTTCCATCTGTGTGTGTCAAAGGGAGGACAGAGAGTATGTGGGGAGGGAGAGAGGCGAGAGGAACAAAAGCAAGGACCCAATTCTACAAATTGCTGAGCTTCCCCTGTGCCTGCAGCTCAGTGGGGGGGAAGGTGCCGAGTGCTCAACGAGTAGCGTGTTTCCCGCTGAGTACAATCATGAGCTCTGCTTCTAGAGAACTGCACGGGGGAAGCACTCCCTCCCCACCTTTTCATTTTAGCTGTTAAACGTAAGCAGCTCTAATTTTATAAAGCTTCTGAAAGCTTTTCGTCACTCTGTGCAAAGAAATGATTCTGTCTCGTTCGCATTGCTTCATTGTTTTGCCATGAATCCACCCATGCCATAAGCATCCTTGTTGTGAAATCTCTCCTTTGACAGAAGATTCTGTTGCTGCTTTGATAAATGATGATTTGGATTTCTTTGTGCTCTGCTGGTTTGTATTATCCCCTCAAAAGGTGGGAAGTGAAGTTCCCTGTCACTTCAATGTCTCCTTTATACGTGCTGAAGTAATAACCCTTCTCGTGTGTTTCATGGGTATTTATTTGTTATTAAATGCTGTGAACTAGTGTAACATCAGGATTCCCAATCCTTCCCCAGCCATGGGCTGCCGAGGCCAGGCTCTGCTCCGAGATGCACAGCTCAGACTTGGGACCCTGGTCACCAAGGTGCAAGAGGGTGCTCCTGGGCACTGGGACTCACTTGCCCAGGGTGTCACCTGCCAGCGGTGGCCTCGGCCAGCTACCATTGACCCACACAATCCCCAGCTGTGGGCCAGAAGTCGGCAGAACCAGGAACCAAACCCTCAAGGCAGGCTGGATGTGGCCACTGTGTTCAGGAAGGTGAGAAGGTATAAGAGCATGAAAGTGGCTGGATTACACCAGCTGGACTTGGGGGCAGGGAACAGGTGGATGTACTGGTGTAGCCCCGGGGCCACAGCAGCCGGTACCAAAAACACAAAGCCCCTCTTTTGCTGCCTTCTTGAGATACTGAAACTGAAAACCACCCCTGACTGGAAAGCCGCAGTGTTTTACTGGCATGCAGCGAAGGAGTGCTGTGGCATGGTGCTTTGGGTACTGTGCACAACATACAGGCAAACTGCACCAACTAAAACTCTTGTTGCCAAAACAGGTTTGAGTGCAGAAGATCCTTGGAGGCCAAAGGAGAAGCACTGATTTCTGTTTGCCTCTTTCTTTTTATTTTTTTCCTTAATAATTGTTTATCAACAACATTTTCCCAGGTGGTGATGAAAGTCAGCATCCCAGACTAGCTGAGATCATAAAGTGACTTTTACAACAGAACATAATGATGATGAAGAAATGAGTATCCTTAAAAATCAGAGGTGATTGGGTTGTTGACTTCCCATTTCATGTGCCGAGCGAGTCCCTGTGTCTCACCCCAGTAACACCGGTGCATTGTGCTGTTGAAATGTTGACGGGGAGAAAGGAGACGGTGAAGAGCTGAGTCACCTGGTGCCTTTCCCACAAACACCTGCCTTTCCCTGGGTTTTCCGGCTAAGTACTGAGGAATGTCATTACTTGCAGGGTATCCTGCCCCAAGGTATAAAAGTTATGGTTGTTGGGCTCTCCTGAACAAACCTTTTCCCTCCATCTCCTGCTTATTTTGAATCATGAGAGCATCAGAGCAGGCTGATACAGGCTCTGAAAGGTTTGTGCAGCAGGGCAGGCAGGCATACATGACAGGGAGAAAATATCTCCAGTCCCTTTGCTATTTATAGCCAGCTCACGAGCAGTTTCCTTGCTTCCAGTGCCCAAATCACCAGCTGTGACTGATGTATCCTCCTTAGGGCAGCAGCACATACAGCAACCGACTTGTCGTGACAAACTTGGGGGGTTATTGGTTCAGCTGATGAAGTTAGCGTAGCAGCATGCTGAGCAGCACCGCTCTACTCGTACTGTGGTTTGGCTGGGGCACAGACACACTTGCTTGGTTGGGCTGTGGAAAGGGGTCTGAGCTTGCCAGGGCGGTGAAGGAAAAGGAGTGTTTTGTTTCCTATTTGCTTAATAACTACTTGGCTGGACTTCAGAATTATTGATGTTCAACCTGTCTTTGTACCAAAACACTGCAACTGTTCAAACAATTGCTCAGATGAAACTATTGGATTACCTCTCGCTAAAGCATTATTTGATTTGGCTTGCTGTTTTGTCAAGCCTCTGAAGATAATAGCTTGCTTTAGCCTTTCGTCTCCGGATAGCATGAAAGAAGCGGCCATCCGGAGGGGATGTGCTGCTGCCTTCTAATTTCTCTGAGTTAGAAGCACCATGGCTTATCTGCATGGCATAGGATCCATACAGCCTTCACCTGCCTTCTCCTTTATATCCTGCATTATTGCTTAGCTGGGTAGGAATTTTGTTTGCTGAAGACCTGCCAGGTGCTGACCTGTTCCTGCTAGATCACAGCTGTGTTCTCTTATTGCATAGTTTGGGTGACCCCTTACAGCTCAGGCCTCATATCTGAAAAAAAGATGGTGAAACTCTTCCAGGGATCTTGTCCATGTGGTTATATGCAGAAATGCAAGGGGGAAAGTGTTGCTTTTCTGCTGTGTGGTTTGCTCATGTGGCCTGGCAGGTCCTTCTCATGTACGGGGAGAAGAGCAGAACTGCCACCGAGCGGGGGAACGGAGGAATTTAGGTTCTCTTTTGCCTAATTTCAGGTGAATATAATCTGCTATCTTCTGGTGGATGCTGTTTAAGTGTCACAAGAAGGGGCATAGACATGAATAAGGCAGAATGGGAAAGATGGAACATTTAAACTCTTCTGGTGGTTGGAAATGGGAAGAAAGTTTTGGTTTGGTTTGGTTTTTTTAACCAGGCGGTAGGATGCTGGCAGTTGTGTATGTGTGTGGTTGCCCTCCACTGGTTGATATTAGAATGACCTCCCTATATCAGAGACTTTTTTTTGCCAAGATCAATGTGTTTCTTCAGATTGACATTGAAGAGAGTCCAGGAGCGTTTTAGATGCAGAGATGGGTTGTTGAGAACTGGTCAGTGTGACTGCTCACTCTTCATCTGCAAAGCCACCCTGCCCAAGAGGCAACTTCTGAGCTGGTGAAGCAGGAGGAGTTGTCCAGTGCAGAGGGATGCACAGAAGCCAACTCTATCACTAAACATGGCTAAGGTTTGCAGGGGGGTGCAGGTACTTGCAGCGGGGTAGCCAGGGCTTGGAGAGGCTGCAAAACACATGCAGCTGCAAGACATGGCTCTGAGCAATCTGTCATCAAGGCCTGGTGACCCCATGGGGCACATCACACCTCAAAATAGGCAACACACCCCTTGCCTCCTGGTCTGTTCAGTGGAGTAGGCTTGAGTTATGCATCAGGCTGAGAATTATGCGACAGTCTTAATTACAAAATCATTTGCTGACCTTCAGTTTTATGAAAATAATCTAAAAGTGAGTTTATCAGCACTTAAATGGCTGTTACAGCAGAGAAGCAGAGGCTTAGAGGATTTAAGGGAGCTGCATCCAGCACTTGTGATTTCCACTCTGGTGTGTTATACCGTGTCCTTGAAGGTTGCTGATATGCACTAAGTCAGGTAATCTGGTCAGCAAAACCAGTGACTTGTGGTTTTGGGTTTTTTTCCTTCTGGATCAGAACCAGCAAAGTCAGGAAGATAGCTGTGTGCCTTACAAGACCATATTAAGGGTGAAAACTTTTGCTCTGCACTTGAAACCCTTTCAAAATGTGTATACTAGGAACTATAGATTTTTGTCTTCTATGGATTTTTGGCAAGACAGCTGTTAGAGTAAGGTGAAAGGAAAATGAACCTGAGGAGCTTTCGATTTTGGTGGAACTCAATAGTTACACTTTCCAGTAACAACAGAAGACATTTCTTAAAAAAAAAAAATCCCAAACCTGGTGACACCTAGAATTCAAAGACGGCATCTAATCCATTCTTTTTTCATCCCACTAAAGCAACCAGACGGGATGCAGTCTGGAATGTGCATGCCTTGTGTAGCTCCCTGCCTGTTGGATACATGAAAGGATTTGGGGAAATGATTATGTAGTGGTTGAGCAGAGAGATGGGAGCAGAGGAATCCTTAAAAGGATGTCTCTTAAAATGTCTTTTAACATCAGCTCAACCCATTTAATCTCACAGTGTTGCTCTCATGAATGTTTATCACCTCCTACAGGTATTAAGTCTTATGATGCCACTAAAGCACCTTGAATTTTAATGTGAAAGTGGTATATGTGTCTAAATTGAACAGATTTATTCCTCTATCAAAATGTAAACATTAGAGAAAAGGAAGCACAGTGTGCTGGGAGACTTCCCCCTGTCACCAGGTCATCAGTTCAACGAAGAGCTTGTAGAATCATAGAATTGTTTAGGTTAGAAAAGACCTCTAAGATCATCAAGTCCAACTGTTAACCTAGCACTGCCAAGTCCACCACTAAACCACGTCCCTAAGCACCACATCTACACATCTTTTAAATACCTCCAGGGATGAGAACTCAACTACTTCCCTGGGCAGCCTGTTCCAACGCTTGACAACCCTTTCGGTGAAGAAATTTTTCCTAATTTTCAATCTAAACCTCCCCGGCACAACTTGAGGCCGTTTCCTCTTGTCCTATCGCTTGTTACTTGGGAGAAGAGACCGACCCCCACCTGGCTACAACCTCCTTTCAGGTAGTTGTAGAGAGCGATAAGGTCTCCCCTCAGCCTCCTCTTCTCCAGACTAAACAGTCCCAGTTCCCTCAGCCACTCCCCATAGGACTTGTGCTCTAGACCCTTTACCAGCTTCGTTGCCCTTCTCTGGACACGCTCCAGCACCTCAATGTCTTTCTTGTAGTGAGGGGCCCAAAACTGAGCATGAATTTGAGGTGGGGCCTCACCAGTGCCAAGTACAGGGGCACGATCACTTCCCTAGTCCTGCTGGCCACACTATTTCTGATACAAGCCAGGATGCTGTTGGCCTTCTTGGCCACCTGGGCACACTGCCAGCTCATATTCAGCCGGCTGTCGACCAACACCCCCAAGTCCTTTTCCTCTGGGCAGCTTTCCAGCCACTCTTCCCCAAGGCTGTAGCGTTGCATGGGGTTGTTGTGACCCAAGTGCAGGACCTGACGCTTCACCTTATTGAACCTCATACAGTTGGCCTCAGCCCATCGATCCAGCCTGTCCAGGTCCCTCTGCAGAGCCTTCCTACCCTCAAGCAGATCAACGCTCCCGCCCAACTTGGTGTTGTCTGCGAACTTACTGAGGGAGCACTCGATCCCCTCATCCAGATCATTGATAAAGATATTAAACAGAACTGGCCCCAATAATGAGCCCTCGGAACACCACTTGTGACCGGCCGCCAACTGGATTTCACTCCATTCACCACAACTCTTTGGGCCTGGTCATCCAGCCAGTGTTTTACCCAGCAAAGAGTATGCCTGTCTAGGCCATGAGCAGCCAGTTTCTCCAGGAGAATGCTGTGAGAATGCTATGAAGAGTTATTTTTATGATACATTAGAGCTTTATCTATTTCTCCAGGAGAAATCTCCAGATATCTCCGGAAAGACTTCTACCTTCTCTTTGGCATTTCTTTGAATCATAGAAGAAATCAGGTTCAAAGGGACCTCTGGAGGTCTCTAATCCAACATCCTGCTCAGAATAAAGCTAACTGCAAAGGTAGATGAGGTTGCTCAGGGTTTTGTCCAGTTGAGACTTGACCATCAATGGGGTGGAGGGTCTTGTTCCAGTCATTTGTTTTTTCCCCTGTATATCCAGTCATAGGAGACTACATCAAAAACCTTGCTGATGTCAAGGTAATCAGCGTCAACTGCTGTCCGCACATAGAATCATAGAGTGGTTTGGGTTGGAAGGGACTTTTAGAAGTCATCTAGTCCAACCCCCCTGCAGTGAGCAGGGACATCTTCAACTAGATCAGGTTACTCAGAGCCCTGTCTGACCTGATCTTGAATGTTTCCAATGATGGGGCATCCACAGCTTCTCTGGACAACCTGTTCCAGTGTCTCACCACCCTCACAGTAAAGAATTTCTTCCTAATATCTAATCTAAATGTACCCTCTTTCAGTTTAAAACCACTACCCCTCATCCTGTTACTACACTTCCTGATAAAGAGTCCCTCCCCATCTTTCCTGTAGGCCCCCTTTAAGTATTGAAAGGCTGCAATAAGGTCTCCCTGGAGCTTTCTCTTCTCCAGGCTAAACAACCCCAACTCTCTCAGCCTTTCCTCATAGGAGAGGTGCTCCAGCCCTCTGACCGTTTTTGTGGCCCTCCTCTGGACCCGCTCCAACAGGTCCATGTCTTTCTTGTGCTGAGGGCTCCAGAGCTGGATGCAGTACTGCAGGGGGGGTCTCACCAGAGCAGAGTAGAGGGACAGAATCACCTCCCTCAAACTGCTGGCCACGCTTCTTTTGATGCAGCCCAGGATATGGTTGGCTTTCTGGGCTGCAAGTGCACATTGCTGTCTCATCTCCAGCTTTTCATTCACCAGTCCCCCTAAGTCCTTCTCGGCAGGGCTGCTCTCAATCCGTTCATCCTCCAGCCTGTATTGATAGTGGGGGTTGCCCCGACCCAGGTGGAAGACCTTGCACTTGACCTTGTTGAACCTCATGAAGTTCACATGGGCCCACTTCTCGAGCTTGTCTAAGTCCATCTGACATGTACCAAGCCAGTCACTTGGTTACAGAAGACAATTAGATCGGTGAGGTACAATTTGCCCACAGTACATCTGTGCTGTTCCCAATCACCTTCTTGCCCTTCATGGCCATGGGAATGGCTTCCAGGAAGATTTGCTCCATCCATCCCTGCTCACAGACTGCTGCCGGCAGCAAGGTGCCACGCAGACAGCTGGGCAGGGTGAGTGCAGCCTTTCCAGTTGCATTGCTGTCCTCTTTATTCCTACCTCTGAGGTACAAATACTCTCAAGAGGGAGTTTGTGTTGTCAGAGTTAATGCTTGGAAACTTACTGCAGATAACCTTGGCTTCGTCTTGACTTGGCTGCTCATGGGCTTTCATTGCCTTAGCTAATGAAGCCTTTACAATTGCTTAGAGACATTTAAAGTTGTTGGTGTTTAAATAAAGGGATTAATTTCAGGCATCCTGCTGCTAAACTTGTATGTTTGAATTTTGAAGAAGTGCGTTTTCCCTGTGAGGTGCAAACAGGCTCTGAAAACCGGTTAACTTTTATCAGCTAAATGGACTGTAACTTGTGAGGAGCTGCTGAACTCTTCGGCATCGATTTACGCTTGCCAGGCAATGGAAACAATTACGTTGGCTTCATGAAGAATAGATAGAGAGGGGTCTTACGGCATGAATATAAGAAGGTGCATCAGGAACGCCTGCCCTTTAAACCTACTCCTGCTGTTGGTTTTATTGATGATTGAGTCAGTATTTTAACATTTCCGTGCCTTGGTTTTCCTGCCTATAAATTACTTGTGTCTTCCTTTTGGGTTATTGAGGACTGCTTGGCTATCATGTATAAAATGCTGTCAAGGTAGGGTGCCAAGTGAATACAAACTATTTTATTTTTAGTGCCTTTTGAAATCTTGGACTTTTTGTTCTCCCTTTTATCTGTCTCTTTCTTTTTAATCACACAAAATGGAAATAAACTCAGTCACAGCTGTTGCTGGAGAAGAATCATTAGGCCCATCCAGCTGGCTCTCTCGGGGCCAGCGCGGGATTGTTCCCTACGCCGCATTTCAAAAGTATTTTATCTCTTTTAGTCTTGCATGTGTGCGGAGTGATGAGCATCTTTCACTTCTGTCAGCTCTCTTCATTGATCCAAATGGGAAGGGCTATTTTTAGGTGGCTGTAAGTAAACGGACATCAGGCACCGCAGAAAGGGAACTGGGTTATTTTTGGAAACCCATCAGCAGCCGTTCTGGCAGGTCCTGCTGCAAGTTTTGTCTTCGGTTGGGCTGTCTAAGGTTGCGGTATCAGTTCCCAAGGTTGTGAACCTGGTTTCTTGGGTGTGATTTGCAGTCCGAATCTGGAATTAGCAGCTGCTAGAGATTGTCTTGACAGCATCAGTTGATGGGAGTTAATTTCCCCTAAACCAGCCTTGCTTGGAGGGTTGCAGGGTGAGGATTGAGCTGGAGATTTTGGGGCAGAGGATGAGGTCAGCTTAGGGGCAACATGTGAAATACACCTCGAGTGGAGACAAGCCCACGGAGACAACCTCACGGTTCGAGTCCTGGATGAATGTGCAGAAGACTTGGCATCTGTTAGTGGCTGCGCAGCAGGTTTTGGTGTGCTCTTGGGCAATTTGCTTGTGTTTATTCTGCTTCAGTGGATTGCAGAAGGATGACATTTTCTCAGTTTTGCTTAGTCTTTTTCATTAGCATTTTGGGACAGCTTCTGCCTCTCGCTGAATTTGTGTGCGGAGCTTGCCGATGCTGCGTGGAGCCATTAGGCACTCCAGTTACTCGGCTGTGAATGTGCAAGTGGGAGTCTGTGGGGGCAATGACTAAACCTACACCATTGCTGGTTGGAGAGCTTGAAAAGCCCAAGCAGAAAACATTGTGTATGTGATTTAGTTGCACATTATCTTCTCTCTCTCAGCAAAGACCCAAGTCTAATTTCAAAGGTCAGAACATGCTCTCACCTGGGTGTTCCAGGCCTTTTATAGAGCGGTTGAAGGCCATTACCTAAAATTAGCTTGCTGCTTGGGGAAAGCTGATATTAGCTCCGTATTAAGACTCATTTCAAAGCTCTTGATGATCATTTACTTGATGGGCTCCTATTGAAGCTCATGGGTAACAAGGTAGAAAATGGAAGACAAATAGCACCTGATACTGCTTCCTAACCGAGAAGAAAAATCGGGTGGGCTTTTTGGCAGAATTCCTCTTCTTCTAGGGTGGTTTTTGGTGGTGGTTGTTTGGTTTTTTTTAAGGATCTCTAGTGAAGCTTTCCTAGGCAGGCCAGTGGACTGCCTTTAGAGTCAGACTTATTTTTGTTTTCATCAAACTTCCTGATGATCAGACATGTTGGGTAGCACTGGGGAGGGGGACACGTGATTCTGAAGCAGGCTTAAATTGTAAAGCACAGTCAGATCTGCTAAGCAACAGCATTGACACATTTAAATAAATCTGCTGTTGAGTAATATAGAGTGACATATTGAGAGCAATTTAAAAAAAAAAAAAAACTCAGCACAAATTTGGGAAATGAGTGGAACGGAAACAGAACATAGATGTTAGAGAGGACGTTGGATAAAAGAGAGGGAGGGCTACTCCACAAAAGGACTGTACTGGAGAACCAGGGTGTCCATCAAGAGGGATGAGACAATAGCAGAAGTGCAAATTTATGCTGAAATTGTCTCTTGGCAGTAGGATCCTTGTATTTCTACTTCTCTGCCAACACTGACGGTCGCAAGGATTGGAAAGATTAATACTGCCTAGTTCAGAGAGGAGCATGTGGTGGGATGTCAGACAGCTTAGAGAAGGTAAGGTGGCAGTTCTTGTTCCGGTGGCTTTCTTACTGTTGTTCCTCTGGGTCTGTAGTGAGTTGGGTGAGAGTCCTGTTTTACCCGTCACTGTAGAGGTGCGTAACACTGTAAAAGAGAGCACAGACTGAATTAGGAGGGTTTATATTTGAAGCTGGTGAAAGGAAATCACTTGCAGATCACTTGCAGAGCTCAGCTGTGGAACTCACTGCTGCAAGAAGTTATGAAACCAAGTACTTGATGTGGTTTTCCTTTTTTTTTTCTTCTCCCCCCCCCCCCCCCCTTCTTTTTTTTTTTTTTTTTTTTTTTTTTTTTTTTTTTTTTTTTTTTTTTTTTTTTTTTTTTTTTTTTTTTTCTCCCCCCCCCCCCAATTCAGACTTTGTACAGATGAGAAAGTACATGATTGCTTGCTTCAAAGAAGTATTTTGGTGGGCAGCTTCTGTTCTTCAGGGGCTCATGCAACTCCTATTTGCTAGTGGTTAGGGAAAAATTGTTCTGAATAAGCTGTTCTGTGACTATGACTTATGAGTATTCTGCACCAAAACAGCTGGAAATGAGCACTCAGTAAGGGATAGAAGTGGATGGATGATTGGTTTGATCTAATATAGCCATCCTCGTGGTTTTTTATTATTTTTATTGGATTCTATACAGTGGTCAAATTGAGTCGTGAATTTTGCGGCTATCCTAATGACTTTGTTCCAAGCCGATGCCTTTATGTCTGTCTGCATGGCACGTTTGCAGTGGAGTTGGTGGCTGTGTCGCCGAGCCCTTCAAAGCGTGTGTTCACCGGCAGCTTTCCCAGGCTCTGGGAATGTCTCCCCTTTTCTTGGCTGGGCATCAGGTATTTACTCTGGACATGAGCAGCTTTTGTCCTGTGGATGGCAATAGTTAACTCATGCACTAGCCAACCTATTGTGCTATTAAGCCTAAAAGGGAAATAACTGTGCTGTCCTTTCCATATTTTTGTGTGATCTGAGCCATTTATGGCTCAACCCACTGAGATGAGAGTGAGATGGCACAGCATGAGAGATGCTAGGCCTTACTCTTCTGTCCACAATAACTGATGGAAATGGCCAGAAGAGATGTTTGTGGCTTCCTTGTCCATTAGGACCTCTCAGCATCTATTCTGCAAATGGTCCCTGAAGCTGGCATGAGTTGGAGATAGTCTGATCTTTGGGTTGGTGGCTGGGAGACAGCAGCTTGTGTTGGAAGCGATTGCTTCATCTGCACGAGCGTTGCGCTGGCAGTGTGTCCCACTGCCCGTTTTTGAGCTGCTCCAAGGACATTTGGCCCCACTTACCCAGCAAAAATAGCTGTTGTGCGTTGGAGATTTCTGCCTGGAGTATTTTTAAGCCTAGCGTGTCCTTGCCAAAGTAGATTCAGGCTTCCCAAATGCACCCTCTCTGCTAACATTTGGATTCTCTTCACCTTCTGTTGTGAACGGGCAGGTGGGACTGCGCATGGTGAGGATTACTTGGGCAATCTCCAAAGTGCAGAGCGTATCCACGATATCCATGGCACACAGTTTCTCTGGGAATTTTTCCTTTGGGCCATGAAAGTGCATTAGCGATGTTAACTTTTCAAAGCCCTCTCAGCTATGAATAAGATCTGTCCTGCACATCCTGCTGCCAATCCAGGAAAGCTGTTAAGCCATTAACTTTGCAAAAACTTGGCTGGTTTAAGCTGCTCAGTGCTAGCACCAGTCTCACCATTCATTGCAGTGGATGAGTAACTAAAGCATTTGGACGTTATATGATTACATCAGACAGATTGTCTCAAAACCACAAGGTATTTAGCTGGCCTGCGTGTTCGATACCAGTTAATAAGGATTTCTTTAAAAAGACACTATTGCTTAGCATTACATGGTCTTTAACGTTGCTAGAGTGTTCTAATAAAATGGGACTTTGGCATCTGGTCTTATCTGTTAGTCTTCCAATAACTTTTGAGCCTATCAGCTGTTTTCACTCAAATTAGAGGGATAGAGCCCACCAAAGCATTAACTCCCTATAAATGTCCTGAAAATAGGAAACCAAGGCTCTTTACGGGGTACTAGAGAACCCCATGGAAGCTTGAAGGCATCAGACAGTAAGAATTCAGACTTCATTTGTGCTGGTGTTCCCAGAAGTACTTGTTGGGGCTACATTGAGACAAAAGATTGTATTTTTCTCTGACTACAGTGCTGAGCGTTGCAGGGACTGTTACAAGTGCCTGACTAAATTAATAATCATTCCAGCTGTTTCTCCAGCTAGCTAACAGGACACCATTAGGTTCGGGAGAGCAGTTTGGAAGTGCCTTCGGACCAGGCTGTATGCTTGACAGATTTTTGGTTTCAAAGGCAGATGATTTAAAAAAAAAATAAACCAACTCACACAAGGAGTCACGCTTTGGTGCCTTGGCCTGGAAGGCAGCCTTGAAGCTAAAAGCTCTATTAGTGGGTTTCAATTTACTCAGTCTGAATCCTTCCCTAAGGATTGCTCATGTTCTGTGCAATTACAGGGTTTGGCRGGATAATGTTTTTCCCCTTTATTTCTCTCTTTTGTACTTTCTCGGTGCAAGCAGGCAAAGCAGCAGCAAAACTCTGCAGAGGCTGGAGAGGCGTGAGAGCGCTCAAGGGCTTGCATGGGAGCGTGGCTCTGTTAGACCAGGAGATGTGCGGGCACAGCAAGATGCGGTCTAAGGAGATGAACGATGCTCGCAGGCTTTGAGATAATAAATGTCAATAGAGGAAACCAGTGCTGGGTGTCTGCCCTCAAACTGCTGGTCGTTAGCTGACTTGCTGTGAAGGAGGAGGCTGGAGGTGGGTCACAGGGAAGCATGAAGAAGGACATGGATGCACTAAACTGATGGGCTGACAGTGCTCATCTGTGGAGGATGCAGAAGACACAGAGAGGCAGTGGGGTTGTGGGAGAGGGAGGACAGGAGAGACCCAAATGGGGGAAGGTGGGATTCGGGCAGCAGAGGAAAGGTGGTGAGAGAGGGGCAAATAAAATTATCTCAGCAGCTGCATTTTGCGCAGCTACTCCTGTATCCTGCAGCTGTTCATTAGAAATTCTGTTTCTGTCACAGGGAGTTTTGGAGTCTCTGAAGCTGACACAGTTTTAATAGACAAAGACATTTTGAGTGCAGCACATCTGCTCCAGGGTGCTAAAGAACAGGCTCCATGTGGCAGTGCCATTGGTTGAAGTATTTCATCATGCTTTATTTTATTTTAAGACCTCCTCTCTTTTATCCTAAGAAGTAATTTTTGAGGTCAAAAGAAGTGCTGTGTTTGCTCATTAAGTTTGCAGCCATTAAACAGTCCTGCCGTACTCTTCCTAATATCCCCAAGTTCCCAGCTGTGAGAGCTGGCAGAATTACCTTTTACTTTGAAGGATCCCAAAACATTTCACAAAAGTGGCCATCGTGGAGCTGTGAAGCAGTGGTTCGGTAAGCAATATGCTGCGTAACACATGGGAGTGCAAAAAAAAGTCAGTGTGAGTATGGGATAACACTCATGCTTCCCGGAGTATGGTGGGTTGCTGATGCCTCCTGAGCCCCAGGTGTGAGCTGGGAACCAAAAGAGTCCAAATAAAATGAAATAATACATAAATTATGTATATGACAGGAATTTCATAAAACTAGGAAGTTTTGCTATTAACAGTTTTGGTGGGGTTTTTTGCTGTTAAGTTTCAGATATTAGGAAATGCTAAAAGGGAGCCAGTCGGTTTGGGCTGCGTCTTGCCCAGGCTGCAGCAGTGAAGATGTAGGGAGGGAGTAGCTCCGTTGGGACCCTCAGCATGGGCACAAATTTGGGGCTGGAGGAATGCTGCTCCCGAGCAGAGGCCTCCTTTGGTTGCCTGATCACTAATATAAAGCTGCATTATTAAAAATAATTTGGCAAGCTGGGTATATTGAGTTGATCAATTTATTTCTAGGCAGACTCAGTCTAACCCTTAGCTTAACTTTTATAACCTGTGGCTTTCCAAAACCCATCTAATCTTGCTCAGTGATTGAGTCTACCTTGTGCAGGTGAAAAGTTAATTCCTTCCTTCACGTCCAGCTTTGGGCAAGTTCCTTTGATCCCTCTTTCCCTGACCTCTCTCTTAGGCCTTCACTAAACAGAACAGTGTAATTTTGCCCTTCCTAACCGGTCTGTTCTTACTACCTCTGTCCCCCAGTGGTTTCTATATGTCTTTCTACCTACCCATTACGATAGGAGCAGTCTTTATGCCAGAGACGCATGCTGAGCGGAATTTGCTGTCTCCCGTCCTGCCTTTTCCAGGGACTGGGTGTTGTTAGCCACACAGCTTGAGACTAGGTTTGTCATTTATGTTTCTTCATGATATCTTGCAAGCGAAGCACTGGGCACCAGTGACAGAACAGCACACAGCGTGTGTCAAATTATCCAGCGTTTCAAATCCAAGCGGCGACTTCGCTTTGTAGAAATCTAATTATCATGCATTCTGCTAGTGCTTATCTTCTATCATACACTCTTCTGCTGGTTAATAACTTCATTAAGCACACCCACAAGCTTCAGGCATAGTGTTTAATTCTCTCTGTGTATTTTGAAGTGCCATATTTGGCTGCTTCCACGTCCTAACCTGTATAGTGCAAGTGTCCTGCACAGACTCTCATTAGCTGGACTGCAAACGTCTGGTTTGTTAGGCCAACTTGAGTCACCTGGTCAGGTTCCTCTTTGCTTTGCATGACTACGGTAATTAGCTTTTATTTCTTTATTTCAGCCATCATAACATTGCTTTAGCTGGCAGAGATCTTACCTGAAAGGTCTGTCCCAATGGCGCCTCTTGGTTTCAGGTGGGGACTTTATCTGGCACAAGCGTTTACGCCAGCAGCATTTTTACAGCAAGGATGCTACACGCTGTATCGCTTTCTGCCAGCATGTGGGTACCTTGCACAGGAGGGAGATCTGTAGATACACTTCATGGTGTTCTCTGAGTGTTTTAAGGATATGCCATGCCTTGGGGAGCTCGCAGGTTAAACAGATGAGGAGGAGAATGGCCAGACGTGCATGTTCACTGTGACTCGGTTCACCACTGAGCTGGGTCTTTAGAAAAGGCTTGCTAAGGCGCGGTGCCAGGTTGATGAGTGAAAGGAGCTCCTGGGAGGTCCAAAAAAGAAACAGGAGGAAAACGCTGTGTGATACAATCCAGAAGGACCAGTAAAGCTGGGGGCATTTGTGTGATGGGGGAGGAAGGAGCAGGACAGTCATGAACTTTTCTCAGAAGGCTAGAAAAGGCAGAATATCCTTAGGTATATTTTTGCCCCGTGGCTCGGTTTTTGTTGGAGGTGTGATTTCTCCAGAAGTGGTTATTGTCATTCAATCTCTCTGTGCAGAGTGCATTTCCACTCTTGTATGTGGCCAAATCTACAAGAATATGCACAGCCCAAAGCCTACCCATGCAGAAGTACTACTAGCTACCAGTATAACAGTGGTAGTGGGGCTAGGATGCTGTTACAGTTAAAAGGGGACAGCTTTTACACAAGCCCAGCAGAGGTGGTGCCATGATGGTGTGTGGCACGGTGACATCTTTCTCCTAAAACTTCTGCAGATGGTGAAGATGCAGATTAATTGAGCCACTGGGTTCCTGCTGTGTTCCATGCCTGTGAGTGCAGCAGAAAGGCGTTTAATGTCCCTTGCCTAACTGGGACCATGGTGACTCAGGTGTCTGGTAATGAGAGAGGGGTTTTCACCCATAGGACCCTCTCTGAAGTTAGTCCAAATTAATAGAGTCCTGGCAATCGTTGTGTTTGTGCATCTGAATTTCTAGCTTGCTTTGTAATGAACTGTGTCGGATAAGAATCAGCCTGCTATATAAATATGGGTGATTACGGCATTTCAGGTAATTTAGTTATTTGGCATGATCAATCAGGCTATCTGAAACGGAGTGGCCTCCACTTAAGTGGTGATGAAGGTTCTCCAGAAAGTGCAGAAGGCTGTCAGCTTGCTAATGAGACTGTGTGCGGCTGCCGGCCCTGCACATCAAAGGCTTTTCTGAGAGGAGGGGAAAAGCTGCTGTTAGATGCACAGCAGCACAGATAAAAATGGGAAGACGGGGAGCGGGTGAAAGAGCTATTGCAGGGAGGGAAGGTACATTTGGAGTTGGTTAGCCTGGCTAATTTGGCCATGTAGCGCTGACGAATTTAATGTCACTGCACCTTGCTCAAATGTAGCAGCCAGGGTTCCCCGGTTTCTATAGGCTTTCCGTGGATGTAAACTTCCCAGTGCGCCTGGGTCGCAAGGACTGACTGCTGACCTGCCCCCTTGTCCACTGAAGTCCACGAGAAGCCACCCGTATGATTTCGTGATTGTTAGAGGCCCCTCGATGGAGATGCTCATTCTCCAGAACTGGCTTATTTGCTGCGTGCAGGAAATGGGCAGACTTTCCAGAAAACCCATAGAGACAGGTTATTTTCCATAGTGACCCACCCTGCTAAGCGAGATGCTGTTAAACATTGTGTGTGTTTCTGTGCTCTTCGGGCAATATTTCCCTTTTCTTATAACTTATCCAGGACAAAGAAAATTTTAGATTTGTGCTTAATTATGACCTGAAGCATCTATCAGAGAGCAGGAGCCTGAATTCTGCCAGTGGTTATTTGCTGCTGAGGAAGTGGTGACGATGGTGTTTTAGGGAGGTGAGAGAGGTTTGTATTTTTGCCTTGGGGACAATAATGTGCCTGAGCTATCTAGGGCTGAAAACCACAAAGATTACCAAGGACTTGAGCTGTCTCACAAAGTCAGCGTTTGGAAAGCCAGCCCTTTCCTCCTGTCTGGAGTTGACCTCTGCATACTTCTCTCATACGACGCAAAGTGCCTGGCTCTTCACTGTGGTTTTACTTCAAGACAGTTCTCGTTCATTAATTGCTTCAAGGTAAGAGCAAAAAGAGCCTTCCCCTCCTCCCACACCTAATTTATCCTTTTTAGCTGTGAACAAAAGATGAGCCATGCACCTACTCCTCAAGTAGCTTGTGCTGCTGCACACAACGGAGCAAAGTACCTGCTTCCTCGGTTTGCTTCCCGCGTCCCAAAAATTCTTTAGCGCTTTGTAAACGGGAACGCGGTGAGCTGTACATCAGCCGCTGTGTGGTTGTACGGATTTACCAACTTTCTTGTAAAGCTCTGCCCTGTGGTCCCTTGCTCTGAGATTTGAAGGGGGGTGAACTTTGCATCCAGAGTGCTCTGCCATTTGGTACCGCAGAACATAAAAGGATTTGCTCGTAAGCTGGGTATTTCTTTGTGTGGAGAAGTGCTTGTGTGCAGCCTGGAAGAATAAATAAAACAATATGGCTGGTTTATTACCAGAAGACAACACTAAATAATAAATTTAAGAACTAAAAGCTCTATATGTAAAGTAGATTTTGCAATGCATTATGCAAAGCAAGAAGGCACTAGAGAAGGAAACCACTGGAAAAAGGCAGGCTGGGAAGATGGACGATCTTGCGGACAGGACAATTAGATGTGGAGTGAATCCCAAGCTGGCGCAGCTTCTAGGGTGACCTTGGGCAAGTTGTTTCTCCATATCTCCATTACCTGCTCTGTGAAAACTGGATGCTATTTTACTGTCTTAAGGATTTCATCAGAATAAATGAATGTTCATAACCACTCGGTTAACCTCAGCTGAGGAGCATGACAGACCTTCAGCAGCTGCCTTTTGCAGAGGGCAAAGCAGGCAGGTACCTGGAAGCACTTGGGGGATAGAGTTCTGTAGCTTCTGATTGCCACAATACTGAGCATCTCCTGGAGCATGCTCTTGTCCCCATGCCCCAGATGGGGAACAAAAAGCTGTAAGCCAGACTGTCAGTTCTTCACTTGTCTGCCTTGAAGCAGTTTGAGTTCACCTTTGCTTTGTAAAGGAGGATGAGGCATGGAGGTTGCGTGATTTCTCCTGGGTGCTGGAGAGAGGCAGTGTTAGAGCTGGGGGCAGACCCAGGACATCTTGACTCCAGGTTTCTGCTCACATTTCTGAATTATTGCCACCTGAGAGCCCAGACACAGAATTATACAATGGAGGTCTCTGAACCTGGGCATTGTCCAGCTGAGTTTTGAATATCTTTTGGCCTCCTATCACAAGGGCCAGCTTTGGTTAAGCAGGTAGTGGCCAGAGCTGCAGTTTGATGGCACTCCCCACCTCCACGTGCTTTTTCATTCTGCCAGTGCCAGAGCCCTCGAAGGTCTGGTTGCTGCCACCACAGGCAGATTTGGGGTTGCAGGCAGTTGGCAGGAGGAGTCCCCACTCCCAACCCTTCCAGTCCTCTTCTTCCCACTCCCAGCCCAGATGCCCAGTGCACTTCTCCCAATTCTCCCTCCCTTCTTTTCCCTCTTTCCTTTCTGTGATGATGAGGTAACTCAGCTTTCATCCTTGAGGGAGCAGCGCTCCATTTTACCTCCACGCCTGGGATGGTTAGCTCTACCATCTCTTTTGGGTATTGATTTCCCTGTTCACCTGTCATAAGCTCTCAAAAGCACCAGCAGAAGTACAAACCGATGTGCATCTTGGGGTCTCGCCTGTTGGGCTTTATCAGCTGATGATGCTTCTTCTGGGTTTTCTTGCCATGAAACTTCAGAAGGGCGGGGATTGCTTCTGAGAAAGGTCTGATCCTGAACTTGCCTGCTGGGGCTCTGCAACCAGCGGCAGAGAGTTCATGCTGATTATAATGATCCTTTCGGCAGCTGCAGCAGACTTATCTATCTGTTTCATGCCCGGAGAGCCTGCAGGTCCTTGCAGTGAGCATCTCCGGGGTGCGAGCATGAGTCAAGGGCTGGTGCCCTGGGGTGTTGCATGCTGGAGTGCCCTTGGCGAGAGATGCCGTGGTTGCAGGAGTGAGCGCCCTTCGCCCCCAAGAACATGGGGTGGAAAGCAGCTCTCAAAGGATTTGTCCTCAAGTGCCACTTCTAAACCACCCCAAATACCTCTCTGATCCCTCTCTGCTCTCACAGTTAAGGTTGGTGGAGGGCCTGCAAAGGAGAGAAAGTCAGAAAAGCTGTTGTAAGGTCCTGCATTTTCTATTCGGTTGCATTTCTTCCCCCAGCTCTGTTCCCCATCCAGATGAGCTGTTGGGGCAATTTGCACATGCAGTAGGTCTTTTTCTTCTCTCTCCTCCCTCCAAGGATTTCTGAATTGCAGGAGGTGCATTTGTGAAGATTGTAAGATGAAATGATGCTGTACTGGGAGCACTGGTCCTATGCTGTCAGGGCTGGAGGATGCCTGGCTGGAGAGAAGGTAGCAAGCATGGTGCAAAGCCAGTGTCCATGTTGTCTGGGACCTGTTTCCAACGGAGCACACAAGCAGCACAGGGAAAGAGTAGAAGAACAGGACAAACGTACATGATACTTCCCCTAATATCAGTCAGCCACTGCTGTCTTCAGCACACGTGTTTTTCTGACTTTTCTGGAGCAAGCACAGGAAGGGGCTCTCTTGGAGTGTTTGTGCAGGACCTGTTTACCCCGCGCATGCCCAGCTGCAGATGGGGAGTGTGGCTGGAAGCAGGTTTGGCTTTGCATGGAGCTGCAAATGTGGTGAATGTTTCTTGGTTTAGATAAAAGCTTCCTAAAGCCGGGGATGCTATTTATCTCCTGAATTTACAGATTACAAGACCTTTTACCGGTTGTGCGTGTAGCAGTGTTGATGGTAGCCTAGGAGAATTTCTCTGTACCTGTGGGCTCTCGAGATGGTACAAATCCCTCGTGATGATCCCTAAGGCTGTAGCACGCGAAGCATTTCAGAGTGAATTTTCCATCTGCTCTTTTTAAAGATCTGTTCTCAAATGTACCTTAAAGCACACACCTAATAGATTTATTCTCCTTGTTCAACTGCAGAAGGAAAATCCTCCAAATGCTTCTGTTCCCAAAGTGATCAGAGCTTTGGGATGTAATCCTTTTCTTTGAGAGCATTAGGAAGTAGAAAGTTAACATTGCTGAAGGGCTGTTTTGTGTTCATTTCTTTTCCATTTCACCTGAAACTCTTTTCTGAAGGGGGGCAATGTGCTGTATTTTCATTTTTTAGCAAAATTTTCTGCTTCTCCTTTTAAAAAAGAAAAAAAAAGGTGATTTTTTTTTTTTTTTTCTTTGATTTCATTTCTAGCGCTGGTGAAAAAGAGAATTGGCAATAGAAACTGTCTATTCAAGCCTGGACAGATAAAGCACAGGAGCCACTAACACACACTCCCTGACATCCTTCGCCATTCATCAGGAGGGAGGCTGCGTGACAGAGGTGGGTACAGTGCTTTGCTCTCCACGGAGAGGGCCAGAAAAGCAGAAAGTTTGTGGAGGTCCCATAGCAGCGATAACACTGCAAACCCATCATTTGATGAGGAAGGAGGGTAAGGACGAGTATGGGTGCATACGGACAGCTCTGATTTAGCAAACACAGGGTCCCTGTAGATTTTTCTCCTGGAAAGTTCAGTGCAGTTTGCGTCACCATATTCTGCCTGATGGTTATTTATTGCTGTGCTATGCTCTGGAGGACCGTAAGTTTAAGGTTTCCAGGCTCTCTTCACAAATATGCTGAGAAAGGAACAATATTTCCCTAATTATATAGGGAGAAGAACAAAAGGAGGTGTAAGCAGGGAGGAATAGGCATGCTCAGGTGTTTGCAGAAGGACCTCGGTGACTGAACATTTGCAGAGTAAAGACTCCACGAGCATCCACAGATCAGACCAGCCTGGATCTTTCTACTAGAAATGCAGAATGAGGGAGAACCTCAGGTATGCCCATAACTTCACCGGCACAGGGAGTGCCCACTGTGGAGTTGAGGAAAGCTGGGAACGCAGCCCAGGATTTGAACTAAGATGTGACAATGTGCCCGAACAGCAGTTTAGTCTCACAGCCCTGTGCCATGGGAGAAAGAACTGCAGTGTGCAAACCTGTCATGCCCGAGAAGTTGGTCAGATTGGCATTTGGGAAGAGGCTCTGGTAATTATCGAGCTTCTGATTTCTCAAGAGCTCTTCCTGCCTCTTTTTTTTTTTTTTGTGCGTGTGTGTAATTAGGTCTATCAGGCAGCAACGTTGTGTTACAATGTCAACAAGAGTTTCTCAGTGTGGGGCTCGACCAGTTTAAAGGACTAAATAGTACTTGGGAGTGAGAGGAATGAGTTGGCTGGAGAGCCCAGTAACTAACCCGTTTCTCCTCCTCCCAAACTTCTTTTTGGGAACTACGGAAATCAGCAGCCTTTTTCCCCAGGGCTGCTTATTACTCTTAAATACAACACTGAAATCTCTCTTGGTAAAACCACAGATTGGGTTTTTACTTTGCTTTTTTTTTTTTAAGTCCTAATAACAATGTGTTACAACCTCAGGCTCTATCAAGTTGATGAGGAATAAAGTCTTAGTAATGAAGAAGAGTCTGAGAGTGTGTCTGAAGTGCTTGCTTTGTCACCAGCACATATTTCATGCTGACAGTCAATACTTTTAACTGATCCCAAGCCACGCGTGTTGCATTTCAAATCCCTCCCCAGCCTGCTCTGGTCTTTCCCATGTGGTCTTTTCCAAGCCAGTGGCAGAGTTAGTTTGTCAGCTTCAGGTTTCTGAGCATAAGGATTTTTTTAGTTCACAGCCCACGTTTTTAGGTCAGGAGGATAAAGTTTGTTCTGTGTCAACTGAATGGAAGGACCAGAGGAGTCACTGGAAGGATTAGGTGGCAGAACAGCTGCAGAGGATCATGTGTGGGGCGATGGATTTAGCTTTTCAAGGACTCCAGTTGCCATTTTAGGGAGTCCAGTTTGCCATGTCATCACTGTTTAGGGCTCATAAATGGGCAAAGCAGTTAAAACAGAACAAGGTTTAGATGCAGTCTGAGCTGATAACCTTTGTGACTGCCTTTACTGCCTGTGGGGCCACAGTTTTCTCTGGCCAGCCTGAAGCAGCACATCCACATGCCTCTTCATTGTTTCTTGGGCCACATTTATGTTCCCTTGTTTCTGTGTTATCTCAACACCTTGCAGGGTTTGACCGCACTTATCCCATGGCACCCCCAAACAAAAAAAGCAGCAGAGCTTGTTTTCCCACGTGTGCCTTGAAGTTAAGCTGGTTTTTGGATTCACTGGTGTTCGAGTGAGCGTGTGCACGGAAAAAGGGTTAATAGGGCAGCTCTCATCTGGCCAGCTGTTTGCAGAAAACTGGTAGCAATTCTAGGATCTTTGCAGCCCCTATGAGACCAGGCTGAAATAGCAGGGACTGACCAACTGGTGCATGCACACGGACAGTGACAGCATGAGCTTCGTTTCCTGGGGAGAGCTTAAAAAAGGGCGGGGGTGGGGAGAAAAATAGACTTTAAAAGCTTTTTTTAATTATTTATTTTTGCCTTCAGTCGCCTGGTTTGTACACCAGTGCATGCTAAAACTCTTCTGTTGTGTAGCTGCGGTCCCAGAGGCACGATACAAGTGTGCTGCTATTGCCAGGGCTCCCTGTGCCTGACTGACAGCCCCACGCAGAAGTGCTGGGGATTTACATTCATCACCAGCCTCTCTCCCAGCCTGGGCAAATGCAAGCTGGTGTACAGAGAATAGTATTAAAATGTCCTGCCAGCAAAGCCGAAGCTTCCCCCATCTGCCCGCAGCGACTGTGCTGCCAAGATCTGAGAAAGCTGATTTAGCCTTTTCCTGACTTTTTAGCCCTTTTTATCCTCCTGGCTTTCTGAGATTTACGCCCGTGCTGTTTGCCAGATAATGTTATGAATTTTTAAATCTGCCTTAATTTTAAGTGTCCGTACTGCTGCGCAACTCCCAGTTGTGGGTCAGGTTGGGGGGGATCCCCATTTAATCATGGAGCGTTAAGTTACTGACAACAAATGGCCTTGTAACAAAATAGGCCTAGGAATTGTCCTTTATTAATCCACTTGTTTCTCCTTTCGTTATGATTTTTCCTGGTTAAAATCAAATCTTCCATTTATTTTTTCTGACACGCACTTGTGTACTACACCAAAAATTATTCCTCACTTCTCTCTGCTCCTTTAAGGTGAACTTCTGTTTTGCTTTGGCCCATTTCCAGATCTCTGTTTTAGCTGAGATTTGCTTCCTTGCCTTCTTTCTGCTAATTCTCGATGAGTAGATGAGTATTAAATAGATATAGTGAAAAATGACCGTCACCATTTGTAGATGACTTTCCTCTAATTAAAAATTGAAGCGGAAATGAATAAGCTTCTCTTGAGGCTGTGCAAGAGTTGACGCTAAGCCCAGCACTGTATTCATCAGTCATGTGGGAAGTCCGGTATATGAAAGAATATCCCAGAAACTTAGGTACCTTGGAGGATGCTAATAAAAGGGAAGGGAGAGTTTCTAGTGGCAGCATATTCATCTGGCCTAGGTTTAAAACTGTTGGCATAGACCAAAGATTCAGAGCTGAATGTGCCATATCCTTGATTTTTATGCCCATGCTAGGTAGGCATTCAGTGCCATGTATCTAAGCAAGGTGATACCGCTTGGGTGGTGCGGTACCCAACGGATCCTAACTTCAGCATCTTTGCTTTGATGTACAGTGTAGACTTTTGCAGTTTTGACCAGAAATTCCCTCTCGTATGCAGCCAGCCAGCAGACGTAATCGTAACCAACATGAGTACGTTCCCTTTAAACTTTCTCTTGCAATGAATCAAAATTTTCCGGCAGGAAATGAAAGCAAAACACTTCATCTAAAAATTCTTCATCAGCTCTAGTCACTAGACCAGAACAATAGTGATTACACTCAGTTATGCAGTACAAATTCACAGCGCTGCTGTGTCCTAGGATCACAACATGCCATTAAAAGGCGGGTAGAGAGAGCAGGTGTGCATTAATACCTCCATTTTGTACATGAGGAGACAGGGGCTTGCAGATGTTAAGCAGCTTCTGCAAAGTTACACAGCAAGACAGTGGCAGAGGCAGAAATAGGAAACCAGATCCAGGGGCTGTGATTTTTCTGGTCTGGCCACTGAAGCATGCAACCCTAATGAAAAGCAGAGTGCCCCCATCTAATGAATCCCATCGCTTTCTCAGGTTTACTGGTATTAACCCCGGAGGTGTTAGACATGTACGAAGGTTGCTCTTTTGCAGAGAGGACAGTAGCTTTTAAAAACTAGCAATGTCTTAGSTCACCAAGGGGTCATTTTGTTTGCATTGTCTGAATATATGATTGTTTTCTTGTAGGAATGGCAGAGCATCAGCCGCACAGCAGCGATGAGAGAGACTGACATTTGTAGGAGTCTCTTCTGGCTCCTTCTCCACAATGGCTGGTGCCTCTGCATATTCATTGGATGGTAATCCAGGATGTCGAGAGCAGCGGTAGAGTTTGGCTTGATCCCATTGTGTTTTTCTTCTGCCGGTTGAGACTTTGAATCACCATGACAACGCTGTGACACTTCCAGCGACGGTTTCCCGCAGACCAAGGGTGGGCTGGGGGTGGGTGAGAAGGTCAATGATTGAGTCTAACAGGATCAAAAGTTGTGCCTGCAGCAAAACGACTATAGAAAAGCCGTCAGCACGACAAGAAGATGAAATTCCCCTTCTATTGGCTTCTCGTTAAGCAGGCACAATAACATTTTTTTTCAAGAGACTCGCTATAAAAACTCTTTCGGTTATGGCTACTGATCCAACGTGATTGGGCACGCAGTGACTTTTGAACTCATGACTGGATATACGATGTTGCGGAATGGGGGAGTGGGGAACGGAGGCCAGCCGTGGGTGTTGAGATGGTCCAGTCGGATCCGACTCACCTGGCTTAGTTTCACCCTCTTCATTATCCTCGTCTTCTTTCCCCTCATTGCCCACTATTACCTAACCACCATCGATGACGCGGACGATGCCGGCAAGCGCATCTTTGGCCCTCGGACCGGCAACGAGCTGTGCGAGGTAAAGCATGTGCAAGACCTGTGCCGCATCCGCGAGTCGGTCAGCGAGGAGCTTCTCCAACTGGAGGCCAAGCGGCAGGAGCTCAACAGTGAGATCGCCAAGCTCAACTTGAAGATCGAGGCCTGCAAAAAGAGCATTGAAAATGCCAAGCAGGACCTGCTGCAGCTGAAGAACGTCATCAGCCAGACCGAGCATTCCTATAAAGAGCTGATGGCTCAGAACCAACCCAAGCTCTCCTTGCCCATCCGACTGCTGCCAGACAAAGATGATGCGACCTTCCCCCTGCCAAAATCCAACCGGAACTGCAGGCTACACAACTGCTTTGACTACTCACGCTGCCCGTTGACATCTGGCTTTCCAGTCTATGTCTACAACAGTGACGATTACCCTTTTGGTAGTTCCTTAGACCCTTTAATTAAACAAGCCTTTGAGGCGACTGTCAGAACTAATGTTTATGTTACTGAAAATGCAAATATTGCTTGTGTGTATATAATTTTAGTGGGGGAAATGCAAGAGCCTGTAATGCCAAAACCTACTGAACTAGAGCAACAGTTGCACTCTTTGCCATATTGGAGGACTGATGGACATAACCATCTCATCATCAATTTATCAAGGAAATCAGAAACTCAGAACTTCATTTACAACATCAGCACAGGGCGTGCCATGATTGCCCAGTCAACCTTTTATGATGTGCAGTATCGACCGGGGTTTGATATTGTGGTATCGCCTCTGGTCCATGCTATGTCTGAACCCAACTTCCTAGAAATCCCGCCCCAGGTGCCAGTCAAGCGTAAATATCTGTTTAGTTTCCAGGGGGAGAAGATAGAGTCTCTCAGATCTAGCTTGCAAGAGGTTCGCTCTTTCGAAGAGGAAATAGAAGGCAATGCCCCAGCTGACTATGACGATCGGATCATCACCACCTTGAAGGCTGTTCAGGACAGCAAGTTGGACTTTGTTTTGGTGGAGTTCACGTGTAAGAACCAGCCTAAGGCGAGTCTGCCCACTGAGTGGGCTCTGTGTGGAGAAAGGGATGACAGACTAGAGCTACTGAAGCTATCTACTTTTGCACTGATAATCACCCCAGGGGACACCCATTTAGTGATCTCCGCCGGGTGTGCCATGAGACTGTTTGAGGCTCTGGAAGTTGGAGCCATCCCGGTGGTTCTCGGAGAGCAAGCTCAGCTACCCTATAATGATGTGATCCGGTGGAACGAGGCAGCCTTAATCATACCAAAGCCACGTATCACAGAAGTGCACTTTCTTCTGAGAAGCATTTCTGACAACGATCTCCTTGCCATGAGGAGGCAGGGCCGCTTCTTGTGGGAGACCTACTTCTCCACCTCTGACAACGTGTTCAGTACAGTCTTAGCTATCATAAGGACTCGAATCCAAATCCCGGCTGCTCCTATCCGAGAAGAAACTGCCGTGGAGATTCCCCACCGGTCTGGCAAAGCTGCTGGTACAGACCCCAATATGGCAGACAACGGTGACCTGGACTTGGGGCCTGTGGAAACAGAACCACCCTATGCATCTCCCAAGTATCTCCGCAATTTCACCCTCACTGCAATGGACATCTACAGGAATTGGAATTCTGCTCCGGGGCCTTTCCACCTCTTCCCCTACACTCCCTTTGACCCTGTTTTACCATCAGAAGCGAAATTCTTGGGGTCTGGGACTGGATTTCGACCAATTGGTGGAGGAGCAGGTGGCTCTGGGAAGGAGTTCCAGGCTGCTTTGGGTGGCAACGTCCCTCGGGAGCAGTTCACAGTAGTGATGTTGACTTATGAGCGGGAGGAAGTGTTGATGAACTCCCTAGAAAGGCTCAATGGTCTCCCGTACTTAAATAAAGTTGTGGTAGTGTGGAACTCTCCCAAGCTTCCCTCTGAGGATCTCTTGTGGCCAGACATTGGCGTCCCAATCATGGTAAGAAAGATGTAGCTACTTTGGTCTCGCGTCCCGGTGGGGTTTGTGCATTAAAGTTGGCTGAGCTCTTTTGTAGCATGTCAGCTCAGCTTAAGTCATCTAGGACAGCATTCATCTCGTGTGGTTGTAGATGTCTGTACCTGATCTGGACTCTTTTATCAGCGGAGAAAAACAGGGAGATTACAGGTATGACTCATCTGACCCATTTTAGGTGTTTGCATGAGGATGCCATGGCTCGTGGTCTGGAAACGCCTGTTGCTTTCCACCGGCTTTGAAGGGAGGCCGATGTTCAGAGGTTGGACGGCTGTGCTCTGTGGATGTGTGAACTTAGGCGAGATGAATTGCGTCATGAGAGAACTCGTTCGGTGGCCTTTGGGTTATGAAATAGAGGAGCTGATACACACGAGAACCTAAATTGTACAAATACGGGCTCTTTAGAGGTGCCAGGTGTTTAGCACTCATGAAACAGTAATTGCTTGTATGAAGCCTAATATGAATCTCGGGTCTTAAAGCTAGAGATTCTTGTTTATTGAAAATCTTGCTTAGGCTCTTTAAGTGTCACACTGTGAGGACAGTTGGCACCTAAGTAGTGACTGCTTCTGCACTTTACCAGATAAATCTTTTATAAAAACAAAAGAGGGACCCACTGAAGCCATGCCTACTGCAAGGGCCTCAAAAGTAATTTATCACTTTATATTACAAGGGATGGCAGAGAAGGAAATACAAGCCAAGGCCAACATGACCATAAGAACTTCCATACTCTAAAGGTTGTAACTGAGTTTTGCTTAGGTTTGGGTTGATTATTTTTTTTCCCCAGCCAAACTGAAGAAGCGACACCTTCAAAGACCAACATTCATTTTCATGCCCATCTGCTCACTTGCATATTGGCAGTGTTGTTTGTAAGGAGTTAATTCTCCCTAAATTATTAGTTATGTATGTAGGTATGTATTTTAGGACTTCTCTGTCATCCCAGCATAACTTTCTGCACTGGCCATTGTTAACAATCAATATTAAATATAAATCTCCACGTGCCCTTGCAAAGAGAGCGCAGGCATAGAGCCACTAACAAGAAGCAACACTGTGTTGTCTGAATCCGGTCATGTTTAGAGGACAAATGGAAGGATAATGCCTTACAAATTAGGGAAGGGAAAAATAGAAGAGGGAGATGGTGCTTAAGTACGCAAACTGCGTGTGGTTTATGTGACAGGACGCTACTAAGCTTAATAGCGATGTGAGCTTTATGCTTCATGCAAAGAGATTCATTGATTTAATATTTCGTTTTATTATTATTGTGATGAATAAATCCTTCTGCTCACATTTTAAAACCCTTATGGTCCAGGGACAATGAGGAGAGAAAATTGCTTGGATAATTGCAAAATAATCTTTCACATTAGTCCTGTTGAATGCCTGAATTCTGCAAAATCTTCTCATTGTGTCTGCTGAAAAACTGTGTACTCCTTCAGAGCTGAAGAGTGGGGATTGTTCTCTTTGGAGTTGCTAATGGGTGTTATTTGTGAAAGAAAAATATGTTTCAGTTGATGGACGTTAATGCCTTTTTTTACTCTGCTCTCATCTGCACATCTATTGTGTTGGAGGCCCACTGGCTTTTTTGGGGACTTTGACACACACGAGTTGCTGCCTGTTGCCTTCGAGCCACACGCTGGGGTTTGTATGCTATGGGGGATGTTCACTACTGCTCCGTTCAAGAGGAGGAAATTGTCTTGTGTCTGGTTTGGGATGTTGGGTGGTAACACTGTGCTATGGCCAAGTGCCAGGGAATGGTTGGAGCACAGCGAGCTTCTGCTGGGGTCCCTTCCGAAGGAGCGTGTTGGTCTGATAATAGGTATGCTTTCTTCCCATTTTTCTAAATCCCAAAGAGCCCAAGTCTCTTGGGATCTGTTATAGGAGGCCTTTGCAGCCTCCAGGCATCCATCCCACCAAAGTGCTTGTTGCTAAGTCCGTATCCAGACTGGGTGTTTAAATCACATTGGGAGTCTGTAGTATTCATCTGCATGGATTGTTTAGTGTGGTAATGATATGGAAACTTACCTGGGCTTCATCAACCAGCGACAGATCCTAAGACCCACTGTGGAAAAGGGCAACAAGAACTTGGGGGTAGAGGTGAGGCTCTGTTTGAGCCTCAGTGGCTGAGATGTGGGATGTGGTAACTAGGGGAAGAGGCAGGTGGATACGTGGGGTTGGCAAGAAACACAAGCCCTTACGACTGCTGATGTCGAAAGAAACTGCAGAGCTGTGAATCTGATTTCCTTACGGGGAAAAAAGTGTCTTTTGATGGGGAATATCTAGTTCTCTCAGATCTTGAAGCAGTGCTGTATCTCTATGTAACAAATACCTTCCCAGTAACATTGGAGCACAAGGAATTGCCCTGCGTTCAAGTCCCAAAGCACAGAGCTATGCAGAGGAAACTTGGAGGGGAAGAGAAGCGGACGGGGCAGATTTGGGTGCCCCCCCTTGCGATTGAAGTGGGTCCAGGCACCATCTGATTGCGAGGAGCAGCGCAACAGCAGCACATGTGCATCGGCATGATCCATGATGAGAGCACCCGAAGCCAGAAGGTTATTGAGGTAAATCGCAGCCTAATGAGACAAAGCAACGTGTGTAGCATGTTCTGGGCTAAAAGAGCCCTTGGAAGCATAATGTAGTCATAAGTCCCACCAGCAGCGCCTCGGTGTGACTTAGGACTACGCTTTAGCTGTGTGGCTTTGCGCTAGCAGAACACCCAAGAGAACTGGGCTTCCTCCTTTAGCCTTACTGCATGGGTAGTGAGTTCATCGATCAGTTCCTTGAAACTTCGTTTGCAAACTGTGCTGCTTGGTTGTGATTTGGCCTTCCAAAGCAGGTTATGTGGTTTCTTTTCTCTGGTGGGCTGGGAGTTAATCAAGAGCAAAGCTTGAAGCTGTGTTGGATCTTTGAATTTTTCATGGGTAATGAGTTAAAAACAGGGCTACAGAATATACTTGATTTTTTAAAACTTTTATTTAGGTATAGATTTCTTGTGACAGCATAATTTACTAAAAAATCAGTAAGATTCCTTAGCTGCACAGGAGTCTCTGATAAAATATTCTGGCCCTGCACTGAGCCTGAAGTGACTAGGTGCAAATATAATTTAATGTAAAGTTGTGTGTGTGTGTGTGTAGTTGTTCAAGGTTGCCCCTGGAACAGATGTAGGTAGATTACCCTCTAATTTAAAGTGCATTTGTACTGGAGTTGAGCTGTAAAAATTGTTCCCATCTCACATTAAATAGTATTGCAGCAAAAAACAAAGGTTGTAAGTGAGAAGTCTTGTTTGTGCAAGCTTAAAAACTTGCTTTCTGCAAGTGTTTGTATCTCTAGCAGTGCATTAGGAGAACTTCCTCAGACAGAAGAACCTGGAGAGCATGACCCTACCAGTGCCAACAGCGACATTGCAACCACTGCTTCACTTCTGAGCACCTCACTGCAGCATTTACACAGTGTTGATGCATCCTTCAAGATTCATCCTTCAAGATGTCTGCGGCATCTGGCAAAGTCACAATATACTCAAGGAATTAAAAACTGCCCAGACTACCGATCCCTGCCAGCAGTTGAGCTCCTCTCCCTTGTAGCAAGGGTGAGAACCCTCCTCTACACAGCATCGCTGCAGTTGCTGAAGTCCCTGGCATGGTGCTGCTCGCACCTCACCAGCAAGTGCTGCTGCTATTTCTGTGCTTACGGGGAAGAAGAGGGGAAAGGAATTTGGATTAAATCTCTGCTCTGAACAGATGGAAAGACTGCACTAGGGTTTGAGTGAGGTCGCGATACTTGGCTGCTGCTCCCGCACTGCCCCTGCCACGCACATTAATCTTGGAAAGATTTTCAGTGGTGGAGTAAAGGAGGAGTCATTAAGGAGAAGATCTGGCTTGATCTTGGGATAGAAACTTCCAGCTTTCCCCTTCAGCATCTCCGTGCTCAGGATTTCTAAATAGCGTACAGGCGGTGACAGGAGAAACCTCACTTTTTGCTTTGCAATTCCTTGACAGCATTTTCATCCACATGAATAAAAGTGAAGGGAAACAAATGAAACAAAACACTCAGGCAACCACACATCCAGCCCACGCAAATGGTAATAAGATGCACCCAAGAAGATTCAGATCCTGCTGTGCTTTGCGGTGTGCTCAGCACCGATGTGCTGCTGCTTTCTGGTTGCTATAGGGCACTTGCTTGCAATTCATTGGCAAACTTGCAGCATAGATGCAAGTCCAGATGCTTAATAAACCCCGTACATGGTTTTAGCAGCTCTTCAAATCCTCCAGAGCTCCTTCACCATCCATCTTCCGTGCGGCTCTAAGCAGGACGTGGATTGGGACAGGATTCATTTTCCCTGTTTCTGCTCTGGTTTTAATCCTAAAAACCTAAAAGAATGAGTTGAGCTTGAACAGCCAGAGTTACCTGAAGAGTTTGTTTTAATATATTTAATATGTATTTCAGAAGGCTGCCAGTGCTGCATATGGCCTCAGTTCGGTGGGGAAAGAACAAAGCCCTGAGCAGCGAGGTGATTAAGCTTTGGAGCAGCTTGCACTCGAAACAGCCGCAAATCCTCTAATGCAGCAATTAAATTATCCATTTCCCTTTCAGAAACTTCCTTAAAACCCCCCAAGAGTTGCAGTCCGAGCCAGGAAAGCAAACTGTGCGCTCAGCAGCCTCCCCTTACCTCCTCTCCTACCCACATTTCTCAGCCTGCGTGTCATGCCCTGAAGATGGGAGGAGACCGGGAAAGGGAAGAATGAGCTCAGGAAGACCCTAGATTTGGTTATAATCTCGAGTAAAAAAAAAAATTCTCGGTCCGTTGTATGCACCCTCTGCCATCCAACTCCAGCATCTTCGGGTCAGTCTGTCTCTTATACTGGACAAAGATACATTTTTTTCATCTTTTTTTTTTCCCCCTGTCCTAAGTAGCGTAAGGAGAAAACATCTCATTTTAAGCAAAGGCTTTGCTAGCCAGAGAGAGGAACCACTGCTTTCAAACTGCGAGGGCTTAGTACTGTGTTGCCAGTGCAGCGATCGCTGCTTGCCAAAGGCCACCGGGGTCTAAGCAACATGAGAAAAAGGTTTGTGGAAGACAGACAGCTTTGTGGAGGCAAATGCTTCACCTCTTTACAGGGGTGTTTGAACCTGGAGCAGTGATTTCCAAACAATGTTGCTTTTATTTCTCAAGGCTTGTCTTATTTTTCTCCTGTCCTGAACCCTTTGTACACAGCTCAGCGTGGCTGCTGACATTACTGGTCTCAAATCCATCACATTGGATGCGTGGGCTGGGGGGTGGTGGCACCATCTGAATGTTTGCTGGCTGCTCAGTGACCCGCCTGCAAACTTCTCAAACAACGTAATTTCGTCTGAGATTTGAGCTGGTTGGGCTGCTTATGTTGGAGGCAGAGGAAGAGTGAAATTTATCCTCGTTAGCTGATAATTGAGATTTTGTACTAACCTGAAGTCGGGATGTGTTGTTGGGGGAAGTGGGTTGCATCAGGACTGTCCAGTTGTGTCATGGTTTTACTTTGTTTTGAGCCAGTGTAACATCTCTGCCGCTTTCCCAGTAACAACTAGCTTTCGGTTGGGTTATTTTGGAATCCCAAGGGCTTTGCATGGGCTGCCCGTGTCATGCGTGGAGCATTGCCTGTGAGCTCAGCTGAGCTGCAAAAGGGCTTCCCACATTTGGGGCTAAACCTCATTCAGCCCAAAACAATATTTTCACAACCTGTGCTCATGTTCTAAGAAATTACAGCCTGAACTTCCAACTCCTCTTTCTTTTCTGCGTGCGTGAAGGTCCTTCAGTGACAGAGCCATGGCTGGAAAAGCCCTGCAGCGGTTTGCTTTCTCCTCTTCCTCCGGGGTTAGGTGGTATGTGCTTGTAGGCATTTCTGAGCAATTTAGCTGGGTTCACTGCCAATGCCAGCTCCTGTGGCTTTCGGCAGTGACTAATCCTTTCCTTCAGCTTTGTTATAGAATAAGTAGCTGGCTTTGATCTCTGCAGCCAGTTCCAGTGGCGTAATGTCCTTTTCTGCTGGCTTGGTGGCCGGCTGAGAAAGCTCATTCAATTTAGCTGCTTGTTTAAAAAGGAATAGTGTTTGGAAAATTTCTAATCCGGAAGCATTGCTGCATCTGCAGACCTGTTTGGCTGGCTGTGGTGTCCCTTCAAATGCCACTTGTTAATCAGGAGCAGACTGGGGGGAAATGCCGTCATGACTTTCCCCTCTGTTTGGGCAGCATCTGTACAACTGTACTGTGCTGAGCTCACTGCTGAAGGATGGATGCCTTAGGTTTGCACGTCCTTTCTACCAGAAAGATGTGAAGGTGCTTTGGTATCTCCATTTTAAGGAGCATGATGGGGTCCCTAGGTGATGCTTCTGGCTAATAAGAAGAGGAACAGAACCTGGTCAGACTGTGACTTCAGTGTGGCAGCATGAGCTTCTCTGCTTGTCCTTCAACATCATGTTTGGTCTTCTGATAAAAGCAGAGCCAACCTTGCAAACTAACAGCTCGCACAGTCACCAGTAACTTGAGCTAAACTGGAGTGGTGTGTGTTATCCAGGGTGAGGTCCTCAAGGGGACTATGAGTTAAACAAGAGAATAAAACTCTCCATACTGGTCACACCATCATTTCAATTGATGGGAGCTTTGCATAAATACCAGCTCAGGTCCTGACTCAGCCAGATACTTAAGCGTGTACCTAACCCTTCCTTGGTGACGTGACTTGTGCTTTGCTGGGCCAACTCACCTGCTGAAGTTCCTCCGTGAGTCAGAGCTTTACACTGGGCACTTACCGCTTTTCCCTACCTTACCCTAGCTCACAACTCTTGTGTACAAAATCAGGAGGAACCCAACTTAACTTTCAGGTCCTGGGTTGCATATTGGATTGGGGACCTACAGGTTTACTCCCAGAAGGAACAATTCAGGCTATGCTTTCCATGACAAAATCAGCTGAGAAAATCACCTTGTTTCTTAGCACTGAGACACTTTACACAAGAGATTTGCACCATCCGTGCACCCCATCCAGTCCACCAGCTTTACCAGCAGTGTATCACAGGTTTACAAGTTAAATTTCTTGATGAGAGCAATTTTATAAGGCAGGGTGATGTTGCACGAAAATGTCTGTGTGCTGCTGCCGGGTACGTAGCACCACCTGCTGCCTGCAGAGCACGRTGCTGCTGGAGAGGCGGATTAGTTCTCAAATCTCTGGGAGTTTTGCTGTCTCGATATATATTTTTACCGTTGTATAGCAGAAGAGGAAGGAGCAAATTTGCTGCTTAGTCTACCTGCGATGCTAAAATCCAGATGCTTGTCATTGCAGGGCCTAAGCAAAGGTGCAGCAATGCATGAATGTACGCTGATAATGTAAGAAGCAGTGCCAACTTCTTAGGGATTTGCACTCTGAATATTAACTCAAACACCCTTGCAATACTCCACTGCTATTGCCTAAAATCAGCGCTTAATCCTCTCATGTGCCATATGCTGTTTGTAATAGCTTTTCCATAGACAAAATGTTACCGTAGCCTCAGCTCTCTGAATTCCCTTGGCTTAGGATGTAGCTAATGGGGTCGGTGACCAGAAGGAAGGTGTTACTTTGGGGCACTGGAAAGGAAAAACAAGGGAGGGAAGCGTCCTTGTACATTACAGTGTACATAATCGGATAGTTTTTCTCACACATAAAAGCTTGAAAATGCCACGGATGCCAATCCCCCCGTATTGAAGCCTTTAACCATCAACACGATAGCTGTCTGTGCATCTTTAAAACGCCCTCCACTCGGGAGCAGACTCTGTCACAACAGCTAGGGGACAAAAGCAGCATGATAGGACTTGGCACCAGAGTCAGTGCAGCAGCAAAATACCACATTGTTTTTCGAGGGCTGGACTCCTGCTACTTTTAGGGTTTGCATGATGGCCTGCATGTGCCTGTTTAATGTCCCCAAATTTTTCCATACAGTGGAACAAGCCGGGGGGGGAACTGAGCATGTGGATGCATTTTCTCTACTTTTTTCCTTCTGTTTTCACCTTCTTATCATTTTCTGTGACTTCGTTATTGCAGCTTTTACTTAGTTCATATGGCACCGTGTGTTGACATCCACTTCTAGCTACGCCCTTCTTCCAATAAAGTCCCAGAGCCCAGATATCTGTGTTTCCTTTCTTCCCATGCTTTTAACTGTCTTGGTGGAGTGGTTTTGCTGTGCAAAATCATTTGATTCTGCATTCTGTACAGGTTGCTTTATTTGTGAAGTGAAGACAGCCTTGTCTTCCCGAGTAGCTATAATTTGATGCAGTACCACAAGAAATGGTTGGGCCCCAAAGCACAGGAGAGAAGGAGCGAGTTGTAGTCACCGAGGTCGTGAATTTGGCTTTGGCTTGTGGGTATTAAGTAGGTGGGACAAAAGAAAATCTGTGTTGTTAAAGTTTGCTGGAACGGGAGGGACCTCGCGGGGCATTGGGACATCAAGGAGACAACTGTGAAGGACATGAGTAGGTTATAAAGAGGAAGGTAACTCTTGGATACAAGGTTAGAGAAAGAGATGRGGAGCAAAGGAGAGGTTTTAATCACTCTGCTTGTTATTACGTGTCCGATGTAGCTCACAGATGCCTCCCCAAGCTCTGTGGGATCGATCAGCAAAGATATTGCAGCTCTCAAATAGAAGATGGTGACTTATTCCCAAGTTTGCCGGTGGGCTGGCAATGGCGCAGCACAGCAGCCACAATATTATTCACCTCCTGGACAGTCTCTTACCCCTTTTCCCCCACAGTACCTGCCTGTATCTGGTGAGGAAGCAGACGCTGCTCTCCCTTATCTAACTGATGGATGCTTTTTCTTCAATTTTCTTGAAATCAAACTCTGCAGTTAGCGATAAGGCATGACGGATCTCCTTGCCGTGCTGTGCATACGGACCACTCTTCTCTCCAAAAAGCAGCGCCTGGCTCCCTCCTGTGCTTCTGGAGGAGGAAGTTCATCTCTTGTAAGAGTGATCGATAAGCAGAAAGGCGATGGGGTAGCTAGATTCAGAACCAAGGGCTGCAGTTTGTTTTCCCGTTGCTTTGACTGCTGTATCCCTGGATTCGCTCCTGTTTCACTACAAGTACCCAGAAAGGATGGAGCATTTTTTTTTTCTTCATGATGACAGTGAGGGGATACCATTTTAGAGAGCGTGAGAGATTTCTAGAGGAAAAAGCAGTAGTTTTAAGTCACTTCCATCCATTTAAAGCCTTGAGTTAATTAATGAAAATCTGTGTTACCCTGTGAAGAAAGGTGAGGAATATTCCCCTTCTCCTGAAACTGGCACAAAGACCATAAGCAACAAGCTAAGGGCATCTTGCTAATAAGCCAGAGGGAAACCGAGGCACAGAGAACAGAAAGCCATGGTCACTAAACTGTGCACTTCTACGTCTCCTTATAAGCTCACAGAAATGCTGTAGAAAGCTGTTTTCACCTATTCCCAGATGTACTAGCAGCAGAAAGATGGGAAATGTGGTGAAGCTGTTCTTAGTCGTCACAGATAACACTTTCAGATCAAAACAGTTCAGCAAAGTCTTCAGGTTTCTGAATGCTTATCTGAATTGAACTCTGAATTTTTTTGAGGTTTGTGTAGGAAAGGGAAATGGGTTTTGTTCTCAACATTGAACCTTTAAAGCATTCTGGGCAGGGAAGTTCAGTTTGCAACTTCAATGTGAAGGGTCTAATCGTTACTTTGATCTCCTGAGCTGCCCAAAGCCCCGGCTGGTGGAAACCTGCCTTATCTCTACAGTAAGGAACAGCCCCATCTTTTACTGTGAAAGAAGAGAGCTAACAGGGAACAAGAAAAGCACTTTTCTGGGGAATATAACAGCTGAAAGCTAGATAATTCTTTGAAATAAGGCTCACTTTCCTCTTGCTCTGAATGCAGGTTACAAAGCAAATTGGTTTCAAAACACTGGTAATAATTAGGTTGATTTTATCAGAATTTTATAAAAGGAATTGTTTTTAATTATGCCTCATTTATGTGAACTCTGTAATTTCTTAACACATGCTGGTCCTCAATTCCCAGCTGTGGATTGTGGGAGCTGGTTATGGTAGTCTGTATTCATCCCAACCATGTCTTTGTCAGTAATGTATTAACTACATCTTGGTGGAAGCATTTGTTCCCCCTTGATTTTATTTTACTTTTTAATTGACTAGTGGGAAGAGTTTAAATAGATCACTAAGTAGTAAAAGTCTCAGGGCAAGCCAAGCTTTGAAGAACATGATGTTGCCCACTGCAAAGCCCATGGTTTGGAGAGCATGGGGATGGTGCTCCTCTTGCTGCTGCCTTCTGCTCCTCTGGGTGGAAGCAGATGGTGGGCTGGTGTGGGACGTGGACCAGGTGAAGTAGGATCCAGCAATTAGGATCGAGCAGTTGAAGCCTATGAGCAAAGGGAGAATCTTCAGAAACCCACCTGGAGCTTCTGTCCTGGTTTGTCATTTACTGGCTCTGCCATGTCGAGTGAGAAGGCATTTATTGCTTGCTGAGGTGAGATTGCATGTTTGGTGAAACTGCCTTTCCCCTTTATTTGGCCACATTCAGGGTAATATACTGACCCTATTCTCTGATATTTGAGCTGATGGAAATTGCTTTTCTCCATGAGCTGTACTCATCTCAGAGAAAAATGAGAGATAAAATGCTGATTAGGGAATCATGGTATGGAGTTGCTAGTTCTTTTCCTCTAACATTACATAAAAGAGCTCTCATCTCTAGATAATGGATTTGAGGACAGACGTGCTGGCAGAAAGCTGTCTTTGTTTCATCCAGACCCATCAGAACTTTCCCAATGAGATCTCTGCCTTCTCATCTCGGAGGTCCTCGGAAAGCTTCCAGTCTGGAATAAACCTGGAAGCCAAAAGTGGGTTTGCATGCCTGAGTGCTCTTTATGGTTGCTGCTCCCAGCCACGTAAGCATTAATAAATCCTCTGTCCTCTTCCCATCAAAAAATAACCTACCTGCAAACTTGATGGCTTCTTGGCTCTGCTTATATACCAAGTTTATATACCAACTTTTTTAGTAGCTGCTCAGTAAGTTAATAGTCTGACCCCAGTTCCTTCCTCCGTTAGTTGAGATACAATGTTCATTTTGATGCCTTCAGCCCCCAGATATGAATGCCTGTGCTAAAGCTCTTCTAGAATGGGACACAACAGCTTTTAAATGCTGAACAACATCACCGGGCATCTTTAGACGTAATGTATTCCAAACAGTGAGACGTACCAATTTTAACAAATTTAAAAATAATGGCACCTGCTCTGCCAGGCGTTTTGTTTTACTGCTGCAGTGGAAATCCTGCTTGACAGATACCGAGTAGGAAGAGAAGGAACCTGCTGAAGAAGTAATTGCACAACAATACTGAAGATTTGCACTGATGAAAGTCTCTGTTAATTAAAGCAGCCGGGCTATCAGCCAAAGAGCAAAATGTGGAAAGATAAGCTCTGCCTCACTTAGTGAACAGAAAGAAGGTATTTCCAATAATCCCCTGGGACCGCATCCCTTGGGTTTCCAGCACTTACTTCTTCCGCTGGAGATGCTCTGACTCTCCGTTGTGCATTTCTGTATCTCTAAGATGGATGTTGCTGTGTTTCCTTCCCATTGATGCTGATGACCTGGTATTGCACGGCAGCTGATGGCTTGGCAAGAAGAGGATACCTCAGGGGTGCTCCTAAACCGCCTTGCTGACTTTTACCTGCTCTCTGTCTTGCAGATGAGATGTGACAGCCCCTCTCAGATCCATCCCTGAGCTCTCAGTCCATTTGCTGCCAGACTTCTCAGCACGGACCAGGGGACTAGCAACGTGTCTTTTCCAATGAAATTAGAAGTGCATGAATTAGCTAGTGGAGTCTTAAGAGTGAAGGGCTGAGAGAGATCTGGGCTTCAATACTTCAGAAGTTTTTTGGGTTTGCTTGTTTCTTTTAATAAGGTCAGGGCGTTGCAGTTCGTGCATCTTTCTTAGGCTTTCATATGGCTGTTCTAGGCTCTCGTACGGGTCTTTGAAGGAGGACAACATACTGAGATTGTACCTCGCCTGACACATCTGCCGACACATCTGTGGTGAGCACTCCACCTGCATAGTGCAGCTGGGAAAGTGAGGCAGAGTCACCGAATATTTTTGCCAAAATAAGGTCAGGCTTTCCCAGTCAGTTTCTCTGTGAGCTGGTCGGGCTTTTCTTCTTCGTCTGTACAGGCTGTATTACATGGCATTTCTGTGGTTAGTTCAAGTACAGGAACAGGATAGTCCTGGCCACGGGCTCTTTCCTGGCCTGTTTTCAGTCTGCTGCTCTGAATTTCACAAGCTGCTCTGAAAAAAAATTAGCCCAAGCGGCGTGCAGCCGTCCTGGCTGCAGGTATCGCTCCGACCTTGTGCATCTTTGCCCCGCGTGGTGCAGTGCCAGATTCCCTACGATACCCAAAACAGATCCGGGAGATAAAGCTAGTTCAGAGCAGTGATCCCTCGAGCCCGATGTGCTCTTTGGGCTCTGCCTGCCTCCAGGGATGGGCCAGGCTGCTGCGAGGATCTGCAGCTCCTTTGCTGGCAGAACCAAACTCCTGCTGAATCCCAGGAGTCAGAGTTGGCTTAAAACTGAAGCAGAAAGGTGGTATCTGTTCCCAGGCTCACTGGCAGTATGCACATCTATTCCTGAGCTGTTGGTATTTACCAGTCTAGCTCTGGAAAGTTTTTGCTACCCACAAGCAGTTTGAATCCCCCATCCCTGAGCTCCAGGCACTAATACTCCACCTTGTGAAAAGAGTTAAAAGATGTTTCTGCCCTTTTTCTGTCTCTTTGYGTGTTCTCTTTTTCAACAGCAAGGCCTGGTTAGAAATGGCATCTCTGTGTTTTACCTAATATTAGCAAAATGCCTTTGGTACAGAAAATGCAAGGCAGGTGTCCCCATTTCATCAGGTCTCAGCTCTCCCTGAGCACGCTGCTGGATCTTGTCCGGGGAGAGCTCAGACGCGCGGGTTGGATGGAGACATGGAGCTGGAGAAGGGATGCTGTAGAGATGAGGAGGTCATAGTGGGAAAAAGCTTCCCCTTGAATTGAATTTTATAGTGCAAATAAAATTTATTGGGGGCAGGAAACGGGGAGGCTGCTATTTTTTTCCTTTATTAAATGATACAGAGCTGTGCTTCTCCAGCCCCAAGCTCCTCGGTCTCAGCCTTATGTATCCAACCCTGTTGTTTCACCACTTAATTGATGCTGCGCTATCAGATGTTGGGTGAAATTTGTTGGTTTTCATGACTTAGAATCTGAAAGGGCAATATTCCTATTATATAGGACTGACCTTTGAAAATCCTCTAACAGTTTATTTCCATCCAAAGATCTTTGAGTTGTTAGCAAACATTTGTCAACCTAACAGCTGCCCTGCGAGATTAGGAAAGGATAGACGGCACCAGTTCACTAAAATGCAGCCACATCGGCTTGGAGCATGCCAGTAGTTTCAACAGTGCATTATATCATTACTCCGAGCTTTAGAAGAGCAAGCTGTTTTATCCAACCACCTTTTTGCTATTAAAATTACCACTATAGCAGCTGAGGGGTATTTGGAGAAGAAGAAGAGGCACAGAGGATGAAGTTCAGAGTTGAGATGGACTGCCAGAAGCAAGGGCTTGAAGATGGAAAAGGTAAAATGAAGGCTGAGAAAACAGAGTTTTTCTGAGAATGTATTTTTGTTGTTAGGATGAGTGTTTCGGTGCTGTCACTAGAGAAGTCTCGGTGGCAGGATCATTGTCCTCCCTGCAGAAAGCTGGATGCGATGCCCCACATGGCCTCTTGCAAAGGGTCTCTACAGGAGCTGTGGACAGCAGGACAAGCGCAAAACCTCGCAGCAGAATCAGCATCTGGTACGGGCCATACTGCAGGCCAGTTCAACACCCCCACTTTTAAATTGCAGCAGAAACCTTGCAGAAAGGTGGTATAGTGTATAGATGTTTCTCCCCAGCATATTTCGGCTCTGAGGTCTGGGACTGCTTCTAGGCTGGGCGGAATAATTTCATCTGAATCTTCAGGCCTTGAATACCAAGACAGGATTTGCCAGATGAAAGCAGGTTTGTGACGTTCGTCTAGCTGCAGCTTGAAAGAGCATCGATAAAGAACCACCAGTTCATTCATCTGTCAGAACATCACGCCTTTGGATATTGCCAATTTAATTGCAAAAAAACCCACAGCAAACCCAAAATTGGGGTTATCGATATCAAAACCCTGAGCGTGAGATCTTCCCCCCTCAAATGGCTTTCTCTGGTTTCACAGCAAACAGCAACTTGTAAATCTGGCTCATGATCCCAGACGTGCTAATGGAAGTTGGGTCGTGAGCTTTTCTGTCCCCTTGTGCTCAGCAGTTTTTCCCAGTGAGCTTTCACGTAAAGCACAGAGCAGAGTTTCAGACAGTTAAGAAAGGAGTGAGATGAAGCAATGGGAGACGAGGTATTTGAAAGCCTCAACTGCAAGTGACAGCATGTTATCCCAGGGACGTTCTTTGGAGCCAAATAACTACAAGTAGCTGTGAAATAAATCTAATTGGACAACCAACTCAATGAGCATCTTTAATTGCATGGCCACTAACAGCAACACACAGAGAGAATAAAAATAAGTGAGTATCTAGATCCCTTTAATGTTGAAATAAGCATTCTTCTCCTTTAGTTTCTCTAGAAAGATGCGACAGCTGCACCCGTATGAAAATGAATAAATAATCAGTTTTATTTGTATCGCAAGCTGTTTTCTCATCTCAGAGATGAGCAACCCACTGATAGCAGTCGAGTAGTTTAAAGAGAGCCCAAGTGGTTGTACATATTACATGCACGGACACAGTATCAGTTTAAAAAAAGGATTTCCACTAGTGTCTTCCTGTGTGGTTTTGTTCTCAGTGGGGGATAATTTATGCTTGGTTTTATGTTGCATTATTTAATTACGCGTATTTTAAAAATGCATCTGTTTTGCCAATTTATATGCAGTATACACTGCCTTTGGATAGCTTTGTAGCTAAATACCCTTCCAGTGAAACTCTTCTCATACCTCTGGAGATGAGTCTTAAAATAGTCTATAAATCCTTTTCATTCAAATTTTGAAAATGTGTTAAATTGGAGGTAGCCAAGCACAGAAGTCTGGAGGCTAGCTAGGCTGGTTCAGGGTGTAAAGGAGGGGGCTGTAACTGTTTCAAGGTGAAGAGGAAGCGCTGGGGAAGGAGCAGCAGAATAATTAATACATGAGAAAGGGGATAATGGAAACTTTCCGATCCATCTTTAAAGCAAAGATTAAAGGGAAAACGAGAAGGTGAAGAATTGCCAGGGGAAGCCACTGTAAAAAACAGGGACGTCTCATCGGGCAATAGGTGACTGAAGAAACATCCCGCTAAGAGCGTTTCTGAGGAGCTGTTTTTGGATGGACGTTCAATTAAATGACCGATATTTTTGGTGCAAGTGCCATCAAATCAAGCAAGAGAGCAGATGCCAGAGAATATGTACAGGGTAGGTGAGAACTGATGTGGAAGAGGTCTGGGAACGAGCACCGGCAGCGAAGTGCCATCTCCTTTCTCCTGCCCGCTCTCCCCCTTGTCCGGCCGCAGCAGATGCCGGTGCAGTACCATCCGGAGCCAAGCGCCACATGGCCTGGGCCTCATCCAGACTAGCTGGAGCGGGGCTGGGAGCCAACTGGGCATGGTGAGACTGCTTTGTGGGGAGAGACCAGTCAGGAGAGGAGGGCATCCCCTTAGGGCTGCACCTCGCACGCAGGTGGATCTGAGCAGCCTGGATCTCTCTCCAGGGTGGCTTTGGCCGGGGTAACCGGGCTCGTTTAGGAGCTGTGGTCACATCCACGCCCGTTTATCAATATCTTCTGGATTTGAGTGTGTTAACCCTAGGATAATGGCAGAAGATCGTTATCTTAACAAATACCTTAAAGAGCTGCTTTCTGCATCTGTGATTTTGCCTTTGCATCCCAAGTTTTTTAAACATTAATTATCATAAACGCTCACAATCAAAAGAACATCCATTTCTTTACAAAATGCCAATCTGCTAAGATCTGCCAGTGCTGGCGGCGTTTCTGAAAGGAGCTTTAACACCATGTTTACGTGTGTGTCGAAGTGCAGGGCTGCAACTTCCCCTGGGTTTGCAGCTCATCAGGAACTGTCAGAAACGCCCTGTAGTCCCGTGTTGTGCTGGACTCATTTCCTCAAGTTTTCGGGTCTGGTCTGGGAATGAGAGCGTGATACTGAGGAGGAAAGGCATCATCCCGGGGGCTCGGTTACGGTGGAAAGGCCATGCTAGCATCCCATCTTCTGCCTGCTGCCTGCCCGTGCAGCCCCAGCAGCCTGGCGGCGTGCCAGGAGGAGCATCATGTTGTATCGGGTGAGGCTGGATTTTTTTATTTCTCATTAAATGAAGAATTGCTGGCTGAGCTCAAGGCTTGGATCTGTGCTTTTCAGTGTGGTTTTGGCTTTGGAAAGCAGGATGATGGCCAGTAGGAATTGGATGAATTTCTGTCCTCTGCAAATGGGGAGGGTTTTCTCATGGTGGGAGTTGAGATTGACAGGAGGAAGCAGTTCTGCGTGGGCAGGGCAGGACCTCAGGGCCACTGAATTTGATGCTGCACTTTCAAGAGGCAATTGATAGTCTTCAATAAGCACTGCCGTAGTTGTCCTTGGGAAGGGCAGTCAAATAGATTTGAGGTCTGGGCTGAGAGCCACAGTGATCTTGCCAGCTTTTGTGGAGCGTCTCAGCTTGCCCAAGAGCAGGTAGTGATAAAACACTGAGAAAATTGAGGAAAAAAGACTGTGGTCTTGGTCAGAACAGTCAGAACAGCGTGATTCACAAGAACATCATCTAGCTGGGAATGGGTAGAGGCCTGCAGAGATTTTTGGTGGAATCTGTAGTGATGGCAACAGTTCCTTTGGCTTCTTCTTGGCAGCTGCCTCGGCAGAGAGCTTGGCTTCTCGTCATGCAGCCAACGTGCACATGCGGTGCCTACCTTGGGGCTGGCCTCTCTTCTCTTTTCGGCTCCCTGACATGTTAAATGGGGGGGAAGATAACACAGAGCATGAGAGAAATCAGGATCAAAGTCATCTTTAAGAGAGAGAACCTCAAGTGTGTAGTTTCCATACGGAGCCTCTTCTGATGCCAAAATCCCTGCTATAGCCAGGGATGTTTATGTAGCCCCATCTGACATCCCAAACTTGTTGCTTGATTTCCAGCTGGTCAGTGCAAACCTGTTCTGACAGCTACCCTCCCGAAAAAATATACAGCTTCAAGTATGCTGCTGTTTTGTGGGACCAGGCAGACTTGTCATCTTCCTTGTCTGCATCTCTGGTTGCATTTGCAGAGAAGCAAGTGCGAGTCTGATCTAACACCTTGGTTGCAGAGGGAGCAGAGGATGGAGTCAGCTGTGGTAAAAAAAGATGTGATTTATCCTGCTTATGCATACGTGAAGCTGCACACACACATAACTCCTTCYAAGGAGTCTTGTAAATAATCTTCTGACTCAGCACTTGTATGCTGATGCATAGAGGGAAGGGACCCTGGTGTATCTGGTAGTCTGCGGGTCTTAARGGCTGATCTGGACAACTTGCTTAATCAGAGGATGCCTGAATTTGTCCAAACTAGGAGTTGAAAATAAATGTCTGATTACAGAATAGTTTCAGGGATACTTGGTATCTGCTGGAGTTTGCCACCTTCCAAAGTCTGCTAACAGAGCCCTCCCTAACTTCTATTAAGCCTAGTTTGGCTGATTTTTAATTGTATTCCTTACTACGTTAGCCAACGGGAGCAGCTGCATGTCCTGTGAGCCTGCAGATGCATGGGGTAGCTGCTGCAGAAGTCTTGGCTTCCCGTGTGCTTTCTGCAGAAAGAAAAAGCCATCATCAAGGAGGATGGGAAGCAGCCACCTCAACTTGAAACAAGGATGTGGATATGGATGGGATGAAGATCGTCAGCTSCCAAATGTGCAAATCTTTCCTTCCTCGATGGGTGGGGATGACGACAGTGGCTCCTCTGGAGCCAATTCCAAGTGGTCAGACTGGTCAACCATGATTCGGGAGATGCGTTAGCCCTTTTCTTCATGGAGAGGATCTGAACTCCTACCTGCTCCTCCATGCGGAGTAGAACAGCAGGGTCCTCGTTGGGAGCTTTGCCCCATGTGAGRTCCTGGGAAGATCCTACCCCTGAGGTCAGTGCTGTCCCCATCAGGCTAAGCTGCGTTTTGCAGAGGGCTTTGCTGCGGTCCAGTGGATCAGTCCTTGGGACAGCAGCAAGCAAAAGGGCACAACCCCAGAGCCTCTGGCTAGGGCGCTCCCCTGCAAAGCAGGAGACTTGCTTCACTGAATCTTACTAATAAATGTTCAGAGTCAGTGCCAAGAAAAGGGATTGACAGTGCTGTAAATTTGCATCCTCCCTGGAGGACTGGCTGGCAGGAGCTCTCTGCTTTTTCCTTTGGAGTGTAGATCGAGGTCAACTCTTCAGGCGGAAGAGGCAGATGCATTTGGCTCCGGCGTCTTCAGTGCCATAATTCTCAACTGCATGGTGAAAGGGAGCTCGTGGTGTCCCCATCCCTACTCTGCCTGTGGTGCTATTTTTCCCTAGCCTATTTGGGTTGAATTGGCACGTATTTGGGAATGATGGAAACTGATCCTTTTCCTGAGAGCTTGTTCTTTGTCTCCCCAAATTATCCAGCCCTCCTAAGGGCATCCTTCTGTTTTTTTTCTGATCAAGACCTGACGTGAGCAATGAGGTTCCTGGTTTCTTGCAGAGTTTGCTCTTTGCCCAGAAATCAATCCAGTTCACTCAGTTGAAGTGTCAAAACTTCTCCAAGGGCATAGACATTCTTCATGTTTTCACCATCAAATTATATGTGACACTTCATTTAAAGCTTAAGCGTAAAGACTCACTAGCAAGGAGACTGCTGGAAGATATTGATCTTACTGCATTTTTGTATTTATGTATAAAACCATGCTATAAAGTATTGGTTAGGAGCATTATTGCTGGGCAGACTCTGGATTTATGTTCTGTTTTAGTTCTGCCTAACACCTTTAAGATCCATTTGGCCAACGTAGCTATGAACAACACCAGGAGCAAATGGGTTTGCATAGAGTTGTGGGGGTTTGTGCTCCTTGAGTTAAAAAAAACCCCACGTTGTGGAACTGAATCACATTGAATTGATTTGCTGAAAGGAGCAGAAACTTCAAATGTCGTGTGTCAGGTGCTCGGAGTCATTTTAGGTCTTGCAATTTGTCTCAAAAGTTTGCAAACTGTTTAGGAGGTTCGTGATTTTGAGCTGGGGGCCATTTAGCTGATGAAAAAGTGTTTTATAAAAAATTATTCCCAAGGAAAAGCCCAAAATAATCAAAATAAAGACAGCCAGAAATACACAATCTGGGATAGTTTTGAGTCTGGAAGGGCTGGGGTTTGCATGCAGGTCCTAACACTGATGCTCTGCTCAGTGTTTGGAGCCTTAACATTTGCTGTAAGGGAAGGTGGCTTTTTGGTAAATGCGTTTGTGTCTTTCTTGTAGCTTGATGGCTGATTTTGTGTCTTCCTCACTATTTTAATCTCCTTGGGTAAGGGTTACTGCTGACTCTCTGTTTTGCCGGAGTGCAGTGTTTCGGTTTTGTTGAGGAAACATCTTTTGTTGGGTTTTAACAGAGCTGGTGGCTCGAGACTGTTGAGAAACAAGATGGTGGCGAAATTGGTCATTAAAATGATGGAAGGGCAGGAGAAACAGCCCTAGGTGAGAGATTGAGACCTCAATCTGTTTGAAAAAGAACAGAGACGGGGTTTGGTTACGGCACCTGTGTACTTTTCTGGGACAGATGAGGCCCACCAAGGAGCAGCGGCTGGGAGCTGAAGGCAGATAATTCACGAAGAGCAAGTTGTTAACGTTTGAGAGTGAACATCTCAGAGGAAAGGTGGATTCCCCCACTCTTGATGTCTTCAAATGGAGACAGGATGCCTTTCCGGTGGAGATGCTTCTACCGGTGACAGCTCAGGTCTGAGACGAGGTCCCTGTGACCTAGATTGTGCAGAAGAAAGTCCCTTTTGGCTTAACTTACTGCTGTCAACCCCACCAGCCATCCACCACTGGTTCTCCAGAAAGCATTTAGAGTTCAACCAGTGCCATGAAGTTTGAACTCATGGTTTTGTAATTTGGTCTGTGTTTTCATTTCACAGCTGTTTCACGGTGCCGTGTGATAAGAGTCTTCCAGAGGAAGGGTGGCTGCATCAAGTCTCCTGGTCCATCATGTAAGGAGGTCACACAAGATTATCAAGATGATCTCCTCTGGCCTGTAGATCCCTGAATTTGGCAACATAACATGCCTCTTGTCTGTATGTATAGATGTGTGGTCACCGTAGTGTCTGCTGGCTTTCTCCACCCAGCCCCACGCGTGGTGGAAAGGGAGATTAATTAGTTATCGCTGGAAGAGTGCTTTGAGATACTTGTGGCTGAGGACATGGCACAATAAGGTGTCATTCAGCTGTATTTTAAGTGTGTGATGAAGTCATGAAAAATTGCTAAATCTCACTTAATGCCATGTGAGGGAGAGGATTGGACTTTTTTTGTATTTTGCTGGTATAACAACGCTTCTTTTTTCACCTGGCCTAGTAAGCTTCTGAGTACGTTTGTGCCCATAATGTTCATTTCATGCCTGAGAAATCTGGTGTTTTTAGAGGCCCATTGAAATGTAAAAACTTTAGAAGAGAGAGAAATGTTTCGAGTTCCTGAATCAAATACTCTTCCCATTCCCTCTAACCTACAAGATTAGTTGCTTGCATTAAAGCAGAAAAGTCTCCCAAAAATTCACTTTTATCTTTCTCAAGAGTTATATTTTCTGTCTACGCGATGCCCTCATTTCCGCAGCTCGGGATGCAGTGTATGTGGTCAAGATCAAAACCTGGTCTTGCCTGGGGAGGCACCGCGCTTGAACCGTCTCGGGGGGATAGAGAGACGGGAGGAAGGTTTTGAATCTTGGCCCCGTTGTTCCCAACTCAGATCGCTGCCTGCAGCTCCCTGAGCGCTTCCCTGGTGTAGTCGCTCAGGGGAAAGTGCAGGGATTTACAAAAGCCACTGAATAGTTGTCTGATGACAATTAGCTGCATCCTAAAAGTGCTGTAAATTGGGATAGTTTCTTTGAAAACAAGGCATCAAAGGCAATAGCTTTAAGTTGTTTCTAACTTTTGCTGGTGCTAATGTGATGAATTGAATGTGCTTATCAAGGCTTGAAGGCATCCGGCTCCTTTGCAGCATCCTTCTCTTTAGGGAAGAGTTTAATGCTGGTGCACTGATCTCTCTATCCTCTGGGGTCCCCAATTTCAGACGTTTGAGGTAGGGTCCGCTTTACTTTCTCAATTGACAGTAGTTGCATCGTGTTAGTGTTCAGCAAGTTACGGGAAAACAAGTCACTAAATTTGCTGGGTTTTTCGTTGGGATCTATCGATTTACAGGCTGCTTAAATACTCCCAGATGAAAGGCAGGAGTACACCTATTCTCTGTGAAATGCAAAAGCTGAACACTGACACTTCCAGACCTGCAAAGTTTCAGACTTGATGGAGTAACCTGAAACGTGCCCGTTGCAGAACTTGTGCCGAGTTTTGCTTCCTGTCCAGATTTTTAGAATGCAAGAAGGTGGACCTGACTGCAAAGCTCAGGTGAAAAACAGCCCCGACTTTKTTGAGTTGTTGGACCTCTGAGCTAAACATCACAACTTTACCTCTCTCTTGATTTTGAATAGCAGCCAAAGCTCAGATCTGGCCCTGGATTCTCTTTAATCTTTTGCACAGTCCCTTTGGAAATGGGTGACACAAAAATGTACAGTTGCTGCGGGGGCTCGCTCTGGCAGTGGCAGAGCTTTAAAAGTGGCTCAACCACGAAATGCAGGACAGTGCTGTGGGCAAAACCTCCGTGCTGCTGTTTTCAGCTGTGGGGAGCAGAAATGAGTTGATGTTTGTAGATGCAGTACCCGAATCTTTCCTGAGAAGCTGAGATGAAGACCCACCGTGAGTAGGAGTCTGATAAATTCAAAGCGGTATCCACTTCCCAGCACATCRGTGAGGCAGAGAGGGGTTTCTGCTGCTCAGCCTGGTGGTTCTCACTCTTCTTTTGTCCTTTATCCATCCATCCATCTTCAACTGGCAAGGCAGGACCTTGCCTGGAAAGCATGATATCAATTTATTATGGACTCAGTCCAACTTCTGCTAATCCTAATGGGTAAGACACCCACAGGCTTCACTGAGATCAGGCTTTCTGAGGAAATACCATCATAACAGCAGAGACGCAGCGTGGCATGTGCTCTTTAGCAGAAGGCTAAATTATGTATCGGTGCTGGGTTTAATAACTTTGCAAACTTCCTRGAAGGAGGGATCAGCAATGGCAGGAAAAAGTTGGTGGTCACAAGACTTCATCAGGAGAAACGGTGCTGCTTTCAGAAACCCATCTTACATCGTTGTTGAGCTGGAGAGAGTGATGACTGGTTCCCAACTGGTCCAGGCTGGAATTTACTGGAGGGGCCCTTGCCTGTGTCAGAAACCATGAAGGCTCCTCTGAGGTGGTTTTTGCAATCGCTGCCGATCCTGAAGTCTTCATGAAGCAGTTGAGAGCTGGTGTGCGGGGTGGGCTGCCCAGGCGCTGACCAGGAAAGGAGCCGGCCACATGTGGGAGGCAGAAAATTTCCTAAGGCATTTAACCACTCATGTAATAAAAATGGATCCTGTAAACACCATGATGCACTGGGTGATTAATTAGAAGAGGGCTGGAAATGGGGACTAATGGCTCTTAATTAAAAAGGTGAAATGCCCGTGTCCCACTGGAGGCGTTCAGCGGCCCCCGCCAACATCTGGTTTGCTGCCCTGTGTGATGTTCTTGGTCTTGTCATTGTATCGGTTTGCCGAAGTGCTCTTCCAGTCCAAAAAACAACTCGGAGCGGGGCTCAGCTGCCCCATCTAGAGCCGCATCCCCTCTTTCTGAGCCAGCAGACCTGGTCCTCCTGGTGCAGCTGCAAGAGCACTTGGGTTTGCTAAAGCCATTTACAGATAGAGCCTTGGCGATGTAGGAGAAGTTTTAAATTACCCTTGTCAACAGTTTGGGGACCACTCTTGGCTCCTCTCCTTTCCTGGTTGACGCTGCCAGAGGATGCCCACAGCATGTTGGGTTTGGTGATGCTTCTGTGTAGGTGGTTTTCTCAAAGCCTGCGCTGGCCTCCTTGTGTCCAGGTCTTCCTTGGCCTCCTGGGCCAGTGCCTTAGGGCCATAACATTCCAAACCTCCTGTTTTTTTGATTCCTGTCTTACCAGCTGCCTCCCCCAAATCAGTGTGTGGAGTTGCCTCCTCTCCCGCTTCCCTCCTCATTGCCCATTCCCACCGTGATGCCTGCAACCTCTCTTTTCCAGCAGTTCCCAGATAGAGAAGATATCCCTGGGAGCATCTGCTGGCTCACGCTAACTCTGAAAGTAAATACAAATGCCGTGCTGATTTTTGTCATGCTTCTCCACCTTGGGAGGGAGAGGGGGAAGAAATTCCTGTGCCGGYGTTGTCTGTCTCTGCTTTTGCCTTCTCCTACGGGCACTAATTGCATCGCAGCCCTCCTGGGGTGGAAGTGCTGCCGGCTCGGCTCTGGCCCTGCTCCACCACGGCTTAGAGCTGCATAATTTGTTCACCTCCCTGCAATAAATTGTTCGTGCTTTTGATAGATCTTCAGTGAAATATTTTAATGCGTTCCTGTCGAATGTTCCATTTTTCCCCCCCCAGCAGCTATTGACAGATGAAAGCACTAACACTGGCTTTACATGGGAATTTAATCGTACCAGCTGTCATGCAGATCCGCGATACAAATATTTTCCACTGTTAATGGTTTCAGTGTGGGCTTTTTTTATGTGATCAAATGTAATCTTATTTAATGGAGTTTTATTGCCGTGACGCCTTATTCTTTTCACCAGGCTGGACTTTATTTTTAAATCAAGAGAGATTGTTCAGAGGAGAGCCAGAGAAACGACTGGAGGGATTGAACGGCACAGGAAGCCCGGGATGAACTGACTGACTATAGATCAGCCAGGGCAGGCGAAAAGTGTAAGAGCAAGGGAGAGAAAGGGTCCARCGTGGAAGGGGCAGTCAAGAAGAGGGAGAAATTCAGTCTGATTTTACACGTGTATGGCTGGGGATTAGGGAAATTGCACAGTGCGGGGGGTTGGAAGAATTTGAGAGAGGGAGGCATTGCAAACAAGTTGTGTCCAAGGCAGAAAGTGTGGATAGTTGCAGAAACAATTCAGTTCAGATCAGTGCTGGAGAAATTTTGCAAGGGCCACTTCTTCAGTGGCTGTAGGAGAGACCAGCTGTGGCTGCCGTGTTTCCCTCTCTTCATTCTTGCGGAGCTGCCCTCAGGCATGCAAGAGGGCAGGCGACTGCAGCACAGCCGTTACAGCWGGTACCTGGCATCATGGGACTTGGGTTTGGCTTGTGGTAGTCCTGCGAGATGGGCAGGAGGCTGCAGGTAAAAGGGCTGGAAGCTGGAGCTGGCGCCGGAGTGAGCTGATGCTTTTTGCTTAGAAAGCATTTCCCCATGGCAGTGGCTACGAAGCAGTGCCGAAATGCTGGACCACCGCAGCTGGGCTGCGCAGCCCTAGCCCCTAAATCTCTTCTCTTGTGCATGTACAGCCACCGTAACTATCGTGTGTTCATCTCTTAGGTTGTCCGCACAGAGAAAAACAGCCTGAACAACCGGTTCCTGCCGTGGGATGAGATTGAGACGGAGGCTATCCTGTCCATCGACGACGATGCTCACCTGCGCCACGACGAGATCATGTTTGGGTTCCGGTGAGTAGCCTCTGCGCACGTAGCCTTTGGACCCAAACTGATGTTTTTTGCATCCAGGGTTTGCTCAGGTGCAGCATGGTCTCGTGGCTAAAGCTGGGGCCAGAATTAGGACTAGCACATCCCTTCCCATGGCTTTCCAGCTCAATTTCTTGGAGGAGTAATACGTGGTAATGAACTGTTTAATGAGTGCAGGCGGGTGGGCTGATTTCAGGTTGTCCAGGCAACCCTGATTCTCACGCTTCCTAACCTTGACTCTTCGGCTTTTGCTGTGCTGATAATGTTCCCTTAATGGTTTTGGGGGTGCGTGGCTTCCTAGGGTGGAAGGAAACTGGAAAACAAATCCAAGAGGCTGTTGCACTCCGTCCTTCATGTGCCGTTGGCAAGGCCAGGATGTCGCAGCCACTGCAGGATGTGATGCTCGTGTGCTCACGGTGGGCTGCTGTCCTTTTTCCTCGGTGTGACATTGGGATGTGACAGCTATTTTGGCATTTTTTTCTGCAGAGCATGGAAAAGACAGATGTTACACAGAAAAGGCTGGTGCTGGTTGCTCTCATTCCCACCCCCTTTCTGCTCCAGCATCTACATTTTCCCTTGACTTTGCCCTGGCAAAAAGCTTCCTGATTATGGGGCCAAGGGAGAAAGCAGTTACGTGGGCTCCTGCCGTGGGAGGTTTCTGCAGGCTGCTTCTGCAGCTCATACAGCTAAACCTCACTGGCTGCCAAAGAGGCGCCGGGGAGTGAGGATGGCACAAGGAGAGAGCGCTGGAGCTCATTTGGCTGTGGCTCGTCGGCCCGCTGGGCCAGGAGCGGGGGCTGCGTTCGCTAATCCGAGAGCACCCGGCAGCTGGATGGGGGGCGGGAGACGGGGACCAGCTCTCCACTCTCACCGAAACGTGTTGGCTCATGTTTGGGAGGAAGATTAAAAGGCACAAAATGCCTGGAAACCCAACAAGCTCTCTCCGAGAGATGAGAAACGAGGTGTTGAAGTGATTAAAGCAGGGGAGTAGGCGTCAGGACTCCTGGCTTCCTTTCCATGCCCCGTTTCAGACTCTATCTGAACTTGGCTGTTTTCTCCCCCTCTTTGTTCTCTTGTTTTCCTTCGCTCATCCACAGTGCCTGGCTGAGACTTTACCAATTAGCCCTGGAGAGCATCAAATGAAAATTGTAAGTGCCGTGTATTATTCTCACTCATATCCCTGCTTACAAACACCTTGATCCCACAAAGCCTCCCTGTGTTAATGCGTTTAGCCAGGGAAGAGATGGTGTCTCAGTGACTGAGTGAACCTCTGTCCGTAACAACTGTGTTTTGTTGAAACTTTGCTTCAGGCTGTAATTCTTGGGGCCAAAAACCTCTTCTTGCTCTGTTTGCTGCTCAGGAGTGAGCTGGAGATGGGCACCCAAAGCAAACCTCTCTAAGGAGCACACCCAAAATGATTCTCTGGAGAAATCCTTGTTTTTGTGGCTGAGCTGGGAAGGAAAAAGTGTCACGTTCATAGGAAAGCGAGACGTGGGAGAAGTGAAAGGGAATGAGTAGTTTCGACTCCGGCTTTTCAAAACAATCATACTGGATTGACAGAAACCGCAGCAAACAAGTGCTTGCTGGGAGGATGGTGCCAGGGAAGCTGCTGGCGCTGTTAATTACTCAGTTTTCATTACCAGGCTATATTGGAGTTTCATTAATTTGAGTAGAGGATATAATGATAAATGTATCTTTGCTCCTGGCTGTGTGTCAGTAAGTGTAATGAAAGCTCAGGGCTCTCGGAAACTCGGTCTCGTCAGCAGCCTGCAATTGCCCTGCAGCCATCACTTCTGTAGCTCTCCACGGGAATGGGGGTTGTGGGAGGAACTCGCATCCACACGAGGAAAAAAAACAAAAAGGCCACTTTCTGCCCTATTTTGTGCCTGTGGAGAAGGGAGAACCCTTCCGTGTCCAACAGGCTCCCGCTTGGGACTTGTTTCTTGTAGTCTGGAGTCACTGGGTTTGGAGATGCAGCTTGGACACTAACCGTTAGGGAGATGGGATCGGATGATCCGAAGGAAGCCATCACCCTTGCCAGTGGAAGCTGGATTTATTTCCCAGGTTAGGCGTTAGGCACTGACTTTTTTCTTAATTATTCCTGCCAGTGTTGCAGCTATCCTGTGGGATTTCTCTCGAGGAGAGTGAGCTTCAGATGAGAGCAGAATATTAAGCAAGCCCACGCTCTCACATGCGAACCTCAGGATTTAATTCCCTACGGCTCGACTGTGAGCGTGTGTTAGGGTGAAGGATGCGCTTATGGCCCCAGAGGTTTTTCCCGTATGGCCAGAGCCCAGGAAGCTGCGGGGTGCTGGTTTGGGATGGGAAGCTGGCAGTTTGGCACTCCAGATCTTCCGTCTGGAGACACCAGGGTCTTCAGCATCTCAGCAACTTTCCTAAAGGGAGCTTAATGTTATCTCGACTTTACAGAGGAGGAAACTGAGCTTCTGGGAGATGGAAAGTCCCAGGGATTTGGGGGAAGAGGCCAGGAGATGCTGGGTTCCTTCCAGGCCAAGCCTTGGCTGCTCTGGACTTTCCGTAGAGGGGAAATAAGAGAGAAGCAGCGCTGGCGTATGTGTTGTGCAGTGATGCCCCTGCATGGGCTGCGGGAAGCTGGTGGCAAATGGAAGTGTGTCCCATCTTGCTGGCTTTCCCTGCCTCTTTCTCTGCCTTTCCATCCGAGGTCTTAAGTTTTCCATTCTCTGTGTAATTCCGAAACTAATTTTGGGTCATTGGGCATTTTTGTTAGTTTTCTTTTAAACCTACAGAACAGCCCTTATGAGTTAAAAAATCCTTTATTTATGAGTTAGGAGCACTTTCCCTGTGAATAAGCAACTCGAACATGCCTCCAGGAGAGGACCAAGGTGAGAAGCTCAGCTTTGGACCAAGCAACGTTGGTCTGTGCTCACAGCCCATGCTTGGGAGAGTTGGCTGAGGGATGCTTCAGTTCACATCTAACAGCTTTTAACCTTGAACAAGACAAGGTCAACAAATTCTGCATGTCCATTAAAGCCAAGATTTCTGCGTTCAGCCCTTTCCTGCACTACAATAGGAAAGAAATCAGAGTTATCTCAGGGAGAGACCTTGTTCACGTGTCACTCGGGCAGCCGTGACGGCCGGTCGGTCCCTCCTACCAACAGTGGAGCTTTGGTGCTGTGGAGGTGGGCGAGCTTGCACTGAACAACCTACGTAAAAAGCTATCTTTAGCATGTTGGAATTTTCTGTATTTTTATTTAAAAAAAATTAAATGGACTTTAAAGCAAGGTAATTGCACGTTTTAACAATGTTTATCCTTTTTGCCCAAACTACAATGTGTGTTGGCCGTTCTTTGGACGAGCAGTTGCCAAACTTTTTTATGTATAGGCATCTCCGTCACTTGCAACCCCCTTTGGGAGCCGGTCCGTTGGCATTGAGGGAATAGTCCTGTGTGTAGTGGTTCTCAGCCAGAGCTGTGCTTATCTCCGGATGGGCTCCCCGGGTTTGTGTCCCACTGAAAGGCTTTGTGTTTGCAGTGTCTGGAGAGAGGCAAGGGACCGCATCGTTGGCTTCCCGGGGCGCTACCACGCGTGGGACATCCCCCATCAGTCCTGGCTCTATAACTCCAACTACTCTTGTGAGCTCTCTATGGTGCTCACTGGTGCTGCCTTCTTCCATAAGGTGAGATATCATGGCCACAAAGCCCTGAGCTTTCCCTTCCTTCTCAGAGTAACTAGAGTCTGTATGTTTGTGGGGTTGTATTTTTTTTTTTAAAGAACAAATTTTGGAGCTCACCACTCCTTTTCCCTTACTTCCTCCAAACTGGAACACAGCCAGCAACTGGTCTGTGTCCCAGCGAACGGTCTCCTCGAGGAGCAGCTTATGTTTGTGCCACGTGAGAAGCACCACGGCCCTGAAGCAGGCGGATGGAGCACGGGGCCAGGCGCATTTCAGCGATGCTCTCGGTCATGGCGAGGGCGATGCAGGCCATGGGATTGCGTGCCCTGCATCTTTACTTGTACCATCTTTAATCTTACAGACTCAAAGTGTTGCAAGGGGTAATTTGCAGGGAAGTCATGGGTTTCTGCAGCTGCGTGGTGGCACAGGCTGGCTGGTAGATGTGGGAGGTGGCTGGTTTATGTTGGAAGGGAGCAGTGCAGAAAGTGGCTCTGTGACCTGTGCCTCTCTGTATGGGAGAGGCAACAGTGGGCAAACAGACCTTGAGAAAAGGATGGGATGTTTTCCTGAGGGGACTGTCCTGGGCTGTCATGTCATGGTGGAAAGGTAGTCCACCAGCCACTGCTGCCGTGCTGACTGCAGCAGCAAAGACAGCAAGATCTGAGGGGGCTGAAACCATTGTTTCTCGATTTCTGAGGTTACAGGAGCCTCGGGACTTGGCAAGGGTGGTGGCTATGGGGTAGATTTGCTGCTGCTCTGGCTACAGCAGATCTCCTGGGWGCAGGATTAACTCCATTATGTGGAGTTTCTCCACTGGCATCCTTGAGCTCTGAGTCAGACATGTCCCGGCGAGTGGTCTCGATACTCACCTGCAGTGCCACGACTGCTCCAGGGCTGGTGCAGATGGCACCAGCGATGGTTGGGTGCTTGCTGCTTGGGACCACGTTGAGCAACGTTGTGCCTTTTTATCCTTTACAGTACTACGCCTACCTGTACTCCTACGTGATGCCGCAAGCCATCCGTGACATGGTCGATGAATACATCAACTGTGAGGACATCGCCATGAACTTCCTGGTCTCTCACCTGACGAGAAAACCTCCCATAAAGGTAAAGTGCCAGGCGGGAGTTTGTACTGGGCTTTGCATTTCTGGAGAAACAGTGGTTTGGTCGATGTCTTTGAAAGGCAAGCCGTGTGTTAGGAGGCTGCTCTGCTCCGGGGGAAATCCAGCTCCCTTTCTCTCAGCGCCGCCTGGTGCAGAAACTGTGCTGTGCAGCACGCACTGCGCTTACCAAAATCTGGCTGCATCACATCTCTGAAGCTCTGTGCTGCAAGCGTGATGTGCTCGAAGCTGTCAGCACGTCCCCTCTCCGGCCTCGAGGAGATGTTGCGTGTGTTCAAAAAGGTGTGAAAACTCAGTACAGCCCTTAGAAGCAGCCAAATCCCTGCCATGGCGAGCAGATGAATTGGGGTTTGACTTACGCTGCAGCTCAGACTGGAGGGTTTCCTGGCTCAGCAAAGGCCCTTCTGAGCAGCTGATCCTGAAAAGATGAATTTCCTTCTTTCCGTAACATACAGCACAGGTAGGAATGAGTTCCTTGCTGATTTTGTGTAGCTTTCCAGAGACATTTAGGCTCATCTGTGTGCAGAGGGCTGTTGGTCCAAACACTGCAGCCCAGCTGAAAATTCCCTGCCCTGTGATAAAAAATGAATGTCACAATTTTGAGCATGAATTTCAGATGCAGATCATTCTGCTTTTTATCGCTGCTGGCAAACTGCTCTTTACAGCCCTGCATATGTCTCACCGTCGCGGGCCAGCTGCCTTGGAGATGGCTGTTGGCCATGAATATGATGGGTGGGTTTTTCTATGTGGTGTTCTTCCCATCTGGAGCTACTATGAAGTGGAGGTTGTAGAGTTTGGTGCAGCTGAGAGGAGAATCAGACCAAAACCAAAGGGCACTGCAATGGGATGTCTGATTCGAGACAGACAAGGAGGCCCTTTAATCAACGGGTGGCCCCTCAGCACCTCCTGAAAACTGGAGCCCCCTCCAAAGATCTTACTCTGGGTGTCTGAAACAAGAAGCGCCCCAAATTGCTAATTCTTCTGTAGCATCTGGGGCCAGCAGGTCGAGGGAGGTGATTCTGCCCCTCTACTCTGCTCTGGTGAGACCCCCCCTGCAGTACTGCGTCCAGCTCTGGGGCCCTCGGCACAGGAAAGACACGGACCTGTTGGAGCGGGTCCAGAGGAGGCCACCAAAATGCTCAGGGGGATGGAACGCCTCTGCCATGAGGAAAGGCTGAGAGAGTTGGGGTTGTTCAGCCTGGAGAAGAGAAGGCTTCGGGGAGACCTTATTGAGGCCTTTCATGCTTAAAGGGGGCTTATAAGAAAGATGCGAACAAACTTTTTAGTAGGGCCTGTAGTGACAGGACAAGGGGTAATGGTTTTAAACTAAAAGAGGGGAGATTCAGACTAGCTATAAGGAAGAAATTGTTTACGCTGAGGGTGGTGAAACCCTGGCACAGGTTGCCCAGAGAGGTGGTAGATGCCCCCTCCCTGGAAACATTCAAGGTCAGGTTGGACGGGGCTCTGAGCAACCTGATCTGGTTGAAGATGTCCCTGCAGGGGGGTTGGACTGGATGGCCTGTAAGGGTCCCTTCCAACCCAAACCATTCTGTGATTCTGTGATTCTATGTTTCTATCTGTAGCCRGTGAAAGGAAAGGAGTTCTTTTCTCAAGGTCTTTTTTTTCCTGAAACAGCTTCTCAAACCTTAAACCAGAAAAAAGTAACCAAGCGTTAGTAGATCATCATGTCCCCCTTTAAGTCTCTGCTCTGACAGAGCTGATGTGGACCATGTCCTTCCTTGCCTGGACACCCTCCAAGGGACACCCGGCAGTTGGGGAGAGCACGGCCGAATCTGTGCCCGCTCTGCAGCATGTCATGAAGGACGTCAAGCCAAGTCCCCCCATGCAGTGCCTTGGGCGCAGGCAGGGTGTCCCCCGCGGCCGGGGAGTTGTGGGCAGCGTGGCAGTGACCRTCTTTGTCCCTCTCTTTGCAGGTGACCTCCCGCTGGACTTTCCGCTGCCCTGGGTGCCCCCAGGCGCTTTCGCACGATGACTCTCACTTCCACGAGCGACACAAGTGCATCAACTTCTTCGTCAAGGTGTACGGGTACATGCCCCTCCTGTACACCCAGTTCCGTGTGGACTCGGTCCTCTTCAAGACCCGCCTGCCCCACGACAAGACAAAATGCTTCAAGTTCATCTAGAAGCAGGAGGCAGCCGGGCGTCCTCGGCTCTCCGAACTTCRGCCGAAGGCGGGTGAGGGCAGAGAGTGGCTTTTCTGACGGGGCTGCGAGTGCAAAATGCCTTTTGCTATTGACTCCGGCCTCCCTCCCGCAGAGCAAAAGGGACATCCTGGATTTGGACGGGCACGTTTCCCCCTCCCTTCCCACTCTCCCCACAGCAACTCAACGGAGCAACAGGGAACAGGATCTCACAGCTTCTGTAAAGACACTCCCTAGGATCGTACACTGAGGAATGGCACATTGGCTAGTGGCTCTGCCCCTTCGCTAGCCAAGGGCAACCATTCTTTTTAATTATAATTATTGTTATTTAAAATGAAAGTGTTTTAGATTTGCCGCGTGAGGCTTTTTTTTTTTTTTTTTTTTCTTTTCTTTTTTTCCCCCCACCCATCCCCTTTTCCCCTCTGGACCTGTCTGCCCACTCGGGGGGGACCGTAGTGAGGCCAGGTCGGAGCTGTTTGACTGCAGAGAGGTTATTCCCAGAATCAAGGCAGCTCCGGTCACCACTGTTGTCCCCATCCTTTCTCCCRCAGGGCAGCCCTTCTCCTCCCCTCCCTCACACCGCGTCCTGGCTCGTCTTGCCCTGTGGCTACTACTGAAGACTTTCAGGTGTCATCCCGTGACGAGCTCTTTGCTCTGCTGTGCTGACCACCCTGAGCCCTGCCCTTGGAGAGGGGCGAGCAGGGAAGAGGCTGGCCCCGGAGGATCCTTCCCCGGCTCCCAGCACCGTGCCGGGTCCCATACCACAGCCACAGGGCAGTTTGGCTGCTGCGGTCTCGTTCTCGGTGTCCTTTTCCACCCCGTGCAGCACACTGCAGGCACTGCTAAACCTCCGAAGACAGGGAGTGTGTTTGGGGCTTGGGAATGATCCATCTGCAGCACAGCAGGGGCTGGCAATGCCCCAGGCGCGTGCGTTCGAGCGGGCTGCCTTGGCCTGCGGTTTTCTACAGCCACTGCAGTGCCAAAGGCAGCTGCGGAGAGTCTCTGGGTCTGGCCTGGCCTTTTCACACGCACTTTGGGACTTTTCCTCCTGCACTTCAGGGCCTCGTTCACTGGCCCTGGAGATTTCCTCCAGTAGCACCCTGAGATCGGCTACACGAGCCTTTGCTGATAAAATAAACCTCTTTCCCAAAAGCATCCAAGTGTGGACGCAGTCTGCCAAGAGCTGGCTCTTCGCGGTGCCTGGTCCCTGCCGGGGGAGCAGGCAGTAGTTCAGCTTTCAGTGCCGGTGCGATGGGAGTCGGGGTATTGGGGCCTTCTCTTGAGATCGCCTCGCATTTTGCAGAGTGGAGAAAGGAGAAGACACTAACCCTTAATCTGTGCGCAGCCAAGCAGAGCCAAAGCGAAGCGCCAGCCCAGCCTGCATGTGCYGGAGCTGGGGCTGCACCATGGGCTGGAGTCCCTGCTCTGCCTCGTTCCTCCTCCCCATCCCAGAGCAAAATGTGCCCACGTCGGGTTTGCCTGTGGGCCCCAGCATAACTGCCTTAAACCCCCATCCCGTCCGCACTCGTGCCCTGGCTTTCGGCTGCGTTGGAAGGTTAATCCTGCCAAGAGCTTTCCTTTGCGTCAACTGGGAAATGCTGCTGCTGCTAGGATCGTGTTCACGGGGCTGTTTTCAGAGCCGGTTTCTCTCCCACCAAAGCAAAACGCTGTTACGTCTGTGTGATCGCCTGACCTCTGTGCTCAACTCGCTGCTCCGTTCTGCTTCGATCCCATCCCGTAACAGGAGGGAAGGACACAGCTTGCTCCCTCTGGTGTGATGTTCTCCCTCAACGCATCCCAGATGTTTAAGGGCAGCCTGGAGAAGCTTTTGCTGGGTAGATGGGAAGGTGAAACTTGTGTCATTGGCCTCAATGTCCCCAGCATTCCTGGCCCGACTTCCACTGCGGCAGGTTGCAGCTCAGCATCCCAGCACCCTGTAGCAGAAGGCCGTTACCACCTGGTTGTGTCTCTGGTGCGTCCCAAAAGAGGAGCAGGGATGGTCCGTCAGCAGCTCCTGGGCTCACTCGTAAGGTCAGCCCTGTCCGCACTCCCGCAGCCTGCACCAYGTTTTGGGGTGTTAAGTGGTCTCTCCAGCCATGTTTCAGCCATTTTTCATGTCAGCCCCACGGGTGGGGGTCACCAACACTTGCTCCTTGGGAAGGGGAAGGGAAGGGGCAGCCCGTCCCCAGCAGAGCCGACRGCTCGTGCCTTCACCAGCACTACAGACTGCAGCAAAATAGGGATCAAGGTATCTTTTCCTCTCCGTATGTTTCTTTTTCCTTTCCACTCTCTTTTTGTTTTAACATCAGGTGCTCAAAACAGAGCATGCGAAGGCTCACAGGCTCCTGAAAAATGCGATTAGAGACTCCTGCGAGGCTCCAAAACACCTGGAAGGATGTTTTCTGCCCCTGATCAGAGTGGAAACGTGGCATTCGTCAGCAGCTGCACCAGCTTCAGCATCCCTGAGGGGCCTCACACTCCTCTGCCACTGGCTTTAATTCTCCCCTCCCATTCCTAGGTGGTTCGTTAGCAGCGATGCAGTCGCTCAYGTACAGCACAGGTCCCTGCTGTCAGCCAAGGGTGGAGGCAGCTCTGCCTTTCCCAGTCCTCTGCCTGCATCGCAGGAGTCAAACAGGAGCAGGGATGGATGCCGGCAGCTGTGGATTGCACTTTATATAAATAGAGATACACTTCTCAGCAACCTATTTTCAAAAAATCTTAAGGGAAATTTTAGTTTTCTGGTGAGAGACTGTAATACAGGGAGCTTGGAAAATGGGGACGTGATGTGAAGCATTTGCGTTGCCGTTTCCATCGTGGGGGCTCGGGGTTTGCCGAGTCTCATTGCTTGGCTGCAGTTGGAGCTGGCGGCAAGCCCGAGGTTGGGGATTTCTTCTTTCTGTTGGTGCGTTTCAGTTCAAGGCCAGTAGAAATGTAGAGATCAGCGGTGGAAATCCAAATTGTTCTTCCTCCCAGGCTCTTAACACGCTCAACTCTTGCCCAAAGTGCTGGTTTTTTTGGAGGATCCCCAGTCCTGGGATAGCCAGGGGTCAGGCTCGGAGCGTCGCGGTTGAGCGCGGAGCGGCTGCGTGATGGGATCGGCGCGTGGGTCGTGGGATGGTTTCCTCCTTGCTGAGACCCCCCGAAGGGGGAGGATTTGGGGGTGAAGGGGTAAACGGGTGCTGCGAGTCGCTGATGGCAGCGGCTCGGGGGGGATATGCTGGGCGGCAGCAGCGGTGGGAGGGACAGGGTGCCACAAGGAAACTAAATGCCAGCGAGAGCATCTCCTTCCCCACCCGCAGGGCTGGCGCTGTCCCTCCCGGTCCTCTGCTGCTGTGGCTCTTTCCCAAATCTTCCCAAATAGACACCAAAACCCCTCCGGAGTACAGACTTGTGATTCACACCACAATTTTCTGCTCCTGAGATATCCCAGGATCTGAGCTGTCCTTAGGCTTTCCTCCACCACCAGGGAGGAGAGGGGCATTTCTGGAGAGCGGTCCAGCCCGTGCCACCATCCCGAACATCCTCCCTCACCACCCATCGCTTCTCCGTGATTTTCAGGGGGTCCAGGGTAACTCCGAAGCTCAGGTTAGGTTGTACGATTCGTCCCAGCTCCAGCACAGAGCAGCCTGGGGCACGCGGTCTCCGCCACCCCAGCCCCGAGGAGACGGGAAGGTCTCTCGCCTTTTCCCCTTTTCAGTGTTTYTGCTGCTTCACCCAGGACCAGGGGTTGCAGCCGGCGGCTGCTGGGTGCGGAGCGAGGTCTTTCTCACGTTCGCTGTAAATAGCATCGTCTGCGGTGACACGGACCCCCCCCGAACCCCGTTCGTGTCACACAGCACAGCCCCTGCCCTCCCCTGCGCCGTGGTTGTGCTAACTGCTCCGTGAGCACCAGGTTCAAAAAACAAAACAAAAACAAAAACCGAGAGAAAAGAAACACTCCTTCAACACGAGCACAATGTTGAGTTTTTTTGTAAAAGGATCCAATAAATGGAGAGTTTAACTTGAGAGCGTCTCTGTGCCTGCTTTGCCAGGGGCTGGGAGAGAGGGGTTGGGACCAGGAGAGGGCTTGCAGCAGCGGTGCTGCTCTGTGGCCCCGGGGCACCCTGAAAACAAGCATCTCCCCAGGCTTGCGTTTCCCGAGGGAGCAGGAGCAAGGGGCAGGGGAGCTGGTCCGGAACGGTGGAAACCCCTCAGAGATGGCAGYGTCTGGTGCTAAACCCCGCTGCATCCCTCGGTGAGCTCACGGCTGGGCCAAGAGAGCCCCTGCTCCAGCCCCAGGGGGGTTTGGACCTCCATGTAGCTTCAGGGGACATCACATCCCAGCTGCCACGGTGACACAGGGCTGCTGGTGGCATCAGGGACATCCAGCCAGGACAGCAGATCCGGGGGAGGCTGGAAAGCTTTCCATTTCTGCATCACCAATTGAAATCGCAGCCAACCAAAAAGCACGTTTTAGGGACATGGTTTAGTGGGCATGGTGGTGTTGGGCAGATGGTTGGACTTGATRATCTTAGAGGTCTTTTCCAACCTTAATGATTCTATGATTCTATGATTCTGTTCTATGATTCACCTTCCCCAGAGCCCCGCTCCACTTGCAGGATCTGGCCTCGGGGCCTCTGCCCTKCAGAGGGATGCCGAAAGCCACCACAGGAAGAGTTGTCCGGATATTTCTAGGCAATGAAAATGGCAGCTGAGCTGGTGGTGGGATTGCAAACCTTCCCGTCCCTGCCCTGGGATCCTGAAACAAGGAAATTCGGGTGCCATTTCCTATGCTCCCGGCCCCTCTCCTGTGCAGGAGGCTGAGATGGAAAAACCAGCCGGATCTGTGTGATTTCTAACCAGAATTCCACCAGCTTCAAACCTGCGGGGAGGAGCAGAGGGGAGGAATGGCGCTGGCTGTGCCATGGGCCGTGGGCTCCCCCTCCACGCTGGGCTGGAAATCCCACAGGATTTCCTGCACGGTGCTGGATTTCCTCRTTCTTCCTTTCTGCTGCTTTTTTTCGCCTTTTCTTCCTGAGCAGCCGGCTTCCGCCGTGGTCGCTTGTTCACCTCTGTGTCCCCTGCCCTTGCTGCTGTCCCTGTGGGACATGTGCCCTGTATTTTCTCCACTGCCTTGGGGTAAAGGCTTTTCCCTACCGGGAGGGTTTGTGCTTGATTTTATTTCCAGGAGAGGTTTCAGGGAAACCCCAAATTATTTTGATCCCAGAAGGGAGGAGGTGGGTGCTCTGCCCAGGACCTGCCTCCCAAATGCCTGGGGTCTCTCCCCAAAATATTGCTGGACGGCAGGGACATCGCCAACAGCACAAGGGCACAGAAARCCACACTCAAAGGCACCTGGCTGCAGTGGTGGGACGCTGTTTTGGGGGTCCGGCTCCCTAGTGAGCCCAGCAGCATCTTGGGCACTGCCTCGACTGTAGCAGATTCGCTCGTGGGGCTTTTCCAGCAGATAAAAATCTCCTGTTAGAACAAATAATTTTTACAGCTGTAATTGATGTGACCTCRGTGAGACGAGCCACAGCATCACCGCTCCTGCCTGGTTTTCTTTTTTTTTCCCCCTGTATGAGGGTTTGTACCATCCCAAAGGGCGAACAGACACTGGGGAGAGGAGGAGATCAATCCCCCTAATAATTCATTCCCTTCTACCAGGAGGGAGGGCAGGGGGGAAGTACTTTACACTCCTCTACACTAAAAAGTGCTCTCAATTTTCCCTTTCAGATGACACATTCCTTGATAAAAAGCAATTTAACTGAAATTGCCCCCCGTGTTTCCGTTCTGCCCGTCAGTGCCATAAAAGCAGCCAGCTCCTGCAAGAGCCCAGGTAAAGGACACGCAGCCACCGGCGCGGAGGCTTGCACCCTCCCAGGGCCCTGCCTTACACCCCATCCACGCTGAGACAGGCAGGAAGAGGGAAATTACTGGTTTTGGTTTTTTTTTTTCCCAGCTGGAAACGCAGAAAAAAACTGCTGCAGGGCCGGACACCAGCAGCAACACAAAGCCGAGGTCACATTGGGTTCATCGTTCCCAGGTTAATTAGATGRCGGCTTTTCCACCCACAAGCCAGGGCAGGCTGCGTACCCCGGCAGCACGTTCCTGTTTGGGGGGAAAAAAAAAAAAAGGCTCAAATTCAAGAGCATGTGGCGTTGTGGGGACTGGGACTGGCAGGGAAAGGGGAAYGCTGGTGCTGTGGGGGCATTATAAATCCCTGCATCCATATAATTTTTCAGAGTGCATTGCTGCAAGCAATGTGTGGGCTGTGCAGGATTTATACCTCCAGCTTGCTGCCTGCGATGGACCGTGAAAAGCTTTAGGGAGAAAAATAGGAAAGCAAAGGGCTGCTGCATTTCCATGGGTGCCCAACGCACAGCAAGGTTCACCCATTGCCCTCCTCGCTCCCTGGGTCCTGCTTTTAGTCCCGGGGCAATGGCACTCAGCTGCAGTGGAAATATGAAGCTGGAATAGAACAGAACAGAATAGAATATTTTCAGTTGGAAGGGACCTACCTGGATCACCTAGTCCAACTGCCTGACCGCTTCAGGGCTGACCAAAAGTTAAAGCATGTTGTTAGGGGCATTAGGAGCCCTGGTCTTGGCTTAAAAAATCCCTGGGCGAAGCAGGGTTTTGCCCACAGTGCAACCAAATGGCTGCAGAGAGGTAAAGAAGGAATTGGGAGAGCAGAAGAGGCAGTTAGCACCACTGCAAAGCACCTGCAGCCACCCGGTGAACGCGTGCGCTGGGCCGACGGCAGCACGCTGTAATTTAGAGGCTCGAAATAGTAAATATTAAGAGCAGTCAGAGGGAAATGAGCAGTTATTAGCCAGGCAATTAATAAAAGACCTATGCTGCGCTCAGTGTTGTGCCTGCAAGGGGAGGATAATTGTCACCATTCGTTTTAACCCACTAAAAGTAATTTAACATAGTAAAAAAAAAAAAAAAAAGAAAACAACCCTAGATCAAGCACCACCAGTCCTTGTGAACGCCTTCCTGGAGCCCTGCTCTGCCCCGGGGACGCAGCGAGTCCTGGAGCAGCAGTGTGGCAGAAAACCAACAGGGTTTTGTTGTTTTTTTTTCCTTTTCCCTTAAAGAATTAAAAAAAGAGCAGTGAGGTGTAACACCAGTTCCTACACCTTGGTTTTAAAGCCTTTTGGATGCTCTTCTTGCAGGTGTTTCTCGGCAGAGGGCCCTGCTCTCTTGCGTAGCTGGTTTTTAAGCTCTCACCCTGCACGTGTTTTGCTGCCAACATGATAATAATAAAAATTAAAAATAAGACAAGTTGTGATGTCTTTGCATGTGGTTGGGCTTCTCYGCGTAGCAACACGGGGCTGCTTTGCTCCATCCCTCACCCTTTTTTGTTACTGAGCACCCATCAATATCAAGAAAACAATCATAATGCAAAGTTCTACCAAGAGGTGGGCCAGCGTTGGCATCTTGGTTATTGCTGCAATAGGAACCGGCCGGTTGTTAGAGGTTTTCTCACCAGGGAGTTCATGCTAACCCCACGGCTTGGCCTAATTGCACTGAATTATGTTCTGCCTCAGGAGATTCACTGGCATAGCTTTAATTACCCACAGCAGCCCGGTCTTGCCACGCTTGAGATGGAGACATCACCCCTGCTCAGGGGCAAGGAGGGGAACATGTCCTAGGGACACTCAGGGACAGTTACGAGGCCAAGGGAGAGAAAAGATGGGGGAGTAATTTAATTTTTTGCTTTAATCAAGGCAAAGAGCTTTTAATTGTTTAGCCCTGCCGGTAAAAATGCAGCAAACTGATGCCGTGACTTCTGAAACAGGAGTTTGGGAAGATCATTGCCTCTTGGGGCTGAATTAATCCCGCTTGACTTCGGASCCTGCTGTGGTGCCCCTTGACTGCGTCGCATCAGTCGGCGGGAGAGATGCAGGATGCGGTTGGTGAACTCCGACCCTAACAAAGACTTGCCCAGGGGATCCTACCTGCCACTGGTTCCTGGCCAGGGCTGCCCTGTGCCCCATGGCCCGCACGTGTCCTCATGGGAGAATTACTGTGTCCCCAGGGGCGAGAATCCCCTGTAGCCCACAGAGCTGCCCCCCCAGCACGTAGGTCCCCATGCCTGCCCTGGAGAGCAGGACTGGGGGGCTTGGCTGTAAGCCCAAGCTCACAGGGAGAGACTTGGCTTGTTCTTGTGAGCCACAAGACTYGGTGATGGGTCCCCGGAGTGATGGGACCCTGGTGGTGGGTCTCAAGTGGTAGGTCCTTAGTGATGGGTCCCAGGTGATGGGTCCACAGTTCATGAGTCCCAGGTGATGGGTCACACGTGATGGGTAAATGGGGACCTGTTTGATCTGACTTATCTTCCCCATCACGAGCCTACCCAGGCCATGACGTGCAGCTGAAGGCACTCAGCTTCGCTATTCCTCCCAAAGGCTGAGCTGCCAACGGGGCAGAGACCCAACATCTCACTTCAGCTTCCCTCAGGTCATCACGTCCAGGCTCCCGAGGGGTTGGCCCTGGCGTGGCTGAGGGCACTCATCAGGTGGCATCAGGGCCAGCTGATTCCCCAGTGACACTGACTGCATCTGGGCAAGGTGGGGGACGGCATGAGCCTGGAATTAAATGACTTGGTCCAGTTGTTTTTACTAAGGCTCACATCAATAGAAAAAAAMCACAATATACTTCCCTCCATCCAGGAATATCTGTTCCATAAAAGCCAGCCAAGTGCAGAAAGCTGATTTTARCCTTTTCTCCCCATTATTCCCTGGCCCAACGATGCAGCCCTGGCTGCGCTGCGGGAGCGCACAGTTTGGGAAGTGCACTGAGAATTAATCACTTGCCAGGGCCCAGGGTGCAGCCCTGCAAAGCGGCTGCTTGAGAAGCAGCCCAGCTGCAAACACCGCTATTTGAGTTTAATTAGGGAAGCTGCAGAGAGAGGCTGGTGACGCGCAACGCGGGATGTGGGACTCCCAYGTCACACGTGGTCACGGGGACTGGAGATGGCCATGGCACAATGAACATCACATGGCGGCCAAGGGGATTATTTTTTTTTTTTTCCTTTCTGGAAGAAAGAGAGTGAAACCACGTACCTTTGCTGTTGGTTGTCCATTAAAGTGTGCATCTCTGGTTAAAACGTATTCGCCATCCATCGTATTCCACCCCCTCCATTCGCAGCTCTCCTGGGCTGCCATGGTTACCTCCACAGGACTGACCCAGCCCGAAGAAATGCTATTTATTTTTCTTCCTCTGTGCAGAATGAACAAGCACTTATTTTGGTAGTTTAATTAAGATTTTTCATTAAAGAATTTGCCCCCCTAGTATGTTTATTTTTCCAGCAGGCACAACCTTTCCACTTGTAAGAAATGAATCAGTTTTCAGATGCTGGACTGGAGCAGTAAGAAGTTTTCCTGCCCAAAATGACAAGAAGAAAAATGTAGAAACTTTTAAATTGATTTTTTTTTTTTCCCCAGGAGGGTGGAAAAGCCTTTGGAAAGCCATTAGCTCCCAGATGACCTGATAAAATATCAGCATGGCTGTTACAGGTCAGAGCTTTGCACCTCAAATAAGGATTTTGGTGTGACAGCTCAATCGCATCAGCTGCCTTTCAGTAGTGAACCAAGCTAAAAACTAACTGTTGAGCTTGAGTACGTTTCTAATCCTGTTAATGAGCACAGCAGCCCACTCCCAGTTCCCGAATCAAACCACTGTGCTTTTAATACGACTTCTGCCGCAGCAGCTTTCAGCTGTAAGTCTCAAGGCAGCCTGCAAAGGAGGATGGTAYGATTTCTGTTTCACATAAGGGGAAAGTGAGGCACTAAGCCAGGAACGTGTCCAAAAGCATCCATCAGCGGCAGGACTAGACTGGAGCTCTCTAGTTCTGTCAAGTTAGGCAGCACTGAGAGATTTCCACAGGGGGCTCAGAGCATCGGGGTTTATTTGGCCCAATTATACGCTAGTCACTCCTGTGGAGTAGCTATCGTGGCCAATACAGGCTGTCTCACTCTTCACATTTAAATATTTCCTTAATACCTTGAGATCGGTAAAGCCTTTCTGTCTAACCTTTCTGTATAACGAGGCTGTGCTGGATGAGTACATTAGGAGGTTATTCTCCCCTGATATGGAAGGCTGGTTGGACTGCGTAACTTCAGCAAAGACAGCAAATCTCTCTCGCTTTCCTGCCCTCACACACCTGCAGAGTCAGAGGAACACAGAGCTTGATTAAATCTTTTATGTCAGTGAATCCACAGCCCTGTTACTGCAGGGCTCCATGTCATATAACCACATAAATGTCATAAAAATGTCCCCATGTGTCTCAGTACCTGGCAAGTTCAGCTCTTGGGTTCTGGCTCAAGGGAATCCTCTTGACTACAGGTAGCTACAATTCAGCTCTACGCCAGCTGAGGTCTTCTTGACTCTTTGTAGCTGGGCTTTAACGCTTCTCGCTCCTTGGGTCACGGGAACTGAGCACTCAGAGCCCGTTTACCACCAGGGAGTCGCAGCTCTGCTCAACCATACCCACATGGCCTCCAACAGCAGTTTGGCGAGGGGAAAAGTCACGGGCCGGAGCCCACGCTGACGCAAAAGCTTGGTGGAGCCAAGCTGGGAAGGTCAGCCGTGGTTCAGAAGCACAGCATCACATGGCTGCAATGAGGGGATGGTGTTGTGGTTCATAAGCAGCCATGAAGTGCTAATTACTGAATTTGCTTCCCCTTTCCCAAAAGGCATCATGAAAAACAGAGGAGGAATTTCAGGGTTGGGGTGTGCTTTCACTGTGCCAGCAAACTGATTTTCCCTCGTTCTTTGCCCCCAGATAAGCTCTTCATGGTGAATTGTTACACCTTCCGATTGCTCCCCGCAAGGTCCCCTCTGAGTCCTCCGCGGCAGCACACTGACTCGGATTTCCTAATACTCAGTTGCTCGACCACAGCCTTCACCAAGCAGAAACTACTGCCTTCATGGTCTGCCCACCTGCACACCACTGGACTGCCCATGCTCAGCCAAGCTGGATGCGACAAGCACTAACGCACAGCCTCGCGTCTGGCTTTTTAAAGCAACAAGTGAAGTCCCTTATAATTATAAATGCAAATGAGTATATTCACAAAATGAAGGCTCTGGAACATTGGGACCAATGCTGGAGCCGGTCTAGGTAACAAGGAGAAAGACGCTCTCAAGCACTCATATGTTACAAGGCCCACTCCTCCCTCTCCCTCCCCCTGCCTCCTCAGCTCCGCTGAGTTTATTACATGGCCTCTGTGTGCTAAGAATAATCTTTTTGGAGATTTAATTACAAGGTGAAATATGTCCAATTCTATTATTCCATTTTCGAGTGATGATAAAGAAGCCAAACTACTGCAAATGTTGTAAACTCTTATGAGGATTAATGCTACTGCAACAAGTTTTTTTATCACATTAATGATACTATTTCTCTCACGCCCATGACATACACACAAAGCAAAGGTATGGATGCTGGAGTCTGTATATCCAACGGAATAGAAATCCTTAATGTGTACGAAATGTGACGTGGAAACTGCAATAGCAAATAGTTTTCATTACAGAGCTGTTCTTCCACTGCCTGAATCTCCCCAAAGCTATAAACTGAAGGAGTGGTTATATTTCACAAATGTGTATATACACGCACTGGCGGATGTGGAATAGGCATGCAGATGCTTTTATAAACCACAGAATGTGCTTCCTCCTCAGCAGTCTTACTATGCTTTTTATTTTTAACACCAAATAAATACAAAACAATCCAATAAAAAACAAACAGCAGTAAATCTGAGAAATCGGTCGCTTTTAAAAGCAATACTATTAACTAAGTTTAGGCCCCAAATATGTGATTTTGGAAGTGAAAAACCTCCCCAGGTCTGCAGTACAGATGGCTTTGTATAAATGACTCAGTATTTCAACCAGGATTTGGGATTGTGGGGGCTGAAAGGACAGGTTTTTGGAAGGTAGAAACAAGAGGCACTTAAATCTCAAAGTCTTTTCACGAGCACTAGGAGTTTAACTACTTTATGTACTTTTGAAAGTATCTTCCTGACATACCTCCTCCACTGGTGACGGAGGGACCCAGCAGAAACCAGTCTTTAGTGTGTCTCAATGAAGAGCCTAGAGCGGGGTGGACAAAGCTGRTCATAACAGGTGAGGGTGCAGCATCAATAAACACCTTGCATTGCTAAAGCATATAGCTTTTTCAAAATCCTTCTGCTTTTGCAGGGAATGGCCAGGCTCTTGCCGCTTCGAAGCTATTCTACATGTCCAGCATAGCCCCCTTTTTTTATTTTTATAATCTTTGCCTTACCAGCTTTCCCATTCCTCTTCATGCCAGTGAAACACACACGCACAATGTAAATGGAGGACTGACAGGAAATTGGATCTGGTGACCAGGAAGAAGCAGCGGGGAGAAAAAGAAATCTCTTAATATCTGAGGCCATTGTTTCAATATTCTTACAGAGTTTTCTCAGGTAAAGGACTGGGACATACATTGCTGACGAGGGTCACACAGAGAAATGTCTGCGTCTGCACACAATTTCACCCTGACCTGGTAAATATACACTCTATTTATTTACTCTGCAGTCTGTATCTCCTATAAGATTCCAACTCCCAATTTTACAGCACAGGAATCCCCTCCAAAGTATTCAAAAAATGGTTAAAAATAAAATTTAAAAAATATATAGATATTAAAAAATACTTCCTTGCTTCTCCATGAAGGGAAAGGTGGTTTCTGGTCTCTTTGAATCAGGAAATTCTCTCTCTCCCTGGGGTCATCCTCTGGAAAGCTCTTAGCTCTGGTGCTCTGGGGTGTCTCCTTGCAGAGCAGCATGATGTCCATGAGCTAAAATTTCTGCAGGAATTTGAGAACCAGGTCACGCAGTTTCACCCTCAAAGGTTCATCATTGTCGCAGATGATGTGTGTGGAGTCCTCCTCAATCTGAATGAGGGTTTCTGCTTCCTGGAGGAGTACGATGTGGCCCTTGGCTGTGTCCTCCACCTTCACRTCACTGAAACCATGCTAGATGTAGCGTTGGGGAGGGAGTAAAAGAGAGAGATGTTACTACAACTCAGGAAATAAGGTAGAGATGAAAGACTAGGGCACAGGGGGAGGAGAGGGGAGAATGGCTACAAAATACAGAGTGCCACTGCAGATATCCTAGATCTCTGGGATAAGCAGAGGAAACACCCCTAGGATGAGCTAAATATGACCCTCATTATACAGATGGATAAACTATAGAACAGGGAGGCTAAAGCCAGTATTTTCCACTACACCAGGTCACTGCAATTGCAAAATCTTGAGAGACAAAGAGGACAAATGGCTCCTTTAACTACAGAAATGACCACCCGTTGACATTACTGCCTCAAAGAAGATGATAGTGGAGAGCTACTGAACCCAGGGCAAACTTCCCCACAGACAATCCTGCCCTTTTCCCTACCCATTTTCTCCAAGGAGCCATACAGGAGAGAACAGGGCTCCACAGAGCAGTAACCAACTGCCTGCAAGTTCAGCCACCAAGCCCCCTGTCCTGCAGCTCCCCAGAAAGCTTCTCCATCAGTGGAGAGATTTCCAGGATCTCTTCTTCACTCAGTCACCCCATTTTCATGAAACTGGTAGGAACTTAAATACTTTTGAGACCTCCTCCCCACTGTTCAAATTTATTGGAAATCAGCTGATGAATCCAAAAGTTACATGGGGGAATTCACCCACTCAGAGTGACCCCAAAAGCTCTGTTTCCGTGGTAAACCAGGAGGAAAGGACTGACATGAAGCCCCTATACCAAGACATGACTCCACAGGGAACTATTCCCTCCATACTCAGTGCAGGGACACGTGTTCCCTGAAGTACTTTGCTAGCTCGTTAGCCCCTCTCCATTTCAAGCTACACTAAAATTATTTTCCCTCTCTCTGATAGCAAAGCAGCACATTTCTGAGATTAGTAGAAATCTGCTTGAACCTCACTTGCGACCAAAGACTTATTACCTTCTCGAGTGTCTGCACAAACTGGTCCACAGGAATGGAGCCGCTCAGCAATGGCTTCAAAGGTTTACACTCTGGCACGTCATCACTCACTCGCTTTCTCTTCTTGCTGGCAGGAGGTTGCGGAGGTTTTGGAGGGAGCTAATGGATGAGAAGGTGCACAGTAATGCAGTGAATCACATCAGCTTATTATAATTTAGTTGGAATAGCAAGCACATGAGATGATAGAAAAAGAATACTGATTTTGTTTTCTGTCACTAAAGGGGAACATTGCAGTGCTGAAGGGGAGAGGAGAAACCCAGCCTTGGGCTCCACTGCAGCTCTGCACACACAAGCCACCACTTAACAGAAATAAATTAGCAGTTTTAGTTCAAATCTCCATCATCTTAAAATTTCTGTCTAATTCAGTTCTGTTCAAATTTCCGTCATCTTAAAAGGCCTGTCTGACTCAATTCAATACTGAAGCTTTCTATTTTAGCATTCAAGTACCCTGCAATATTTTCTAGGAATCATGCCTTAAAGAAGTCAATGCCTTGAAAATCACACTCTAAAAGATGCATCAGGTTGGGAAACGGCCAAATTCAGAGCAAGTAACTACTCAGGGAATGAGAAAAATGGGTAATTTATTTCTCACTGGCCTCGGAAAAGTGAGTCTTTAGGAAGAACTTGAATACAGACAAGGAGGCGTGAGAGATGCTGCAGTGCCTGAAAAATCACTGGAGTGTGATCTGGGTATAATTTTGTGCTGCTTCAGAAAGCTATCTGCCTTAACTCATCCCTGAGACCCTTCTCCGTTAGCAGGGAGGGGGAGGCAGGGTTAGCACGTGCAGTGGTAGCTAACCTAGCACTGTGCGTTGTTGCGCGTGCGGGCAAGGTGTGGGGTTAACTGAGCACTTCTGAAAGACCGTTTCATGGAGATGAAAACCAGATTCCTATAAAAAGAACAGTGAGGAAATTATCGTGTAAAATAAGTCCATGTGTCCTGTGCCAAGTTAGTTAGGGTGGGGAAGTGTCAGCGCYGGTCCTTCCCAGTGAACTAGCAACTCAGTGCCTGGGAAAAAGGTGCTGGGGAAAATTTCTCCAAAATTTTGGCAAGACCATTTGCCAGGGATGCGTCTGCACAACACACAGGGAATTTGCCTGAAGCAACCCCAGTGCCTTGTAGCACCCTGTACACTCCAGGTGACAGACTGGGCTCCTCTCAACTCCATGTCTTTCCCATCATGTAGCATCATGTCTGAACCTGCTGCTGTGATGTCCCTGTGTTTCTTTCAACAGCCAGGGAAGGGTGTTTTTCATCCTCGGGAGAGAAATGCCGCCTGCTCAGGCTCCAGTTCCACAAGCAGGGATGCGCTTGAGTCACTTTATAAAATGCACCATTTTCCCTTTAGTTGGTGGGCCTACGTGCATGTATCGTGTTATTTGTGCATGAATCACTCACATGGTTCTGTGTTCGTAGACTGAGTTTTTGGGGCTTGTCTACACACAGCTTCTGTAACTCCCAGAGGTCCCAGGCTCAGCCAATACTGACAGATACCGCTGTGCTGGCTTATCTCCATCCATTTATGAGGGCTCTGGCATTTTAAGCCTAGGTCTAAGTTTATTTGGCATCAGGAATCAGAGTAGAGAAGAGAGTAAATGAACACCACAAAGGAGAAAGCAGCCTCAGACCAACTGCATTGCAATACTTCAATTTTTTCACTGTTGCCTAGTGTTTCTAGGGAACTGACTTGCAAAAAGTAAGACAGCCTGTCTGCTGTGCACTGATACAAATCCTTTACCGATCTTTATGTCCCTGCATTAAAGACATTACTGTACTGGGCCCTTTTCCCAAGTGTAGTGGGCCCAGCCCAGCTCTGCTGCCCAGCGGGAGAGGCAGCATCATGCAGAGTGCGGCTTCAYTGAGTCCCCTGCATGCTCATGCATCAAAGGAGAAAGCGGACTGGGGCATCCACTGCTGAGCAGGTCCACCAGACATCATCTCCTTCTGCGGAGCACTAATGCCAGGAATTGCAGTGTCAGCCTAAAGGAGGTGGTAGGAAGAGAGTGTACACTCTTACTTTGTACGAGGATGCACAATCTGCTTCTTGGGGAACAGGGCAACTTAAGGAAGACAGTCCCTTCACATGTCTAATGTTTTAGGTCATCTCTCTCCTCTGACCCTCAGTTCTAAGTCCATGAGAGGCTGACTGATGCTGATCCTGGTGTACGGGTTATGGAAGACAGCAGTATGATTTGTAGCCTCTCTTCAGGAATAATCTCACTTCCCCTTTTATCTTAGCCAGGCACATGGCCAACGAAAAGAGGGTAGAGAGATTTATTTGCATCCCACTCTCTACTCTAAGTGTAATTCCTCACTCGCACATGCCAGGACAAAGCATCTGACAAGGACTCTGCTCCGGTGGGGAAAGAGTTGTTGGAGGGGTTGCCTTATGAGAACAGCTGGGGTCCCAGATGGCAGGAAACCCAGTGTAAGGATATTTTTCTCCCTTTCCCATTATACTGTACCTGCAGCACATGCTTGTTGTCTTTAGTATGCAACACGGCAGAAACTGTTGCTAAGGAAATACCAGGCTTAATCTCCAAGGGCACAAGTGAATCTGCAAGCTAAAGCAGAAGAAGGATTTTGTTCAGCAAGTGATAATCTCAAAATTTGTATGAATCCAGCTGTGATCTAAATTGGCAGCATGGTATTTTTAAACACAGACTAATGAACTGTAAACACAAACCCACTGATACAATGACAGAGCGCTCCTCTTACCTGCTTAGCCCTCCTTCCAGCTCTTAACAGCTATCGTTATCAGAGCAGTGCGAGGTTTTCAGTAACCAAGGCAAGTCTCACAAAATATAACAATTAAAGAGAAACCTCATTTCAAAAGACATCAACTACTTTATTAATAATTTTCATTAATATAACTCATAATGTAATTCGTCATTATTTATCAAGTTTGTTACGTCGATGGACAATGAAAAATAAAAGCCAGTTTCCTTTCTGTTCCTTAGTGCTGTGGCATTCTGGCTGCAGAACAGCTGGAAGAAAAAGGTTTGTCCTTAAAAACCTAATGGCTCTGTTGACTGGTTTGAAATTTTTCCCCAAAACACTGCATAGAAACCCTTACACTGCCTTTTATATAATTCTTCTCTGAAAGAAATAAAATTTAGTCTTGGCTCCAACTTTGAATTCAATGGCAACCTCCCAAGATCCTCAGCATTGAGGGTGTTGGCAGTGAATGTGGAGTGGGCAGTACTGCACCTGCTGAGACTTGCAGAAGTTGGCCGGCTGGGAAGCACCTCTTCCAGCCATGTTTCCAAAGGAACACTGCAGAAAACAGTGCTCCTGAACACAGAAAATTATTCCCTTTTTCCCTCCAATGGAATTCTAGATGACAATACACTGGACACCGGGTGCCCTGGAGTCCTGTCCAGGACTGCAGCCAGGATCTAGTCCTAGATAAACAGGCACCTTCAGACTGCATGGGCCAGCAGCTCAAGCAGTTTCCAAGTATCACTCCCAGCCAAGCACGCTCCTGTTATCACTGTGGACCTGAAGGCAAGGACGCGTGAAGTGTGCTCTGTGTCTGGGGGGAAAACCTGCAGGTGCCTTACAAAACAAAAACAGACACTGGATGGGAGGACTCTTCAGTTGTGAAGACAAGTAACACCTAAAGAGGCAGAATCTACTTGGCTGTTTTTCCCAACAGTTGTACCATCAACCTACCCAGACCATCAACCCATCTCATGTAGAAAGAGCCTCTACGAGGTGATCTTCATCTGAACTCCATTTCCTTTCATCTTCAAACACATGGCACCTCCAGTTGGAGCCAGATGTTAAGAGCTTAACCTCCAGACAAAGGAACTCTTTTGAAACTTCAGCCATCTACTGTAGCACTTCCATGGAGCAGAGCTCTGGAGAACCAGCTATCATCATTGCCCTGCCAGCAAGGCAACACCAGCTCTCTTTAGCTTGCCAGGTGCTCCCATGCATGAAAAGCAGGAAGAGAAACCAGATGGATTTTAGAAAAGCATGGTATATTCCCATTTTGGAGATAGTGCACCTGAGACAAAGGAAGATTAAATTCCTTACCAAAGACCATCTAGTGAATTTTCAACAGGATCCAAACCAGGAGAGGGACAGAACAGAACAAGTGAACCCTGCCACTTCCCAAGAAACTTCAGGTACCAATACTTTACTGCCAAATACTCTGGTCTTCTGTAAATTAAAATTATGTAGGTGATAGCTCTGTTACTGCAAAACTCTAATCCTTGTGAATACAGAAGCAACTGAACTTGACTTCAAAAAGCACTCACTACTGGCCTAATCCTTTTGCCATCAAAGCACTGAGAAGGCTTTTCTGTTGGTTTCGATGGCAGCAGAGTTCAGCTACTTCTAGTAACTTCTGAAAATCTTACCTACCACTATCAAAGTTGCAGGAACATTTTGAGAGCACCTCCTTGAAATAAAACAGTTGGATAGATGATTGTGTGGGAAAAACACAGACATTTTAAGGCTGCATTCAAATCCCCTAAATTTTGCACATATTCAGATTTGGTGAATTTTAGAAGTCAAAATTTCATGGAGCAATTCAGATTGCTCTCTCTCTGGGACTCTGTTCAAGATCTTTAAAGCAGGCAATTTGAATACAGCCTTTACAGTTTGTTGTTGAAGGCTAAGAGAATGAAAATATAATGATAATTATCGCTTCAGATTTCCCCTGCCACCTAAAAATAGTAACACTTGCAGCAGTGTGTTATGCTGCACTTTGCAGTGGTCGAAGGCACTTTCCATTCCCACCACCTTCCAGAGGAAGATCGATACAAAATGGGCTCTAATGAAGAATACATGGCAAAATGGCAAACACTGTAAAGAGAAAGATCCTTAAAAAACAGAAAGCTGGTTATAATCAAAGTCCTATTCTGCCACTGAGATACTTTGATATTAACATTTATGCAGGTTTTAACCACACAGTTGGTAAATAGCAACACTTTAATTATTAACAGTAAAAAAGACAGTAAGACAGACATTCATTTTTATTTTCTCTCAGATATTGCTTCATCTCACAGCGCTCTCCATGTTGCAGCCAATCCTTTTATTACAGAAGTTCACTGAACCAAACCAGAAAGGTCATTTAATCACATCCAGTAATTCACCCACCAAGACCAGACAGCACTGCTATACTCCTTTCAACTGACCTCCTGCACACACAAATCACAGAAGTCTTCCGAAATGCTGGATTAAAGAAACCCTTTTCAGAGAGATAGCAAATCTTGTCTATACTCCAAGCAATGGCAATTCCACCATTTCTTCTCGCAAGCTGTTCCAAACTTTAATTTTCCTTGCAGCTAGGAAACTGTGTCTTATTTCAAGGTTGAATTTGTCCAACTTTCAGTTGCTGGATCTTGTTATGCCTTTGTCTGCAAGATTGAAAAGCCCCCCACTATGCAAGAATAAATGCTTCTTCCTTCCAGTCATTATCACAAGTCTAATGCCACATGCTGTCATCAGGAAAGTCATGAAAGCAGAGACGCACGGCACTGAGCACTAACATCGCATTAATCAGTCCCCCGCCTATGAATGAGCACTTGGACTGCCTTAAGATAAACTTGTGTGTGTGTGTGTATTTCATTTTTTTAAATCCCTCCTGTTAAGGAAAGTTTAAAACAGAGACCAACCAAAAAACAAAAGTCATTGACTCTCGGTAGTCTGAAACTGCAAGTGTTGATGTGAACCTTGTAATGGCTGAGGGAGAGAAGAGTCAGCTTGGGAAGTTCTGCTCCCATGTTCAGAGCTGTCCACCTATGCTCTTGCAGAGTAAAGACATTTTTACTGTAAACTGCAGTTGAATCTTTTGCATAGGATTGCATTTTCCACAACAAAATGAGATCTGACACATACTATGTGAGCCCAAACACCGTTGTTGGCCAAACTATAGTTGTTTTTAAAGAACAATGCACACAGGTTAGGTTACTCTGAAGTCTTTACTAAGGCCTTCATCGGGGACAACTCTCCCTAGGCTTAAGGTCGCATGCTGTCTTTAGGCACCAGCCCAAAACCCTCTTGTTGGCAATGAAGAGCTGAACAATGACTGAGGATGGGATCTGAAACTCCTACAGTAAAAAAACACTAAGGCTGAATAATCAGTGAATAAAATCAGGAGAGGACCAGAATTTTAGCACACATGGTCTTGTATGGAGGATTTTCCCAGGGACAGACATACGCCAGCCAGTATTTTAACATCCAAGTTGCGGTTATACTGGCAGTGGTGACTACCAGTGATTTCTTCCTAGATTTTTGGGACACCTCTCCAAACTTCTCCCTTTTCCCTCTTCCCCTCCAAGTTTTATAAGTGCAACAGTTCTTGGCTTATACTAGAGAGGGTGCAGGAAGACTGACCCAGCAGGGAGAGGTGAAGCCTGAGTTGAGTGAGGTGAACTGGATCTTCACTCTCCAGGACTGGAGCAAAGGGGAACAAGCAGGAGCACAGCAAAGCTTATCAGTAATTAAAATCCCCTTAACTTTTAAGATCTGAAATTCACTGATGTGTACACTAGATTATAACGTGTATTTAGAAAGGGACACAGCTGGGTTTTTACATCAACATTAAATGTGTATTTTCCAGATTTGCAAACTGTGCATAAATGTATGATCTCTGCATTAGAGGTAGGAGCCAGAGTTGCAACTCTGGATCAAACCAGAGAAATCAAAGACATGAAACAGAGCTGTGAAACCACTGGGCAGGACAGATCCTTTATGAAGTCAACACATTGCAAGTCCTTAGAAAAAATAAAAATAAAGTTGTAATATATTCCTTGGGGCAGGGATCAGTTTTGTTCAGTGCTTGTGCAATACCTAGCGCTCAGAAATCCTACTACGGGGTCCATTACTCATGCTACTATACTGCAGTAATAAAGTAAATGGAAGGAAAATTTAAAAAAAATCATCAAAAGTGGATCACATGCGACTAACACAACAGCTTTCTCTGATAAGACAACTGCTGAGGGAATTGGGGCAGCGACAGTCTGTGCTTCATGAAGCACTAGCAAGGTACCACATGGGAAATTACAAGCTGTGGATTTCTACAGCAGTCCTGAGGTAGAGAAAGTGCTGGTTAAAGCAAAGATATCCTCAGACAACTACTGGGCTGTTGCTGCAATTCCTGAAGTCTTGAGCCTACTCCCATACAATTTTTATTAATGACCTCAGTACAGAATGAAGAGAGTGTTCAGAAGGCCCCAATGAAGTTTGTAGAGGCACCCTTAATAGAAAGAAAGACCAGGCTATCATAGAGGAAGAACTAGATGACCTCAAGAACTGGAGTGAAAAAAATAAGATGAAATTCAATAGCATGAAATGCAAGGCCAGGGACTGGGCTAATACTGAGAAATTCTGCTGTAAGCTGGCAGCTGCTGGAAATGACAGAGGTGAAGGGTCCAGGTTTATTAGTCCATCCCATGAGAACTGAGACTCACAAATGTGACACAGCCATGGAAAAGCTAAATGCAACTCCAGAAAATATCAGGTAATTCTAGCAGAGATGAGCTATTGCTATTATATTGGGCCCAGCAAGATCTCATCTGAACTACTTGTAAATTGTGGGTAATTTAAGTTCAAGTAAGATATACTGAAGGGTAGATTAGGGCAGGAGAAGCTGTCTTGTAAGAGGAAACTAAATATCTTGGCTTGTTTAGCCTGGCAAAAAGAAAGCCAAAAGGAGAATTTGATTATTCTACATAAAAACCACAGGGAAAATACCAACAAAAGGGAAAACCTATTTATGCTAAAACATGATGTTAAGAATATGTATGTGCAGACCAGCCATGAATACGCGTAGGCTGGAAATTAGGATGTTTCTAGCCATCAGAGACAGTGGGGGTTTGAATAGCATTCTAGTGGGAACAGCAGGGGCAAAAGTCTTCACAATTTGAAGCTGGTGCCTTACATTTTTTGAGGCACATTATAAACACTATTACTAACTGCAGCTGGGTTCTGGCCATGTAACCCATGAGGGCACTTTCATTTCTAGATGGAAATGATTGCTTATAGCCTTGGAGCTTGCCAGGTATGAAGAGACTCCCACCCAGATCCTAGCCCCTAAAAAGGATGCAATTCGTATGTGACAGAAAAATATCCTCTCCCAATTATTAGAGAAGCCCAAAGATTTTCAGATCTGCCTGCCTTCAGAGGGAGTCCACCAGGCCCTAGTGATCACAGTTTCACGGAGTTTTTTACAATAAGAAGTCCTCAGCAAAATCTGAACGGAGAACAACCTGCCTCATCCTCCATCCCCCCACTCACCTTGCTCCTCACACACATCAAATCCAGTTTCTGGATGCAGAAAAGCATCTTCCCAGTGTACCTTTAATAGGGAATGAGTGCCCAAATATTCCACATGCTTAAAAGCTGTGCAATAGCCCTTTCACAAGCAGGGATGATCTGTACAGTCAGTTTTGTAAACAGATGAAAAAACATGGTCTTCATCCTGTCCACTTACTTTGGATGGCAAAGTTAGGAAAGGAAGACAATTCACCTCACCTCCTACCTCCCTGCCTCTTCTTATCCCTTCACTATTTAAGTACCAGGAGCTCTGTGGTCGAGTCACTTGAAACCAGACACAGAAATGCACAAGAGATTGTAGTGKGGGCAGAAGTCTCAAACAGACTCAGCCTTGGCTTTATACCATCTGCTAAATCAGGCAGAGTCTGAGTGCAGGAAGTCTGCAAGTATCAGATCCTGCAGAGGAAACAAAAAGTTATGTGGTCAAACACATGCACCAAAGGGGAAAGGTCTAAAGATTTAAATATGCCTGTGGAGTAAGCATTCATGACCAGCAAGCATATTAAACAAGGCACAAGCGTCCTGCAGGCCATTTGTGCAGTAGAATGGAATTGGGGAATCTTTCCAATGAGACTTAAAGGAACAAGGGCATTTCCAACAGAGAAAAACAAACATCCTAGAACTAAGGGCATCTATATAATAATTAGTGTGTAATCTGAGTCATGCCTTGTTGGGGTTTCAGCCTCAGATTTTACAGAATCCAAGTGGGGTGATTAGGTTGCTAAACTAACCCTAACTTAATAGATCTTTCAGTCTCTGTGGGTCTGCTACAATTCTCTCTGGACAGGATTTTAAAGTCTCACTAACTCCAGTGGATGAAGAATCATGCCATAAATATCTGAAGTTTTTTATATTATTGCTTGCAAATGCCTACATCTTAGCTTTACTCTTCCATAGAACCACCATTTAGTTGAGAAATAAAACAAGCTGAAGGGGTAGTCCTGCAGTTTTGAGCAATGAAACAAACCCCTTCTTTTCCATGTACATGTACCATGTTCAACTAATGGACCAAGGCTCCAGATCAACATGATGAACCTTGCCACCAAAGCCTGGAAATCGAAACAGAAAGATATGTACTGACCAACCAACAGGAAATAATCCTGGGTGGGATTATAAGCAGTAGTCTCGGTACTAAAGCTAACCACTGGCTTTTTGCCAATCCTGTGCCAAGAGACAGTTTTAAGGAGGTATTTAAGAAGTGTAATGCAGTAGATTTATGGCTGTTTAATGAAGCTCTTCACCAGTATGCTGCATAGCCTGGGAGCAGGCAGGAAACACTTGTTTGAGGCACTTACAAGAGGACAGTGGAAGCCAGAACCAGCAGAAGCAGAAATCAGCCTCAAACTTGAATGAAAAATGACAGGTAGGGGAAGCAAGGATGTGAAATATCTTCAAAGTAAAGGCAAGCAGCTTACAGATGCAAAAGATGAGTCATTTGAAAGACATGAAAAGGGCATCAATCAAAATATTCAAAACATAGTAACCAGTTTATGGGTCAGAATGCCAAGTCAGAATGTGATGTTGTTGAAGCTGATTGGGAAAAGAGAGGCGAGTGCCTGGCTAGAAAAGAGTGTTATCTTACAGCCAGCCATCAAAAATTAAGGAGAAACAAACCTAGATATTAATGTGGGCAGGCAAAGGCAGGCTGAGCAGAAAAGCAGATCCAAGTTTCATCAATCTAAATAGGACAATCTGTGGATGAGACCAACCAGAGGAAAGGTACAGAAAAAAAAAACCAAAAAAAACCCAAAAGCAAAGGAAATGTGGGGTAACACATTCAAAGCCCACAAAAGATGGGAGGAGGGAGGAAAATTCTCTGCAGAAGCAATGGGAGGCTGAACGGCCAGGAGAGAAGAGACATGGGAGTAAGGTGGGAGACATTTTTAAGAAGAAAGGAATGGCTGATTGCATTGAACAGCGATGACGTAAATCAGGAAGACGGCAGACTACAGTGGTTCTGGCTTTGTCTAAGAAAAGGCTGGTAAAAGCTAGGACAAGACTAGTTTTGATGGAAGGTCAAAAGGTGAAGTCAAACTCGGAGAGGGCCTGTGCTAGAACGAGGGAGGGACTCCAGGCAATTTTACAGACAGTGGGTTCAGTGAGCTTGGAGCTGAAGGGAGGAATGATAATAGCAGAAGCAAGCAGGATGRTTATATTTCATTTACTTTATGGTAAGTGAGGCTATGGCATCTTTATAGAAGGGGGAATAGTCAGGGGAAAAGGAATGGAGAGGTCAGGAGATTGGATAATGTGGGGTCACCAAAATAAGTCGAGGGTTAGAAGACAGACAGAAATCAAACTTTTTGGTCCCTGAAAAATGGAAGGAAGTTGGAGAGGTAAGATGAAAGCCATGTTTTGCCTTTCTTTCTCTCAAAAAGGAATTGGCAAGATCCTATGTGGAAAGAGAAGTCAAAATAAGAAAAGGGGAGGGTGGAATGAAAGCTACATAATTATAATGGGCTACCAAGTGGCTGTTTTCCTAATTCTTCTCTGCAATAGTTCCTTATAATTTCACTTCATGTTGGGCTGTGCATTGCACATTCACACTCTCCTGTACTGGCCTGTGTCCTGAAGAACTTGCAAACAGAGTATTTTAAAAACACAGAGCCCTCACTGAAGTCAGTCTGCTGCTGAAATCAAGTGATCCGCACCATTGTTCAGCTGTAATTAAACTGGAGGCACATTATTTGCTCAAACACTAATGTTTAATTTATCTGTTTGCTCCAGAAGGTGTTTTCCATTTTCCCATCGTTCTCCTGTGAATAGACAATGCCTAACCAATTTCCAGGAAGCAATCTTTTTTTCATTATTTTTTAAAGTGAAAGGCAGATGCCGAGAAGAACAAATTAGTTAAAGTGTAAAGGTTTCCACAATACCTCTGAGAGCCATTCCAGCCTGGTGCCTTGGGACTGTTAAAACCTCTCTCTAAACAAAGGCTGCTCTGAGTGTAAATCTCATTAACATACAACAGTCCTGCTTGACCTGACTTTGCTCTTCGGTGAAGTGATTGAAATGTAGACAAGCTCCAGCAGTATCAGTAAATTTACATTAGTCTGACAGGCCAGAATCTGAACCACTGAAACAGTTTTGGAAAGGAAATTTCACACTACCATACCGTCAGTCTGTAGTGACTGAAACCATGCTGAGCCAACTGTTTGGTTTTCAAAAGCTTTAAGAATTGAGACAGAAGTCTGAGCACATGTCTGCTTCTGAGAAAGGACTGTGGATGCTAGGAGAGGGACCTGATCAGGACTTCAYTGAAGCAGACATTCTTTTATGAAACTTTTAGCTGTTCTTTAGACCCAAGTCCTAGCCCTGGAGCAGATCTAGCAATTCCTTTTTTTCCCAGGGTGGATTTCATCATTGCATTTCTGGCTAACATGGTTTTGACAAATAACAAGCCTTTGCAAGGTTTCCTAGGAGCTATAAAATACCCCTTCCAACTGCCACTTGAGCCTTCACAGAACCCCAGAGCTGGTGGTAGCCCATATGAAACAAATGCCCTTTCCTTGCAGTATAGAAATTCCTACATATTTAGGCACCATTAAAGAGTCTTCCTGGATGAAACTACTGAAAAGGGGACATTAAGCAGCAAATACCCTCCACCAGGGAGTCTTACCTATGATATTTGCAATCCTGTCTTGCACAACCCACCCAGTAGAAGGGGAAGTTACAGCCATTTTTTGCCACTGCTGTTTAAACCCTGCCTGAAACCAACAGGCCATTTGCATCAGCCTCTCAAAACCAACATCCTAATGATCCCTCTGAACAATGGGACAGACAGACAGGGCTCTTCTGCTGGGAGGCAGAATGAGGCAAGCCATGCAGAAGGCACATAAAAATTATTAGGGAGGTAAGGAGATAACATCGTGCTTATTTAGGCGGTTAGTATCAAAGGAAATACAGGCCCCAGAAAAAGACAGTCTTTTCCTCCTTCTCCCATTTATTTGAAAACCAAACGATGATCCTTTGGGATTGACTGTTGTGACTGGTTACACAGAGTAGGAGAGATTATATAGTTACACTTCTCAGCAGTTATCAGCTATGCTGCTAAGACTCAAAGACCGAAGTCAGAGAGGGTGGGAGACAACGTACCATCCCTCCCATGCCTTATCACCACTCTGCAGGTTAAGCTGGAAGCGAAAACTAGCCTCACATGGTGATACGATGAAGACATGCTGAAATAGAGATTGTCCTGGGGAGACAGTCTGTGATCACTACGAAGTCGGCATTGCTATTCCTCTAGCAAGTTCCCTTAAAAAGAATGATCTTCCTGTTTTTGAGGATGATTTGCATATCTCAGTGCTGGGGAATGGCATCCTATTAACAGCTCTGAATCACAGCCTTGCTCTCAGAGGCAAGAACACAACCACTAATGGGTCCAACTCTCAAAGAACCCCGAGGCAAGCAAACACTACCTCCCTGACACCATTGGGGAAGGACAACAGCTTTCCTGAAAGTCTCAGAGATGATCTGGTCTACCTAATTTTTGTATCATATTAAAAAGTCTTTTCAGGAGCATCATCACCAGATAGCTTTTTGCAACAAGTTGGTTAAGTGCAGCTTTGGAACCAGGGGGAATACCTGGACATGGAAAATCACATGGGATGTTTCAACTCCCTGAGCACAGATAGCTTTGAAATTAGGACTCCTGYGTGAATATAATTTGATGTTATTTGTTAGAAGAAAAAAAAGGGCCATTTCTGTCAATATTCCTGTCTGTGCAGCTTTCTGCTCGAACACCCCAAGTTAAAGTGAATGCAATAGAAACCAGCTCTCATTTTCTACCTGCTTCTTTGATACCCATTCCCAGGGTGGTGAATACCACATTGTCTACAGTGCATCCTCCCTCCAACAACCCAGCAGTTTTGGGAAGTGCTCTTACTTCTATGCATTGTTTTTACCTAGAGGTATAGGAAGAATCCATTCGCTTACAGCACCTGAAAACYACTGGAGATCTGGGTTTGAGAAATGAAGAGCATTTTCACATTAGTGGCTGCCAATGAGACTGAATCCACATGGCCTCTTGAGCCTCAAGTGTAAGGGATCTTGCTGCCAACAGCCAAGCTAACAAGCGAAACACTGACTTGTTTTCTGATGCGGTCTAGCCCCATGAGCATGGCACTGCGTTTGGACTAATAAGCTCTGCCAGGGAACTCTGCAGTCCTCGGGGTCCTTCCCAATGTGAGCTGTATTTTGTGTTTTAGACTCGTGCTGATCATACAGGAAGACTCTGACAGAGCAAGAAACTGAACCTGCGACTCCCATGGACCAGCCTAGCTTTTAGACAACCCTCCCCATTGACAGGAACTTCAAAATGTATGAGAGTTGGTGAATATTCATCTGTAGCATCTGTGCTAATTTGCATTCTGTTTGCAGGGAAGGCTGGTATCCACCCTCTTCACAGAGCTGACACAAGGGATAGGCTCACATTCAAAGGCTCACTAACACCCTCATAGTTTAGGGGAAAACCTAAAGCTTCAGTGGAATCTAAATAATAGGTAAGCCATGTGTTGGCTCTCTGCACTCAGAATGTAAGATTTGTTTTGGTCATGCTGGTGAATGGAAGCCACGTTTTACTAGTCTTAGGTTTAACAGGATCCAATAAATATACAAATTTCCAAAACAATTAAATATACATGCCATGATGGAGTTGCATCCACGTATATTTTCTAATTAAAAAATCCCTCCTTGTCTCTGGCAGTCCTCTAACCGGTGGGCTGGTCAGGCTTCTAACAGAACTGATGCACAAAGTAGACACACGCAAAATGGAATGGGTGTTGCGGACTGGCTGAGGGGTTTTGTTACATGGGTACCAGTTCTGTACTTCATGTTTGGCTTAACTAAGGGTACTTCCTCCGTCTACTCTCTGATGAAAAGTAGACTCACATATTCAACAGTTTCCAAAGGGCAGTAACGCCTGCTTGTAAAAACGACTGTCACCTTTGATCCAAGGACACATTTGTGCTGACTGGATTGTCAAAAAAATATTTTAAGATCTCGTCTGTTAGAATATGGGTCACCCTTTGTATTATAGGTACATTTGTATTTGATTTATAGGGTTAATAAATTATTAATAGATGTTGTGGGCATAAGTAGTCCACATTATAGATGGCTACAAGCAACCCATTAACCTGTTGGACTTCAGCAGTCTGTAGGAATTAACCATTTATTGAAACTGTTGTAATACAAATGAGCCATTTCACTACTATGCCTTTAACATATGACTGAATACTGCTCCTCAAGGGAAAGGGTATTTCTCTCGGCAGGTAGAGCTGGGGAAGGAGAAAGACAACTCCTGGCTACTAACTCCCAGATTCTTTGGATCTTTCCATGGCCCTGGGCCACTAATTCAAACTGCAGTGCCTCAACTTTCATATTTAAACTGGTGATGTCTGGCTTGCCTCACAGGTGGCAAGCAGAGATTGCCCTTTGTTGTGTGTTTTGAGATGCAATATACCCTTGCAAAGGACAATTAACCTGAGCATATTTTTTGCTTGCCCACAATGTTTTTTTCAATTCCCGTTAGTTTACACAGTGAAATTCTCTCTCAGAAATGCTTCTTTCTTAGCCCTCCATTTGATAGAAAGTGCTTTACATGATCATAGTCAACAGTAAATCACTGCCACAAGATATCTTTAGTCAAAGGGGCTACTGAAGCAGTAGCTTGAATTTGGCTGTATGAGCAAGAAGCCACCATCTTTTTCCCCACTTTTGTTACTCACTTCTGGCATGATTTCGATCTTCTCATAGCGCCGCTTGTATGGAAGAGTCAGCACCTCTGCTCTGCGGTAGGACATTGGTGGAGGCTGGCAGTCTATCATCAGATCTGTGCGATGAGACTGGGTGGGTGGTGGCTGAGTGTACTGCTCCGGGCAAACTACGTGGAGAGGCTGGAAAAGAAGAGTGTGGTGATATACAAAAATGTTTGGTTGATTCTGTGCACTGCCATAAGGAGGTTTGCAGATTGTTGTTAGCAAGCTAATTTATTTGTATGAAAACAACATCCAAAAGATGCAATCCAGAAGATCCAGTCAGTATCGGAACAAACTGTTCAAGGAGCAGGCAGTCTTTCCTTTGTATACAACAGTGTCCAGAGTAACAAGGCCTAAATTTGTGTCTTTAATCACCACTTCAGTATCAGCAGTCATGTTAGCTGCCATAAGGAGAGAAAGAAGAAGAATATTCCGTAGCTTTTTCTTCCAAATCCTTGTCATCTAAATCGGAAGCAAATGACAGTAGTGGTAGAGACCATCACGAAATGGCATGGAGTGAGGCAGACGTATCAATATGCAAGGCGGCAAAAACATTAGCACAATAAGCAACTCTGAGTTTTCATGACCTGTCAGCAATATATTAACAAAGCATAAACAGGCTGGTTGCCACAAGGATCACTGCAGGATTTAAGGAAGCCAAAGGACAAGACAGTGTTTCTGCAAACTGTTCTGGAAACAGCATTATACTTCAGTAGTAACACGGAAGAAGATGCTTGTCCGAAAAACAGGCAGTGGCAATTGCTATCCGTTGTGCGGTGACAAGCCAGGTCACAGAACAATGAGATAAAATGATCCAGACATTGTTAAGAGGTTTGGAAGAATATGTATTTTTGTGTTCAACAAGTTGAAGATAGAACAAAGGGAAAAGCTCAGCCAGGAAAAAAACTGGGTATGATTCTAATTATGTCATGAGTCAGAAAGCAAATTTCAGTAGAAACAAATTGGATGGACAAGGAGAGGCCACTAAAGCCAAAAAGAGTCAAGGGGGGAAAGCAGAGACTACATGAATGCTGTGGCCTTCTTCCTAGACAGAAGTCGTCTGGATTTTGCAAATGGAGTAAGGAAAGCAGTGGATTTGGAAGAAACGTGAGAGTGAAACTCCAGAACAGCAGTGCAGGACCAAAGCAAGTATCAACAGATAAAGAGCAGAAGAGGTGGTTAAAGCTGAGGGTGCTGAGGATACTCAGCAGTTGGTATCTGTTGTGGTTTAACCCCAGCCAGCAACTAAGCCCCACACAGCCGCTCACTCACTCCCCCCTGGTGGGATGGGGGAGAGACTCAGAAGAGTCAATGTGAGAAAACTCGTGGGTTGAGATAAAGACAGTTTAATAAAACAGAAAAGGAAGGGAAAATAATGATGATGATGATGATGATGATGATAATAATAATAATAATAATAATGATAGAATATACAAAATGAGTGATGCACAATGCAATTGCTCACCACCCGCTGAGCGATACCCAAGCAGCAATCGCTACTTCCTGGACCACGCCTCCTATTTATATATTGAGCATGACRTCATATGGTATGGAATACCCTGTTGGCCAGTTGGGCTAGCTGTTCCGGCTATGCTCCCTCCCAACTTCTTGTGCACCTGGCAGAGCATGGGAAGCTGAAAAGTCCTTGACTAGTAGACTACTTAGCAACAACTAAAAACATGAGTGTGTTACCAACATTCTTTTCACACTAAATCCAAAACGCAGCACTAGGAAGAAAATTAACTCTATCCCAGCCGAAACCAGGACAGTATCCACCCCTTATTCTATACCATCTACGTCATGCCTAGATTTCACATTTTCCAATACATTCTAATTAATCACCACCACTTTTCTTATCTTTTGAGATAGATATATATATATACACACACACACACGCACACATAGAGATATAATTCCCTTAGTTTATGGGCCGTCCCTCTAAAACGTCCATTGAGTTCATTTAGTCCATGACTTTGGGCTCCATCTGTCATAACAGTCTTTCAGGGCAGGAGAGATGGTGTGTAGTATTGGACTGTTGCATGCTGAAGCCAGTTCTGGTTCCATCACCGCTGCACTTTTCTGGTTCCATCACCGCTGCACTTTGCTTGGTTTCATCAAAGTTCATTCTTCATTAATCTGGGTGATTCTTACTGTAATACCGTTGATATGGCCTATAGCAACCACAGAAGTGGTGACATACAGTATTATATAGCAATTAACATCATACAATTCAGTTCATTGGCTATTTTCACCCAAAATTAAATCCCCTTGAGGTACACATTGGACTTCCCTATCCTTTCGCATTACCCACCAAGTGCACCCAGGTCCTTGAGCAAAAGCAATCCCACGAATGGGTTTTCCCTTGGCTGAGGCAGGAGTTACCCAAACTGTCTTCCCCAGCGTATTTTTTATGTGCACTACAAGGACCTTATCCCCCTCTACAGTACGTAAGGGTTTTGACTGGGCAGGGCCAGCTCGGTTGAAAGATCCCCTGGTGTTGACTAGCCAGGTGGCTTTTGCTAAATGTGTATCCCAATGCTTGAATGTCCCACCACCCATTGCTCTCAGCRTAGTTTTTAGCAGTTCATTGTATCGTTCGATTTTCCGGGAGGCTGGTGCATGATAGGGGATGTGATACACCCACTCAATGCCGTGCTCTTTGGCCCAGGTGTCTATGAGGGTGTTTTGGAAATGAGTCCCTTTGTCTGACTCAATTCTTTCTGGGGTGCCATGTTGCCATAGCACTTGCTTTTCAAGGCCCAGGATAGTGTTCCAGGTGGTGGCATGGGGCATGGGATATGTTTCCAGCCATCCGGTGGTTGCCTCCACCATGGTGAGCACGTAGCGCTTGCCTTGGTGGATTTGTGGGAGTGTGATATAATCAATCTGCCAGGCCTCCCCATATTTATATTTCAACCATTGTCCTCCATACCAAAGAGGCTTTACTCGTTTGGCTTGCTTGATGGCAGCGCATGTTT